>PVKB01000038.1:444943-959045 GCA_004027205.1 Ctenodactylus gundi
AAAAAAAAAAAAAAAAAAAAAAAAAAAAAAAAAAAAAAAAAAAAAAAAAAAAAAAAAAAAAAAAAAAAAAAAAAAAAAAAAAAAAAAAAAAAAAAAAAAAAAAAAAAAAAAAAAAAAAAAAAAAAACGACTCACATAATTATATAGTACCCAAATGACTCAACATTCTCATCTTGGGTCATACTTAAAAGGATTAGAAATGTATCTACATAAAAACTTACACACTAATGCTCATAAAATCATTATTCGTAATAGCGAAAAAGTGGACTCAATTCAAATGTTTATTAGCTGATGAGTGGATAACTAAATGGTGCTACATACATTCCGTGAAATATTATTCAGTCATCAAGTGGGAAGAAGTATTACTACATGTTGCAGCATGAAGATTATCAAGAATATTATGCTAGGTGAAGAAGCTAAACACAAAAGAATACAGACTGTATAGTTTTGTTTATATGAAACATTCATAATAGGCAAATATATGGATACAGAAAATAAATTAGTGTTACAAAAGGCTAAAGATATGAGTGGAATAGTATGGAGAATAACTTCTAATTTGTAAGAAGTTTATGTTTCTGGTAAATAAAAATGTCTTTAACTAGATTATAATGTGATTTCATAGCTCTATGAATTACCAAAAATTTGAGTTTAAGTGTTAAGTGATATACTTATGGTATGTGAAATCATTTGAATTTAGCTGTAAGAGCATATTGGATAAGCAAGCTATAATTTACTAAACACAAAATCAAAGAGGACAAAAATAAGATCATATAGTTTGAAGTAGCAGGGCTCGTATTCAAACTCATATATATCTGGTTCTAATGATTATATTAGTAAGCAATGTGATAGAATTCCAAAGAGGCAGAATCACAGGACTGATTTAATTATGTAGTACATTTGGGATTATAATGTAATGTTATCTACAGACAATTTTTCATACAAGTCCGAACTACAAAATTCAGTTTTGGTAGCAACATTTGGGTGAACCACAGGTTTCTCTAAAGAGGGATTTTTGAGTGTAACTGACTTCATGTAGACTTTGTATAATAGTCCCAAAACTGATCGTAGTAAAATCTAATTCTGTTCCCAGTTCTGCCCTTAATTTACTGTACTTCATTGGCCAACTCACATTATTTCTGTGTGTCAAATTTGTTGACCTATATATAAAAATTTAGCTTCATAGTCTTTAAGTCACAAGTACTCCTAGATCTAATATTCTATTTGACAATTCACATATTCAACAAATATTTATATTTACCCATTAGCATTACTTTTACAAGCACATGTTTTTGAGACAAAATAATTACACTCACTCTAGGGTATTGGAGCATGTACTTATGCACAGAAACCTTTTTCACTTACCTTTCCCCTTCCCACCCTCCAATCTCATTTACTCGAAGCTATGCACCAGATATCTTGCTTTGTTTTGGGGATGGATGTGATAAGAAAAACCCCACCGTGCCCTCAGAAAGGTTACATTGCAGTAATGCGAGGCAGCTGATACCGTGCGGTGGGGCAGGTAAGATGCCATAGCGGAAGGATGACTGACACGTACATCATACATCATGAGGTAAGACACTTGGGGAAGGAACATTAAGAAAATAATGTGTGTTATT
The DNA here is from genome assembly GCA_004027205.1 of Ctenodactylus gundi. NCBI lineage: Eukaryota > Metazoa > Chordata > Mammalia > Rodentia > Ctenodactylidae > Ctenodactylus > Ctenodactylus gundi. The sequence goes on from PVKB01000038.1 coordinate 446,559, forward strand.
AGTCTATTTTAATCATACAAAATAATAGGTTTTATTCTGATCTATTTTTACATGCATAAAATATACTTTGATCATTTCTACCTACTAATTGCTTCCTTTATTTTTCCCTGACCCCCTTTGTAACAGGCTCTCTTCTAATTTTCATGCCATCTTTTTTTTCTAGATTCCAAATATGAAAAAAACCATGAAACATTTGTACTTCTGAGACTGGATAATTTTACTTAACATGATAATTTCCAGTTCCATCCGTTTCTCTGTGAGTGACATGTCTTCCTGGCTTGTGGATGAATGACCTTCAGTCCACCACGTGCATTCGCCACACTTTCTTTGTCTATTGGTAAGTTGATGCGCACTTGGGCTAGTTGCTTGACTTCACTACTGTGAACTGTGTCACAATAAAGACAGACAATGGATATGCAGGAATCTTTATAATATGCTCATTTTAATTTCTTCTGGTATAAACTGAGGAATGGAATAGCAGGATTTTATGGTAGTTCTACTTTTAGATTTCTGAGGAAACTTCATGCTGAGTTCCATATTGATTTTACTAATTTACATTCCAGCTTACAATATATAAGGGGTCATTTGTCTCTGCATGCTTACCACCACTCATTACTTTTTGTTCTTGATGATAGCCATCCCAACTGGGGATAAAAGCCCAATAGTCTCAATATAGTTTTGATCTGCATTTCCCAAACAGCTAAACATGTTGAACATTTTTAATATAATTATATGGCTACTTCTAGTTCTTCTTTTAATAAATAAATGTTCAGTTCTTGTGCCCAGTTTTGACTGGGTCATTTACTCTTTTTGAACTTAAGGGGTATTTTTATATTAGAGTATATGTACTCTAATTATTAATCCTCACCGAGAAGTGAAGCATTTGAAGATCTTCCTCCCATTCTGTAAGGTGTCTCAACACTCTTCATTACTTCTTTTGCTGTGCACAATCTTTCTAATTTGATTAAATTCCATTTAAAAATTCTTACTAAGTTATTGGAGTCTTACTTAGGATGCTGTTATTTATGTCTATACAGCGTTTCCCTTATGTTTTCTTTTATCATTCTGAAAATTTCAGTTTTTTTATTGAGCTCAAGGCCCTGGCACTGAGCTGCACCCCTATTTCCTTTTTATTTTTTTTAAACACAGGTTTTCCTTAAGTAGTTAAAATGCCTAAGTTGGTCTCAAAGTTGCACTCCTCCAGCCTCTACTTCTCAGACTGCTGAGATTAAACATGTGTGCCAACATGCCCAGATTTTTAGTATTATACTTACGTCCTTGAAGCATTTTGAGTTGGTTTTTGTACACACTGACTTGGTAGGAATCCACATTCAATCTTCTACGTACAGATATCCAGTATTACCCAGCACCATTTGTTAAAGAAACTATTTTTTCTCTAACAAGTATTTTTGGCACATCTGCCAATAATCAGATGGCTATGGCTCTGTGAGTTCATTTCTGAATTCCCCATTCCACTCCACTGGTCCATATGTCCATTTTCACGCCACTACTATGCTGCTTCTGTCACTATGCATTCATAGCATACTTTGAAATAGGATATTAAGATAACTCCAGCATTACTCTTTTTCCTCAATATTTCTGTGATGGTTCTGTGCCTTTTCTAGGTATTTCATATAAATTTTAGAATTGTTCTAGTTCTTTAAGGAATAATGTTAGTATTTTGATGAGGATAGCATCAAATTTGTAGATACTTACAGTAATATAGACATTTTAACATTCATTCTGCAAAAAATGAGAACAGAAAATTTCTCAACCCTGTAATGTCTTTCTGGATTCTTTCCTTAATATTCTGTGATATTTCCTGTGCAGATCGTTCATTTCTAGGTAATTTTATTTTTTTTAATCTATTGTAAATAGAATTGCTTCCCTGCTTTCTTTCTCGGCAAGTTCATCACTGTTGTATACAAAAACCATTGATTTTCGTATGCTTTTTTAAATCTTGCCACTGCGCTGAATTGTGTCAGTTCTAAAATTGTCTGATAGAGCCTTTATGGGTTTCTACATATAGGATCGTATCATTTCAAATAAGGATAATTTTACTTCTTCCTTTCCTGCATCATTTTTATTTCTTTTCTTGCCCAATTTCTCTAGATAAAAATTCAAATATACCAAATAGGAATGACGAGAGTGGACATCTCTGTCTTTTTCTTAATTTCATAAGCAACAATTTCAAGTTTTCTCAATCTGGTATTTGCTGCAGGTTTGTCACATACATCCTTCATGATGTTGAGGCAAAGGCTTTCTATACCCAGTTTCTTTGGATTTTTTTATCACAGAGAGGTTGAATTTTTTTGAAAGCTCTTCGTGCAACTATTGAGATGATTATGGAATCATTAGCCTTGATTCTATTTCTGTGCCATATTACGTTTATTGATTTGAGTATGTTGAACCTTTTTTGCATTCTGGGAATAAAATTAACTTGATTTGGTGTTCATACTTTTTAAAGTGTTGAATGCAGTTTGCAAGTATCTTATTGAGGATTTTTGTATCTATGTTTACAAAGTATATTGATGTACAGTTTTCATTCTCCTGTTGTGTCTTATCTCATATAAATGTGTTGTGTTTCTGTTTTCATTTGCCTGTAGAAATTGTTTAATCCCCCCCCCCACGTTTTTTCATTGACTAACTGATTTTTCAGAAGTATCTTATTAAATTTTCAGGAGCTTTCAAAAAGAAAGTGATAGTGTATTCTTTTGTCATTGATGGAATATTCTGTAGACATTTGTTGAGCCATTTTTATTAACATTTGCAACATAGTTCAAATCTGGTTTTTGTTGTTGTTGCTGTTATTTTGTCTAGGTGACCTATGTATTGGTGAGACTAAAATCTTTGAGCTCACCAATTCATACTTTAATTGGGGCCTTATCTGTTCCTTTATGTACAAAGTGCAGCTTTCCATTTTCATTTGCATGGGGTATCTTCTCTATTCTTCCAGTCTGTGTATATCTTTGTCAGTGACATGTGTCCTCCAGGAAACATAGTTGAGTCTTTTTTTTTTTTTAATACAAGTTGCCTGTGTCTTTTACTTGGAAAATTAAGACCATTTATATTAAGGGTTATTATAGAATGGTATATTAGATTCCCATCATTCTATTTTACTAGTTTCTGGTTCCTTCATAATTCTCATTTGCTTATCACCGCTTCTGGTGAGATTTATTCTTTTCTTTGTTTTCCTTGTGTTTATCTTCCTCTTTTTCATAAGTTCTATAAGTATTTTCTGCAAAGTTAGTTTAGTGTTCCATAATTCCTTTAGTTTATACTTACCTTCAAAAGCCTTTATTCCTGCCTTGATTCTGAAAGATAGCTTCCCAAGATATAGATAGGCAGAATCTAGATAGGCAGAATTTTTTTTAAGTCTAAAAATACATTATTATATGCCCTTATGGCCTTCAGAGTTTCTGCTGAGAAAACTGCTATCATTTTGATGAATTTGCCTTTGTAAATGACTTGGCATTTCTCTTCTGAAGCTTTTAAAAATCTTTGTTCTGAATTTTTGGTATGTTATCTATATTAAATCAGGGAGAGTTTCTTTCCTTGTCACTTCTATTCAGGGTCCTACATGCCTCCTTCACCAGACACAGTTCTTCCGCTATTATTTCACTGAACAGTTTCCTAAGCCTTTAACCTATATCATCACTTCTTCCTCAAGACCTGTAAACCTTAAGTTTGATTTTTTAATATTGTAAATTTTTCTATATTCTTCTCACAGATTTTTTTCTTCATTACTATCTGCATGTTCCAGTGCATCTGCCTTGTATTCACACTAACATGCTTTCTTTTCCTTAATTTCGTCTATTTATGAGACTTTTAAGTGAAGTTTTTATTTAACTTCTTGAGGTTTTCATTTCTAGGATTTCTGGTTACTTCTTTTTTAGAATCTCTTTTTAGTTAAATACTTTTTTCATTTCCTGCATTATTATCCTTGATTCACTCAGCTGTTTGTTTCTTCTTTGAATTCATCAATAAGTTTGACAATAAAACAAATCTTAATTCTTTGGCATTTCATGTACTTCAATATTTCCTGATTCAATTACTGGGCAGTTAGTAACTTTGCTTTGTTTATTGTCTCCTGTGTTTCTATGTTGAGGCTTGCACATCTGTTTGAATGGTTATCTCTTTCAGTCTTTTGTGAGGATCTTTTTACTGAGCATCTTTCTCTACTCTGTGCCTTAGTTCTAGGTTCAATGCTAACACTGTTCACAGAGGATAGACTGACTGCCAATAACACCAAAAACTAAAGTGTGAAACAAATAAATCTAATAAGAACCATTATGTAATCTCTACACCAAGAAAGAAAGAATGGGAGAATGTTTACAAAGAATCAAGTGAGATTAAGAATTAATGAATTTTAAGTTAATATTATAATGTGTATTAAAAGAAGAAAAATAAGCGGAACAGAAACTGAAGATGAAATTAAAAAACTAAATAAAGAGAATAAAAACAAGAAAAAAGAGAAAATCCAATTAAAGTATTTTTAAAGTGCATAAAATTAGATATATGCATATAAATAAAAAAGAAACAACACAAGCACAATGAAAGCCAAAACTAAAATAAACAAAGGAAGGAGCACAATCATAGTCTGCCCTGAAGAGATATTTAAAATTGAGACACTTCTGTCTGTGACTTCTAATGTTGGAAACTACCAGGTATTATTAGAGTTGGGAGACGTTAGCACATTCCAATATATTCCCTCTCAGTTTCAGCTCAAATAGGTCAAAATTTTAGGGCAGTCTCTAGATTGAGCTCTGCCCTTTTATGCTCACCAGCAAGTACTAAGGCAAAGTTGTCAGTGGCAGAGCTAGATTCCTGCCAGATACTTCAGCATGCTGTATCCCAGGGCAGGAGTATGGCTACAACTGGAATAACCCTCCCAGCCTCTCACCAGTCAAGCCTACGGACCTTATTCTCTGTCACCAAGTTTGTAACTGCTGACTTTTAAGTGGAAACACCCACTACTAACTTTGGCCTGCCAGGTAGCACTTCCTTCCACCTGCAGACCGTACTTCCAGCCATCTAGAGCTCTTAGCAGATTTGTGTCACAATAACTATTTTCTTGGGCCCCAAATAACTCTCAGGATGGGCAACTTGTGAATCGCAGAAGAGGCGTAGCCATTTCATCTGGGGAACATAAAAAAATGAGAGGTTTACTGGTCTTTCATGAAGCCTGTCCAACAACTGGATGTATCTTAAGATGGTTCCTCATCATACAGTGTTGTCTACCGCCCAGTGGGAAGTGCTGAGAGCCGTCCTCATGGCAGATCATGCTGCTGAATCCAGACCTCTCATCTGCTCAGACTGGGTATTTCTCAGTAGCAGCGTATTCATTCCTAGGGTGTGCAATGCCTCTCTCAGGCTGTTAAAAGGGAGCTTCCTCTCCTCAACCAAGCCACTATGTGCTCTGTGGTACCGCACTCCCTTTCACTAATTATCTTTCTTATTATTCCAAATGTCAATATTTCTGAATTTCACCTTGCCCGTGACTCTCTCAAGTCATACTCTACTGCTTCCTTATTCCCTCCTGCCCAACATTCATTTTTTTCCAGCCATGTACTATTGGTTTAGTTCAGTCCATTTAAATGCTAAGTACTTGCAGTCCATCATTTCTCCAACTCCAGAAATAACAGCTGGGTGAGATCTAAGCAGCAAGAAGGAACTAGCTATGTGAAAACATAAGGAGCAAATGTTTCTCCTGACTGAAGAGACAGCAACTGTAAATGCTTCAAGGTAGGAAAAATCTTGGTGCCTTACAGAGAGCCAAGCAGAAAAATATAGCCAACATAATAAGAATGTGGTATACAAGGAGCAGACTGGGACAGAAAGAGAAAGGAAGGTTCATCAGAAGCCAGACTTGCAGGATCTTATAAGACATAGTAGGAATTTTGTGTAAACTACGAAGAAATATAAATTCTTTTTTTAAAGGAGGGTATGAAAAAAAACTACTCTTGTATTTTTAAACCATTACTTATATACTACAGTTTTTTTTTTTTTAATGAACAAACAGGAAAGCATGGAAGAGGAACACCTAATATGGAGCCTACTGCCAACAATACACTAACTTGGGACATTATTTATGCCAAAACTGGCTAATATAACTTTCTAACATATGTAACTTTTCCTATCAAACATAATTGATATTCATCCAGTTGATGTGACACATAGTAAAATTACATCCCATATGAGAAAAACAATGTTTAAACTATGTACATTGCAAAATACGTTAGTTACATGAGTCCATCTGGATGCCTTTTAGAATGCTCACATACAACTAAATTCCACTCAAAAATACAAAATCAGAACATTTCAATGATGTGAAGTTTTCTGTTTTTAAAACAATATTAAATCTTTGACTCAGAAACCAGAAATCAATTTTTCAGTCATTCAGCAATATATCATATAGCTGACTAAGGGCTAGAGACCTCAAGGCATTTATTGTTTCAATAGAGTGAATTCAGAGAGGAAAGATCAGCCCAGCTGGCATCTACACATAGACAAGTCCTCAATTGTCATTAACCAGAATTTTACCTGCTGTCAACAAAATCTTCCAGAGATAAATTTCAATTGCCTAGATAATTCACTTTTATGGAATAAGGCCTATCTCAAGAATGCTTTACAGTCATACACCGAAACTACAGAAAAAAATCTCCAACAAGTGAGATATCACCACTATATAAAATACTGACTGCATTCAGCACAATTTATCTCCACAGAAAGAAAAAGGGGTAATAGTTCTTATTTTGTTTACTTCCCTCAATATGAGGCGGGAGTAAAAACCACTGAACATCAAAAGGAGCCCCAGCACAACTCTATAATATCAAGCAACACTCTCACATGCCTACTTCAGTAAAACAGACACTGCAAAACGTGATAAATTATGAAATTAACGCTCACAAATTTCTGATCATTCTGTTTTTAACTGGAAAATTTTACTCAAAAATCAAGGTCATGAGTCTATGATACTGACACAAGTTATTTTTGTGGTAACTGTGATACAGGTCAGGGGAGAAACATTCTATACAGGCTACTGAGCAAAAAGCTAAACTTAGCTTTCACCAGGAGTCAAAAGGCCCACTGCACTTCAATTGAGAATTCAGAGAATGAGGCAGCGTGTTTGCATATACACAAAGGGCAACAAATCAGCAGGCCATCTTTAACAACAGTGCCACTAAATGTATGCCTGAGCTGGAATGTTGCCAATGACTCTATTTGTGAGAGTTAAGACTGGTGTCAATAAGTGTGTCTGACAAAACACCAAGCCAAGGGAAGGACTGATTACTGAACTTCTCAAATTGTGGGAATTGTAAGATGCCAAGGATATTCATTTTTGTGAAGCTGTTTATACAAACGAATTCTTTTTAATTTTTTTTCTTCTTTTCAAATGATGGAATGAATTCTTGAGCGTTCATACATTATCTTGGTAATTACAGGTGATACGCTAAAATTCCACAAAACAGAGAATTTATACCCTGACATGCTCATGGTTTTGTCTCTGCTTTTGTTAGCCTGGTGACTGCTTCTACATCAAGAGCCAGCTCAAATTTAGTCCCCTCTTTCAGAAATCATTCTGATTCACCTAAAACCCACCTACACACACATACCTAACACAGGCATGCACACACACCTAAGTGTCATACTCCATTTACATATTTCCATAGACTTTGTGTTTACCTCTATCACCAGAATATCCACTTTGGAAATAGGCAAACCTGAAGCCACACTCTATTTGTACCATTCATTATACGTGTGACTTTGAAAAAGATGCATGACCACTCTGAGGCTCAGTCCCTTCAATTTGAAACGTGGATATTCTTAGCGTCCACCTCTTGCTGCTCCCTAAATGCTTTACACTGTTTTAACCCACCAGGCAAACCTCCTGTCAATTCTTCCATTTTTCTCAATCTATAGCCATTTCTATAATTATTTCCTTCTCTTTCAAAGTCTAGCATAACTTTCTCTAATAAATTACCTATAATCATTTCTTCCCTTCACATACATTCTCCACCCTATGCTCCTAGAATATTGAGAAAGTATATTCTATTCATTTGTATAACAAAATCTTTTGGAAGTGATACATTTTATGTAATTATTTTGCCTTTATCTCTACATTGTGTTTTCTTTTCTGAATACAACATAATTCATATACTCTACTACATTCAACTGTTTGTACACATTTGGAAATTTCTATGTTTTTACTTTTGTCTACAGGACTGTTGTGAACAATGTAGGACATATATTTTGGTAAAGGTGTTTGGTGTTCATGCTTCCACTGTGGATACATCTAGGAGTAGAACAGCTGGTCATGGGGCATGCATATGTTCAAACTAGTAGGCTTTTGTTTCAGATTTTTCCAAAATGGTTGTACACACACACACACACACACACACACACACACACACACAAATAATGCATGTGTATTCTGGTAATTTTGCAATTCCACCAAAACCTACTATTAGTAGATGTTTTCCTTTTCCTGTAGGTACATTATACTCTGATATAACAAAAGCAGTAAGAAATAAAACCCATTATTTCCAAAATATAACAGCAGAACATGAGTGGGAAATCACCAGCACATGGTTGAGGTATTTATGAGGAACAAGTAAAACTGTTTTATGCTTGTAGCCTTCTTAGTTTCACAGTTTAATGAGTCAGTTACATCTGTCTAGTGGTTGTTCTTCCTTCTATACTGATTGTGCTCATACAGCAGAAAACATACACTAACCTTTGGCAACTTACATAAGGTCCAGTGAATATTAGGCACCAAGACAATGTTCGTAGACAAATGAACACTCCAGTCCATCCTGTTATGAAAGACTGCATTGCAAAGCTGGAGAAAGCAAGGAATGGCAGCACTTCATGAAGCAAAGGAATCTTAAATTTTAATGATGTGGGAAGAACACAGGAAATAATGGACTCTCAAAGGCGAAATGATGAAAACTGGGAGCCATATGGAGGAGAAAGTAGAAAATTCAGTCCAAAAAAAGTTCGGAACACAATAGTATGGAATGAGAGAGAGAAGGGAAGAGGTCAAGTATCAGTAAGACATTATGGAAGTCTTCATGGAAGAGGACAGAAGAAAGAGAAAGAAAAAGGAAAGCATCCTACTCAAAGCCTTCAAAGCTGCCAGCCTAGGGCATCATCCAGACCCAAGTTTCAGCCAAAGCTGGGTTCCAATTCTCCAGTAGGGTTCACACTAAAGATTTTCCTGCCTCATTTGTTACATTTGTCATTTTCACTTTAAGTCAATATCTCAAAGCTGCAATGTCACAGGCCCACGCAGTCTAAGCCAGCCTGATTCATAACAGCAAGCAGTTTGGCACTGACCTTTTCATATTCGGTATTTGACTGCCTGGCCCATCAGTGGGTTTCATGTCTCTGTTTACAACTTCACTAAACTGTAAAGAGGGGACCGTCAGTCAAAATACCAAGTACTGAAAGGTCACAGCAGACAGCTTACTATTTGCCAATGATTTTTAATCATTCACTCTGCAATCCACCCGAGACTTTACAGTTAATTCCATTTGTTATTGACAGAACGAATCTCACCCAGACATCATTTCTAGAGTTTAACAGAAACTAGAGAAAAATGCCAAAGAATTCCACTATCTTGTGGAAGTGGCAGGTGATTCAATTCAAGCCAAGTCTGCTTTATGGACCCTTTTACATGAACAGCAATGTGTCAATTATAGGAACATAAAAGTAGCAAAAATTATAGTCTGTACTTTCCTGAGTTTTGAGAAAGTGTGTAGAGTCAGGAAATACCCATCTAACTCCCATATGCTGGTGTCCTTTGTAGCCTGTGTATATTAAATGGAGGCATCAAGGCACATTACATAGATTGGTCAAAATCTAACACTGTTTTAGAGTAAAATATTATACATCCTGCTAAAATAGGGATGCACAACCTCAGCACCACTGACATGTGGGGCCAGATATCTCAGTATTATAGAGGCTGTCTTACACCTGTATGCCTGGATATTGTAGAACATACCATATCTCCCCCAGTTCTAAAAACCAAAACAGGCTTCAGATACTGCCAAAAGTCCCCCGGGAAGGGTGATGATCCTGTTTTAAGAACCGCTGTTGTTAAAAAAAGAAACATATTTATATCTGCTGACATATTATTAGAAAAAAGTACAAGATGTAGAAGATTCTTCTATACACGTGACAAAATTTTCTATACACCCTTTTCTCTAATAATTCACTGCATATTCTATGAATATAATAATGTTCATGTATATTAGAAAGCCTAAAATATGGTCTCTCAGTACTAGGTAGAACTGATAATTACTGTAGGAGGAAAAAAAAAGAGAGAGAAAGAATGGGAGACAGACAGACTTAGAGATAGGAACTTCGGATCTGGCATTTTTTTAAAGTTCCTCTTATAATTCCATTGTTGTTCAGCCAAGAATAATAACCACACAGAGAGCTTATTAAAACACAGATGGTACCGCTTCATCTCTAGGCTTCTAAAGCAGTAAGGCTAGGGTGGGACTAGATAATTTGCATTTCTAATAAGTTTCTATGACATGAATGTGGTGCTGGTTCAGGAAACAGAATTTTGAGAACCACAGTTATAGAAGGATGTGCCCCAAATAATTGACAATAGACTTTTCATGTCAAGTGAGATTTAAGAGGAAAAGGAAAGTTCTAATTTTAAGCTTGTATTCTTCTGTAGAATTTTAGGGCTTTGACAGGCATGAATTGCTTTTACAACAAATTTTATATTTCCAAAGCTAAAAGGTACAGTGCCTGTATTTGAAGCCCCATTTATATTCCTTTCTTCCAAACTGTCTCCATGTTCTTTCCCACAAAGATATTCACTATCTTGAATATTAGTCTTTCACTACCTTGTTAAAAGTTCTTTTATTACCACATATACCTATATCCCCAAATAATGTATGATTTTTAATTTTGTCTATTTTTAAACACTGTAAAACTGAAATCACATTATTTGTATTTGTCTATGGCATGTTATTTTTACAAATGCTACATTTTACACATTTATTTATGTTGATGTATGTAGCTGTGTCCCTCCCATTTTCATTCATTGTATATTCCCTAATACAGTATACATATTACTATATATGTAAATTCAAGTTATTTCCAGTTTTTCCCTAGTAAATGCTGCTGTATGAATAATCATGTACGTGTTTATCTTTACTCGACATAAAGCTTATATCAAGTCACACTCTCAACAAGAGATGACAATTCTCATCCCACTGTATCTTCATCAACACTTGCTACTTACTTATTTGGTTGTTGTAAAATAACATCTCTTTATGGTTTGATTTACATGTCCATAAGCAAGTTTGTTTCCAGAGAAATGTTATGCCTCAATGAGACACATATGATGTCAGTGGCATGGACATGTAAGGCTCTTGAAAACTTCCTCAAAGTATTCTTCACAAACATAAGTGGGAGGAAATCAATCTGTTTGCTGACCCAAGGCTTAATGAATTCCTTCACATAAAAATGATCTTGACCACAGGTTAGCATTTGAGTTGTTTAACATATCTTCACATTCATTTAGAATCTTCCCAAAGGCGGCTCTGAGGTTTGGCCAGGCAAGCTTCCTTATCCTAAACTCATGGAAGAGATCATGAGAAGGGAGTCTGATGGGCCAAACAACACTGGCTTTTGACAAAGCTGAGGCCACAAAATAATTAAAGAGTGAAAACACTTAATGCCTCCAAACCATTCACTTTCTAGTGGAGAAAACAGAAAATGACAAAATAGCAGTGACTTATTCAAGGTCATATATCCAGTTTGTAGCTAAGCTGAAAATCCAGTCATCCTCTCGGTGCTCCCTTCTCTTTGGCCAGAGGCCTTTGAAAAAGATTCAGGGTGGGAATATCTGACTTGGGTGGGGAAACCTATAGGAGAACAGCCTTCGGCACAGCAAGTTAGCCAGGAGTGCCCAAGGTGTGGAACCCATGCCTTAGGCTGCTTTAGGCAGCACTGAGGCACTTCTCCAGCCACCCCCCCCCCCCACCACACACACACACACACCCCTCCGCCACTGTTGGGACAATCAACTCCCAGGTTAGATTTCTCAGGGTGGGATAGAGCTGTCTACTATGGCAATTCCCAGCTGTAGAGTAACCTGCCAGCCACCTTGAGATGGGCTTCCAGAAGTCATTGTTTTCAAGCAGGCACCACTGCACTGGCTGAAAACATTTCAGTCAGATTATCATGCTCTAAATTAGTTGTGCATGATGGCAATCAATTAAGGGCAGCATAAAAGCCAATAGAAATAATGCGACTCTCATTAGAGATTTCTCATTTGTTATATGAGTGTGTCTACCGGGTGAGTTTCCATTTAAGTAAACTGGGGCCTATTATTTAAGCCATTTCAGAAGAGCGCTGGGTTATCTTTCCCTTTGACATTTATTGTACCTGGCATAAAGGTTAAAAACAATTATGTTCACTTGTAATATTTATTATCTTATAGGATTCAAGGAGGGCCATTATGTTTGTTTTCTTCTCCTTATCAAAGCTGGTCAAAGGGAGACTTTTTAATGAGCTTCAGCTAAATACTAAGGAAAATTTCTCCATCCCTGCACTCAGAGAGATAAACCTCGAATTAAACCTGGAAATAGTGATATCCAGCAAAAGCCATCACTCTGAGACTTATCATTTATCATTTGCACCCTGCGGTTTCTGCACGTACTTTCGGCCAGCTTCCATTGTTTTAAAGAGGCACACCAGCACCCCTGGGAAAGACATGAGCCTATTAATGGATGAACACCAGATGGGGAATTAGGAAGGTCGGAGCTCAAAACCCTGTTCGTCCATCAACTTCCTGTACACTTTAACTATTCCATCCTTCCAATTACATAAGCCCACCACCTTGATCCCTTTCCTTCTCTCACACCCAACTTTCCAACTTTCCAACTTTCAGCGAAACCCATTAGTGGTGTCTTCAAAATAAATCTGAAATTTGATTACTTCCTACCTTTTCCAATGCTACCAAGATGGCCTCAGCTGATCACAGTTTCCTAACTGGTCTCCTGCTTTTCCTCTCACACCCTGACATTCTATCTTTAAGAGTGGAGCTAGAAAACGTCACTTAAAATCTAAGTCAGACCATGATATTCCTCTGTTCAAATTTTTCCATAGTTTCCCATTTCACTCACACTCTTCCTAATGGCTTTAGGAACCCTATGCCAGCTGATGCATCCCCTTCTTCCTCATTTTCAATAACTCCATCACTAACTTTACGCCTGACAAAACAGCCTTGTGTATGTTTCTGAAGACTCTACTTAAGCCTGTTCTCCTGTGTGGTAAGATCTTTCCCAGTACCTCCAAGGCTTGAACCCATCTTCTTCGAGTGTTCCGCTCAAATCCCAACTTCTCAACGAAGCCCCCTCTCATTGCCATAATTGAAATACCACTTCCTGCCCTTATCTTCCATTCCTCTTTATCACACTGTCCTTGTGTTGTTCTTTTCCAATGTCACTAACAAGCAAGCATTGCTAAAATGTTAATACAATGTTAATAGAATTAACCTAATATTTTTAATCTGTTCACTGAAATCTCAACTGCCTTTAATAATGTTTAGCATAGCGTAGGGTATGAATATGCATTTGCCTAATTTAATAGAACTACTAAATCCACAAACAGAATTTGGGTTTCAGTTTCTCCATCTACATAGAAAGATGGTGTTGGGCTACTGCAAAGGCCAGTAAACCTTTTTCTATGAAGGGTCCGGTAGTGTTTGTGCAGCCATGTGTTCTCTGTCACAACCATTCGACTATGTTCCTGCAACGTGAAAACAGCCCCAGACAATACAGAAACTAACAGGCATGGTTCCATTTCATAAAATCTACATTTTCTAAAAACTACGTAGAGTACTAGGGGTTGTAGCACCGTAGGAGGACACTTGCCTCTCATGTGTAAGGCCTTGAGTTCAGTCCTTAGCTCTAAAAGAGAAATAGAAGATATAAAACAAGGAAAAAAATTTCAGAGGGCCATATTTATTCCCCAGGTAATAATTTTCCAACTCCCAAACTATATGATCTTTAAGAGATCATTAGACTCTGATGTTTTGTAGGCTCAGAGTATAAAGGAACAGTTTTTTCAGGGGATTATGTTAATATTTCTCATGACACACCTCATTACAATTATTTATTCTACTCGTGCTTAGATCTAGATAATTTCACAGAGAAAAAAAAAAAAAAAACAGGCCAAAAAAGTGCCAAGATACCAGACAACTAACCAGTGTTTATTTGCTTAGCTTCCCCAGTGGTTTCCTTCATAGCATGCTACATGCTGGTTCAGCATTGTCACAGGGAGCAAGTAACCTACTAGACAGGGTATCTGTATAATGAAGAATTTAATCTTACCCACAAATCAACCTGGTCGTAAACCTTGGTTTCTGGAAAGTAATCTCTAAGCCCACGGAATGCCTGATACGAGTGTGTCTGCTCACTTCAGAGCCTTGGCCACTAAACTGCCTAGCAATATGATTTATGGAACAGAATTTGGGACATGGAGTGTCCTCTCCACATTAAGAGGGTTTGAAAGCTATGGAGCAGTCACTGGCTATGAGCTCTATTTTGGGAGGCCTAAAAACTAAGGGTCAGTTATGTGGGCAGCCAACAGTGGAACTCTACTAAAGTCAGAACACTGAGGCTCAGGTGTGTGTCCTCAATAATAATACACTGTATTTCATCACCCATTGATACTGCCCATGATTCCATGGGAAAAGACAACCAGAAGCTCTGCAATAGTACTTATCCTTCATTCTTTCTCATGTAGCTCTTCCCTTGAGTGATTTTAATATGTATCATTTCCCTGTAATAACTAATAACCATTAATATAACAACATTGAATTCTGTGCATCTTTTCGGTAAATCACTGAAAATGAAGGTAGTTTTGATCCCAGAACCACCACTACAAAACTGCAGCTGATCTCAGAGACGAAGGCAGACTAATGGTCTGTGTTCCCTTATACTACAGTACCGTAGCTGGGCTCAGGGATGCAGGCCTGTATTCCCAACACTCTGAGTGGCTGAAGCAGGAAAATTACAAATTTGAGCCCAACTTAAATCTTAAAATTTCTCCTGCCCTCTTACCTTCATATTACAATTTTCATTTTTTATTTTTTATTCTTTCATTAGTGTATGTTTGTGGTACATAACAGTGATGTTCATTTTGTTACAACATGCCTCGATTGTTTCTGCTCCTTTTATTCTCCTCTCCTTTACCTTCCTCCTCCCCTGATTACCTCCAACATCTCCAAATGTCTGCATTCTTGTTTTCTAAAATCTCCCCTTTATTCTACTCATTTATTTCTTTATATTTTAGATTTCTCATATGAGAACATATTCCTTATCCATTCATCTGAGGCCCTAAGAATAGGCAGATTCAGTAAACACAACAGCAACAGAACAAGAAATTATATCAAAAACTAAAATGGAATTACGACAAATAAAAAAGCTTCTACACAACAAAGTACTCAAGAGAGTGAAAAGACACCTACAGAATGGAAAACAATGGGTGCCAGCTACTTTTCTGATACATAACTCACATCTAGAATACATAAAGAACTAAAAATCCCTCTCCGAAACAAATGGTCCAATCAAAAAGAAAAGTTCAAATGAGCTGAGTAGATACTTCTTAAAGGAACAAGTACAAATGGCCAATAAATGTATGAAAAAATGTTCATGGTCTTTAGCCATTAGGCAAATGCAAATCAAAATAGTGCTAAGTTTCATCTTATCCCAATTACACTGGTCATTATCAGAGCAGTAAAAGCAAAAAATGATGAGTACGATGTGGGGAAAAAAGGAAGAATCCTGCATTCATGTTGGGAATGTAAACTAGCAAAACTCAGGATAAAAATTCCAAATGGGAAATGTTCAAAAATCTAAAACTAGACATCCCATTTGACCCAGCTCTACCTATATGGGTCTATTTCTGAAAGAATTAAAAACATCACACTATAGTGTAAGTGCATATCCACGTTTATAGTAGTGCAACCCACAATAGCTATGTTCTGGGAATAAATCACATGCCCATTGACAGATGAATGGAAAAAGAAAATATGCTGTATCTGTAATGGAATATTATTCCACATTTTCTTGGTGCATTACTTTGAGACCATGATCTTCTTGATCCCACCAACATAAAGAGCATGTAGTATATACATGCGTTGAACTATTACTCTGCCCCAAAGAAAGATAAATTTGAGTCATTTGTAGGAAAATAGATGCAGAGACCATTTTGTTTAGTGAAAAGAATCAGATACAGAATATTAATTATTGTATCATTTCTCTAATATGAAAACCCCAAAGTATTAAGAAGGTTTTTTAAGCAAAATAAAAGAGTAATAGCAGGAAACTGGAAGACAGACTTTTGCGGAGAGGAGAAGTAGATGTGTGGAAAGGAGGATATGGGAAAGTAGGAAAAGGAAACTAAAAATTTAAAGATGTGATATGTATATGTACTGATTCCCCAAACTGGACGTGACCATCACCTATTGTAAATACATACTACATATATAGAAAGTTACGGTGAGGTGGGGGGAATGCTACGAAGAGGCATAATGTCACCAAAGGAGAAAGAACAGTCCTTTGACACCAGGTAATAATATCCATGGGCTCTTGTGGCTGAGGCCACAATATCGACATGTAGAGTCTCTGATTGACAGGTGGTCACCAAAGGAGATCTTAGGGTCACAGAAGTACACAGTCTCTCTCCACATCTCCATCTCTCTTCTTCCCTTCTTTCCTCTCATTACTTCATCTCTCTTCATTTTCCCTCTCTGTTTTTCTTAAAATTAAATAGGTTATTTAAAGCATCACATTAATGGAGACCAACATAACTGTTTGCCTATTCCAATCATTTATAAATATTAACTGTTTGAAATGTCTGTTGTTAGAGTTTGAACTCAACATGTCCTCTGAAAGCACACTGCCTTAAAACCTAGGCCTTAATGAAATAATACAAGTATTTAAACTTAAAAATTTTTGTGAAATGTTTTGACTTACAGAGATTAAATTTTTAAAAATGATTGGATCCTGAGGGCCCTGAGCTCATCAATGTGATAGATTTGTAATTTGATGACCTCTTTGGGAGATGGTGAAAACGTTAGGAGATGGAGTCCAGTTGGAGAAAATAGGTCAATATAGCCATGCTCTGGAAAGTACCTCCCATCTCCAGCCTTTGCTTCTTAAGCTGACTCTTTGCTTTCTGGCTGCTGTAAGGTGAGCAGCTTTATCTGCCATGATGTTCCCACCTTTCCACGGGTCTAAAAGAAATGGTGCCACCTCACCACAAACTGAGCAGGAGTTAAACACACCTTTTTTCCTTTCAGCTGTTTTTGTCAGATATTGTGTCAGTGGATAGAAAAGTGACCATCAAGTCTGTCAATTAGGGAAAAGCTCCAGTAAAAATATATCCACAATGATTATTTAGCCATTAAAATTATATATATGGTGTTTTAATGATATAAATTGATCTGATTGTGAAAAAGCAGAGTTGAAAGTTTTGTATATCTTGCATCAACTACGTTAATTTACAACTATGTATTATAAATAAAAGTGAAAGAAATGCATAAAATATTATCAGCGATTACATCTACTTATGAGACTGAATATGGTTTCATCTATTATATCTTCTATACTCTCCGAATTTTTAACTTACATCACTTTTAGAAACAAAATAAGTTACTTTCAAAAGTAGAAAGTTTACTAATGACCACAAGAAAGACCACACCTCTCATTGCAACAGATTCTCCCACCTTCAGGAGATAGTCCTCACTGTGAGACAGGCAGTGGTCAGTCATCTGTGTTTACATATATGTACATACATACATACATACATGTATACATATATATATATATATATAATTTTTTTACAAGTTACAGGTCATATGCTGTATTCGCTGTCTAATCCCTATCACCTCACATAGAATATCGTGTCAAGTCTGAAGTTGTGCAGTAAATGTCTGCTGATTTGCAAACGCAATAATAAAGAAATGACAATTTAGTCTGCAGAGGATAATACATGGGTTTTCTTTTTCTTCCACAGCGACAGCCCTCTAAGAATTTCTCTACCATTCTGCTAGCCTGAATATACTCCAAATGAGTACTTTCATGTCTGTGCAGTGAGAAATGGTGCAAACCACAGAAGACAAATAAATTGTTTTTTACCACAAACTTAATTCAGCGTGAATCAGAGCAAAATCTTTCCTCAAGTCTCTCTTGACTGCCCAGTTACTGCCTTCCACGTTATTCAATTAACAGATTGTTAAGCACCATTCTGGCAACAGCTCTAACTTTAACCGTTCCCTGTTTGTGGTTTTCAAATGCTTTCCATTTACACAAACGCCAAGTTACACCATTCTATTTCTTGGAACTCCTCAAGTTGTACAGTATTTGTTTACTGCTATGGGGTCCAATTCCCAGCTCTTCCCATGAACTCTTGTGGTTTCTGGCCCAGACAGTGACCTCACACTTCACGTACTGTTGTTCACGTGCAAGGTCTTCTAGTACCTGAAGAGATCTCTTAGCCATCTTTCAGAGTGCTCATTCAGCCACAGGATCAAAAGAGACACTAATTTCCAGGGGCCTTGTGGGTCATTTTGGGGAAATTTTTCCAGCAAATTTTTGGTCTTTATCAGTTATCCTTCCTCTGGAGAAAAAAATTAAAAAAGAAAGTAGAAATTTTGGTTTTGGGGTTCTTGAACAACATGGTTGTACTCTAGGGACATAATAAAATGAGCAGTTAATATGCAAAAAGTTAATTTTAAATACTTTACAAGGAACACAGAGAAAGTAAAAGACAGAAACTCCTCTGTGCATGTCACTGAGAATCCGACAATTTAATTGTTGTCCAAGCACATACACATAGAAACAGGGTCCATTACTCCTCTCCACAAACTACACAATATAGACTATAAGGTCAAGTCAGCATTCTCTGAGCCAATGGGAAAGGAGAGTAAGCATGGGATTAATCACGGTGGGCTCCTAGAGAAGTGACTATGTAGACATAACCGGAAGGACAGAAGAGATATGGTGTGATAACTGATAGTACATAGCTTGGTGTGTTTAAAAACATGTTGAAGTATTAACATTATTGGCCAGAAAGCTCTAGAGGAGTAGCATAAGGAAGATATATGGCCAAGCTGAACAATAAGACCTAACATAAGATTGTACGGGACTACCACAGCTCCCCCAACACGAAAAGAAAACCTTAATACTGGCCAATATACTAAAAGTTTTCAGATAACTATTATCTTCCACAATTGCGAATTCTGAATGAGGACTTGTCTTCTTCAATCCACATGAATCATAGCTGGATCTATGTCTCACAATTCTGTCTTCTCAAAGGCAAATCTATGTTCTGCTTGTCAACACACTGCTACTATTTTTACTAACTATAAAAATACTGCTGACTTCACGGTTAAGAACTTCATATTAACCTTGTCATTGACTCTTCACAAACATACGTTGAGACCCTACTTGCGTAAGTTCATAAGTTGAAACAGAAAAACAGAACGTGAATCCATGTTTTCCTAAAATCAAAGTTTATTCCCTTTCTTTTCTATCCCATAGGCTTTCAATATGTACATCCCAAAATCAACACCTGACCATTATACATTTTATATCATTTTCTATGAAGTATATAAAATAAAAACAAAAAACTTAAAAATTTAATTTTCTGAAAAAATAGTTTTGCAAAAGCTATAATGCATTCATTAAGATCATTCCTTTACAGACAAGACAATACACACTTTCATGCACATTTCTAAGACTTCTTTGGAGTTAAGATCATGTGGTTGATCTGGACCATGACGTGTAGTCAGAATTGATATACACCTGCCTGATCTACACCTGCCCCGCAAAATTCTCCCACGTGTCTTCCTTCTTTCTTCCCATAACTCCCAGAAGCAGCTGCGTGATCTATAAAAGGACTTAGAGGACACTGTAGATGGCAAAGCTACATAACAGAACAAATGTACTTATCTACTTACTGTTCTTTGGTTCTCTCCTAGATAATAATTCCCCTGACATTATGGATGACACTACACATTATACCAATAACACACACACAATATGGACAAGTATTAGTAAAGAACTGTACCAATAGGCCTCTAAACAGATACACAGTAGGTATCTGCCAAGGGAAATTTGCATACTACATCATTTTATTTGACCTCAGTAAGTCAGCCCATTTAATTAGAAACCAGTATTTACCAAATAAATAAATAAATAAATAAACTAATGTAGTAATGATTACACAAAAACTATCCCAGTAGCTATAGCTCAAGCTATAACCCAGGCCAAAGACTGAATCCTGATAGCTCTGAGCCACCACACTAGGAGAACACCGGCTCAACTAAGATTCTGAGGAAGACTCAGTGAAAATCCACGTGGCTACAGGAAAGAAACTAAAAGAACATTGCTGTTATGCCTAAATATGTCATTTTGTACAAAACAGCCCATTTTTTCCTGGAGCAAAATGTAAATATCTGCAGACCTCTCCTTACTTCTGCCAGCTTAGTCTGCTGTCTTCGTAGTAACCTTGGCTCTTGGGATTAGCAGAGCTTTAAAGCTACCGAGTGAGTTTATTTGTGTTTTATTTCCCCTGGAAGCACACAGAATGCGCTCACACCACACAGTCCTGACCTTTGAGCTGTATAATGCTTTTTTAATCAATACCACAGGAAATGCATGGATTTATCATTTCTAACATTTAAAAATATCCGTGTGTTCACCACTGATGATGTTATTGCCAGCCAGCCTGTCCAACGAGTTCCAGACCTACACAAGAAATATGCAGATGAAGGAAATGAGTATAGGGCTACTGGGTCTGTAGACAACAATCCTCTGGATTTTTTTTTTTTTTCTTGCAGAAAGTATATTTCTCAATAGTGGTGACAGAGCTTACGTGTCTGGGACCTGGGCCCAGTAACCTGACACAGGCCCTCTGGTCATAATTTTCAGTGCCAGTTCATTTGATTCTTCATTTCAGAGGAGACAAAAAAAGAAGGAAGAGAGAGAAAACAATTTGCCCACGGCTACACAGCTGCTTACTGGCAGAGCCAACATTTTACCCTAGGTCTTGTGATTCCCACATGTTGCTTAATTCAGCACCTGTTTGTCTGACCCGCTTGGAGAAAACTCTCAGATGAGATGGGCTTCCATTCAAAATTAGCGGTGTTTCCGTGAGTCATCTGTACCGACCTTACTCTTGGGATGAATACATCTGGTCTAGGTTCCTGTGTGCATCAAGATCTTAGAGATGGTCTAACTCGATCAGGGCAATTCACCTTGACAACTTTGAGCTAAGCCGGCTTGGTAGGACTGTTCCTATTCTATTTGGCTATTTCTTTCTTTTTCATTGTTACTCATGGTTCCCCAATTAGTAAATAAATATTATCATTTCTTTTCTTTCATTTTAATCCCTGCCAACTTTAGTTGTTTGTCTCAACGATCCAGCTCCCAGGAACATTGTATAATCTCTCCCAGACACCTCGGTAAATCTTCCTACCTGCCTCAACCTCTTTTCCTCATTTTCTGCAGAAACTCATTCAACTGAACACCTCTGACAACAGCGACAGTCTGACAACCACCCACTTCACATTCAGATTCGATGCTTCCTTCAGAATCTTCTGATCTCTGGGGGTATATGCTTTGAAATTTATTGATCAAAATATCTGCAGATCTTTCTGTCTTACTATTCTTCCCTAAATTTCTTACAGAATGAATATGATATTTCATTTCCATTGGAAATTTCTGGTAAGTAAGTCAAGTGATGGCCAGACGTAAAACTGAAAATCAGAAAGGGCTTCAGAGCTGGAAGGGAGGGCAATATCTCAGCAAAATTGGAAGCAAAAGATTGTTTCACCCATTCTTACTCCTCCCCTCCAAAAAAAAAAAAACACAAAAAAGATACTAACCATTTATACTATTATCTGAGAACTTCAGATAAAATGCTTGACAATTTTGTATTATTATAATTATTATTTCAAAATAATAATCCATCAAAATTGTCAAGCATTTTCCAGGATATATTGACTCCACTGCCTGTTAAAACGGGCCCCTAAGGCTGAGAGCAGACTTGAAGGCTCATCATTGTTGGCATCCTTAACTTCACACAGTTGAGTCCTGTATATTTTAGAATTACTTTCCCAGTTTTGAGGATCCCTGGGGTTATCTGCAATTGAGCAAAGACACCAAAGTTGACTCAAATCATAGCAGCTATGTGGACATAAATCCTAAATGTAAATCTTCTTCTGACTGCCAGAAAGAAGACTAACTTTCAAAGTAGAACATGTTTATTTCTTGAGTTACAAAGTTATAGGACACAGAAACAATAAAGAGAAAAGACTGCCTTTTTTCCTAGGGGCTTTAATATCTATCTGGTAATATTCTTATTAAGTGTGATAAAAATCACTATCGTAATATCCACATTGCATGTGATAAAAATTGTTGTAGTAATTAACATAAACTTTGTAACAGCAAAAAGGAAAAACAATCAAATTAAGAAAGCAAAGTTGGAGAGCAATTTGTAGATGAATATCGATAATAGCACAAGGATTTGCTAGGTAGAAAAGTGGACAAGGATATACCATGAAACCATACAGACTCAACTTGAGATAAAATAAATCTACACAACCTATGTTTACAGGTTATTTTAGAGTCGGAGATGAAATCTGAATATTAGAGTAAGAATCATATTATGGATGGCTTTGTATTACATTATGAGGATTTAGGATTACATACTGTATACAAGTCTATAAGTAGCCAATTACATTGTAGGTTTTGCATTTTATGACTTTGGTTTACATTTGCTAGGGCCCGAATTCACCGCCTTGCTCATGCAGGCAAGCACTGTACCACAGAGCTACACACCCTCAGCCCTCTGACTTCCAGATGAAGAAAAGTCTAAAGGAAAGAGGTTAAAAGACATGACATAGAGCCCAGGAGCTCTTCCCAGAGGCGTCTTCTTGCTAAGACAAACCATCAGTTCTAAAAAGTAGAATTCACTGCCAGTGAGACTGAGAGGCAGGAAAAGTTGCAAGAAATGTAAGGGAAAGATAAAACATGAAAGGAGACAAAAAAGGGATAAAAATAATTCAAAAAGTGATCAAGTTTTACTATTTACTAGATACAGCCCTAAATGTTTTATGCACACTATTTCATTTAATGTTTCCAACAACTTGACAACATAATTAAGAACATCCTAGTTTACAAATGAAGAATATACAACAGAAAGAAATTATCTTCCTCAGGGTCATTTAAAAGTGAGTGGTGCTTGAAAATCAATATACACAATATATCACAAAAGAAGCACGGAAAAAATATATGATCATCTTAACAGATGTAGAAAAAGCCTTTGAAAAAATCCAATATCCATTCATGATAAAAAAAAAAAAATACTAAGCCTGCAGAAAATAGGCATAAAAGACCTTTTCTCAAACGGATAAAAGTCATATACGAAAAAGTCACTGCTAACATCAAACTAATATGGAACAACCTAAAATCACTTCCTCATAATCAAGAAGAAGACATGGGTGCCCACTCTAACCAACCCTGCTCCATACAATGACAATCGACCAAAACAAAGAAATAAAGGGGATATGTATAGGATGGGAAGAAGTCAAAACATTCTTACCTGTAGGTGATATGGGCCTTTAGACAGCAGACTCCAAAAACTTCACTAAGACATTTAGGAATAAAAAAAAAAAAAATTCAACAGTGGCAGTATATAAATTCAATTCACAAAATTGGCAGTATATAAAATCAATACACAAAAATCAATAGCACTCCTGGAAACCAACAGTGAAATCACTTAAGAAGAAATCAGAAAACCAATCCCATTTACAGTAGCCTCCAAAAAATAAATACCCAGCACCCAACCTAACAAAGGAAGTGAAAGAACTCTATAATGAAAACTATAGTATTAAAAAAGAGTGACCGAAGAGGACAGCAGAAAATGGGTAGACATTACCCTGTTCCCAAATAGGCAGAATCAATAATTGTCAAAATGGCCATACTAGGGGCTGGAGGAATAGTCTAGCAGTTAGAGTATTTGCCTAGGAAGCACAAGGCTCTGAATTCAATTCTCCAGCACCACATAAGCCAGGTGTGGTGGCACATGCCTGCAATCCCAGTGCTCAGGAAGCTGAAGCAGGAGTATTCCTGTGAATTTAAGGCCAGCCTGAGCTATGTAGTGATTCCAGGAACATCCTGCTCTACACACCAAGACACTCACTACCCAAAAAAAAAAAAAAAAATGCCATACTACCAAACTTGGTATTCAACGCAATTTCAATCATATTACTAACAGTATTTTTCACAGAGATAGAAAAACAATTCTAAAATTTATATGGAACCAGGAGATACCCAGAACAGCCAAAGCAATCCTAAACATTAAGACAAAAACAGAAGAGAACACAATCTCAGAAATCAAGTTATAATGCAAAGCAATGGTACTAGAAGCCATGTGGTACTGGCACAAAACCAGACAGGTGGACTCATGAAATAGATCTGAGGATGTAGAGACAACCATGAAACCCTTCAGCCACCTGGTCTTTGGCAAGGAGGCCAAAAACATGTTCTGAAGATAAAGACAGCCTCTTTAACAAACGGTCACGGGGAAACTGGTTATCTACATGTGCAAGAATAAATCTGATTCTACAGCCTCACCCCACCCTAAATTCAAATGAAAATATATCAAAGAAATAGTTACCTAAACAGAAACATTTAATCTGCAAGAAGATAAAGAGGTAAAACCCTCGAAGACGTCAGCATAGGCAAGGGCTTTCCTCTTTTCCCATTTTATTAATACATATATATGTGATACACAATGTTTACATTGAACTTGAGTATTTTGTGCACACATATATCAAGTCAGTTACAAACCTTTCCCCTCCTCTTTTTTGACCCTCCCATACACTCTCCCTCCCACGTAATTCCCACTATCCCCCCATTTATTTTTATGAAATGACTCTATTCTGGGTTTCTCATGTTAGAGAAACCATTTGATATTTAACCTTCTGAGTTTGACTCATGTCACTGAGAATGATGGTCTCAAGTTGCATCCATTTATGAACAAAAGCCTCAAGCTATCTGTCTTTATATATATGAGTAGTACTCCATTGTACACATATACCACAATTTTTGTATCCACTGACAGTTTTTTTGGTGTCTTCCACATTTAGCTATTCAGCTATATTTGTGTGCTATAAACATAGGTATACATGTAACTCTTCTATATGATGCTTTTAACTCTTTTGGGAAGATCCCAGAAGTATCACCCGATCAAAGGGGATTATTTGTTTTTAGCCTCCTGAGACATTTCCATACTGCCCTCCATAGTGGTTGTGCCAGTTTCCAATCCCACCAGCAGTGTAAGAGGGTTCCTTTCTCTCTACAGGCTCACTTGCACTGATGGCGGGTCAAGTTCTTGATATACGCTATTCTCTGTGGGGTTAGATATCTTAGGGATGTTTTGATTTGCATTTCTCTAATGGGTAAGGATGTTGAACATCTTTTCATGTATTTACTGGCCATTTGAACTTTTTCATCTGAGAATTATCTATTCATTTCTGTTGCCCATTTTTTAATCATGTCTTTGAGTTTGAGGAGTTTATCTTCAGTACCATGTGTATTCGTTTTTTGGATTCTGTTAGCTCTCTCTTCACTCTGTTGATAATTTCCTTTGCTGTGCAGAAACTTTTTAATGTGATAGAATCCCACTTATTGATTCTGGGAGCTATTTCTTTT
Source organism: Ctenodactylus gundi (assembly GCA_004027205.1). NCBI lineage: Eukaryota > Metazoa > Chordata > Mammalia > Rodentia > Ctenodactylidae > Ctenodactylus > Ctenodactylus gundi. The sequence continues at coordinate 472,319 of PVKB01000038.1, forward strand.
GCATTGGGTGTCATATTGAGAAAGCCCTTGCCTACATCTAGATCCTTTAGGTTTTTAGGCAAGGACACTCTCAACAGAATACCTACAGCACAAGACATAACACCAAGAACCTACATGTGCAGCTATATCAAATTATAAAGGTTCTGCACAGCAAAGTAAATAATCAACAAAGAGAGGAGACAATGTACAGAATGAAAAAGTAGTTGTTTTGCCAGCTATTCCTTGGACAGAGGACCAAACTCTGGAATACCAAAAAAAGAAATAAAAAATGGACTCCTAAAAGTAAAAGAGTCAGTCAAAATATGGGCCATTAAGATGAATAGATACTTCTCAGAAGAAAAAACACAAATGGAAAGTAAAAACACAAAAAATGAAGAAATGAAAATTAAAACAGTGAGATTCCATTTCATTCCTGTAAGAATGGCTATAGTTAAGAATTAGTATGGTTACTCATCAAAAAAACTAAATATAGACCTATGTATACCTCTTCTTGATATCTTTCCCAAAGAGTTAAAGACTTCACGTTACAGTGATATTTGCACACTCATGTTTATGGAACCATAACTAAGCTAAATACTGTCAGCATCCAATGAGTCCATTAATATATGAATGAATAAAGAAAATATAGTACATATACACAATGGAGTACTACTCTATCATAAAAGGATAAATTTGAATGATATGTAGCAAAATTAATGCACTTTGAAACAATTATGCTTGCAAAATAAATCAAACATAGAAGGTTAAATATTTCTTGCTTTCTCCAATATGAGAAACTCAAAGGATAATAAGCAAAAGAACAAATCATAAGAATGATGGCAGTAAACAAAAAGGGCAACTATGTGAAGAGGGTAAAGGAATGTGGGAACAGGGGAAAATGGAGGGTGGGAAGGGGAAAAGAAAACAGAAATGATTAAGATATATATATATATATATATATATATATATATATATATATATATATGCACCAATCTCCCAAGTTGAATGTAATTATTACTATTAGTCTAACCCCTATGAAACTGCCCATAGTCAATAAATTTTCAAATGAGTTTATTTTACCCCTAACAATCACCTTGTTCATTTCCCACCCTACTAACCGTAAGACGAATCTCACCTTCCATCCCTTCATCCTGGATCATCTTACCCTCTAACACAAGGAAGCTGGACCTTTGCCAAGCTGCAATGACTGTCGCTCAGCCTTTATGGGCCCTCAGGAGGTGGTTCACCAAAGTGGAGCAGCTGAGTTTGGAAAACCAAGGATGGGCAACTATGCGGAAAAGGTAAACCTCCTTTGGCCTTATTTTTCTATGGTGTGGGAACGGTGAAAGGAGAAAGAGGAGTCATCAGAGTAGTAGCTAAACTAAAAACAAAACTTGAAAATGACTGAGATGGGCATGCTTCCCACATCAGGCCTCGTACTGCTGCTACTCAATTCCTGCAAGTGGTAACAGCATTTGGGCTCACTTCAATCTTGTCCTACAGGTCTTAAAAACAAAGTTATTTCAAATTTCATATCAATTAACAGGTTAGTTAATAAAAGCTTTCTCTCCAAAAGCAGACTGTTATCTCCTCAGATAGACGACCTTTTTAATTAAAAGAAATGAGCTCCAGGTAGAGCAGGATCAAGCTGAATCTGCACCACACAAACACCTCTGCTGTTTTGCAACCAATGGCTTTTAAATATCCTTGTATCTGAGGGCTCTGATTTTGCGGAAAATTGGTCAATGGTGACTGGAAGACAGATGAAAAATCAAGATAGGAAGCATAAAAATGAACTGCAACACATTTGATTTTTTTGTGATTATCAGAACCCAATAAAAGAAGGACAGGAAAAAAATTTTCTTGGCAGATATGAATTACATTCTTTTCTCTCTCACTTTTTTTTTTCTTTTTTAATAAACCTCTCCTACTGGGAAAGGAGCTTGCATTCAAAATTGAACACTGGCATTTTAGAGCTGGAAGGAACTTTAGATATTATTTACTTTTATACTTCATTTGATAGTTAGGAAGCCGAGAATCTGAGAGGCTCTATATGTTGGCTAAGGTTGCTGAGTGGTGATCAGAGTAGAACCCAGGTGTTCTAATACCACAGCTTTTGTTCATTACGCTAGGCTGCACTACCTTATTTTATGATCAAAGTTAATACTAATGACTAAAAGTTTTGAGCACTTACTAGATATACTCTTTATTTTCATTTAACCTGCACAATGATACTTAAATTACTATTATGCACTTTCGCGTATGAACAACTGGAATTCCAGGAAAGCAGAATAACCCTTCCAGGATCACCTATCTAGTAAATGGCACAGAAATCACTCAAAGCCAGCCAGTCTGGCTCCAGAGTCGCTTTTATCATTACACTATACACTGTGGTGTCTAGCTTCTCAGGTGCATATTCTGTCTCCCTAACTAGATATAACAGTACCACTTAAAGTATGAACAGAAAGTATGAAACATATGTTTGATCCTAAGGAAGATAACAATGAAAACAGAAACAAAATAAAGCTTGATAAATGAATTGACATCATAAAATCCTCATTGGCCAAATTTTCAGGCTTGTTTTCAAACTTTTCCCCCTCACAGTAATGGACATAGACTTTGCCTTCAGTTTTCCCAAAACTCCCTTTTTAATCCTGTAAGCTGTATTTATAACAACTTTATAATTAATGGTGCCTGATGATTTCATGGACAAAGGTCAAGCATTATCCGGCTTCGATTTCTCAGTTTGATGGCTTCAAAACAGCAACAAAATAGCTTGACCCTCTGCCTCTGACTCCACTGGCACAATAGAGTTGGTGCCCACAATAAGCAAGCTATCATCACTTCTATCACAGGGGGAAACTGAGGAATTGATTAATTCAAGTTACCAAGAATTTTTCACGTACCTCCACTCTGCCAGTCACTGGCCAGTGTCTATGGAAGATACAGACATGAAACAAGCATAGCCTTTGTCTTTGAGGGTTTCTCATAGACAAGTGGTGACAGGCTTTTAAATAACAAACCAACATTTGAGCAGAGCAGCATAAATGTCAACTGTGGGAGGCAGCATTATGCTATGGGCAGCATTATGCTATAGAAGCAAGCTTTTTCCATCGGGATAGCTCAGGTAACTTCAAAGATCAGATAAAAATTGAGCTGAGATTTGAAGGAGTAGATTCCATAGGCAATGATCACGGAGACAGAAATTAGAGAAGAGAATTTTGGAGACGCTCCTGAGAGCAAAGGCTGAAGGCAAAAAGTTCCAAAGCAGATTATGGTGAGACTTTATTTTGTCAAGAGGAGTACAGAAAGGCAAAACTAAAAGGTCAATTAGAGACCCAAGCACAAAGCTCCTGAAATGTGAAGCTGAGGAGTTTAGGTTTATTACTTTGGAATTTGTGATTCGTTTAAGAATTTTGAGCAGAAGAATGGCAGAAGTAGAGCTATGCTTTAAGAAAGATGGTTGACATTGTTAGAATGGATTGGGAAGGACAGAGCAGTAAGACTAATTGAGAAGCTGTTATGATGAAAAACACACTGATCTCACCTCAGCTGAGCAGAGCTGTGATAAGTTCATGCTACTCTGGAAGTACTTCCAAAAGTACACACAGACACTCTGACCTTCGCTGCTCTCTACCCTGCTTCCTAAAGATCCTACTCAACGAACCAGAAGCAGAAATGACTTGACTATTAAAATACCAAAGTTGAACATGCAAGACTTCCTCAGTATTACTGCCAGTTCCGGTCACTGAAATATTTCATGAAACTAGATGTCTCTGATCAGCGCAGGCCCCAGGGAGACTATGGTGAATGAAATCCATGACAAGTAAGTGGCCAGGCATAAACTTAAAACACGATTTGCACCAGGCATTTGGCAGGCTTTAGAGGATCCACCAGAGAACAGGCCAATCAGGAGGAAAAGAAAATTCCTTGTGAGCTGTAGTTTAGTTTTTTCTTATTGTTCTAAGGAAAGCAGTCATTAAAAATATACTTCTGGGATTAAAAGCCATTCTAAGGGAGAAATGTTTTTACAAAATGCATGGATGCGCGAATTTGTTCAATCTTGCAATTCAGAGTGAATATGCAGGCCAGAAACCATGCACTGAGGAAACGAAATGGACTTACATGTTTTAATACAGACACAACTAATTTCTTTGCTCTGAGAATAGAGTAAAAGTCAGTTTCAGAACTATCTGAGATAGAATTATTTCAGTGATAGGGCCACAGGCCTCGCTTCATTCTGAATAGTAGGAAGGAAAACACTTGGGGGACATGTGCTTCACGGTGGCTTGCCCTGCACATGTGGAGTAATAGAAGAATGATGACAGTTAAAATTTGTTTGCAAATCTGTTGTTTCCTGGTTTGCCTCTAAGAAAAAACACCACCATCTGTCTCACAGGTCTTAAATCAAATCTCATCACTGAGGCATTAGTGTTTTCTGCCTCTTTGTGTTCTGACTTCAGATTACATCCTTGAAGTCTAAATCTTGTGCTTTGAACATCTATATACTCCCCAAATCCAAGCAACCCCAAACGATTTTCGAAAGACAAAAACATGTGACTATGCTCCAGAAGGTGCACTTATGTAGATTATCATGTGAATGCTATTGCCTAAAAGTGGGTAACACTTCAATCTGCCTATCAAGTCTGCTCTTCCATACCTGATCTCAGAACAAGCAGGAATTAAGTAATGGCTACCACAGGAAGCCTTTTTCACCTTCTTTCTGTCTTCTCCCTCCTTTCTGTTTTCTTCTATGGAAGAGACAACATCATGGGCTCTATATTCTTTTTTTTCTGAATATGCCACTAGACTCCTTTCCAAGCCCTTCCATATGTTCAGGACCATGTAACCAGCACTTAATAAAGAGTAGAAGTTATTTCAGTCCCCTGTATACCAAAGGGCTTAAAAAACTGGTTAATTTTCTGTTCTCTCTCTTTGGTGGCCAGAAGAATCCAGTGAAAGACACTAAGGGTTCAAGAGATGGCACATCCATCTCCAGATGAAGAGAGACAGAAATCCTGACATTTGAGTGGAACAAAGTATCACCGAAATCACACATTAGACAGTTACATAAAAAGACATTTAATGTCTTTTAGATGTGTTGTGCCAGTGAGTTGTGGGAATTGTTTGTTACAGCAGTTACCATACGCTAGCTGAAACATTTTCCCAATGTACTCATATTTAAACATTGTCCCAACTGCTCAGGGCTTTTTATTAGTGTTTCCACCTAAGACGGGCCACTTCCAATCTCCTAATCAAAGTGTCTCCACTTCCAGCCCCATTATATTAGGAATTCAGTTGCTTTGTTTGTTTATTCAGAGCTAAGGACTGAATCCATGTTAGGCAAGCATTCTACCACTGACTTACACCCTTAATCTCTTAACCTGTGAATTTTTGATCAGATAACACAATATCTCATGTAACAAAAGATAATAGGTTTGTATATGTCAGATCCACTGGAGGTAAGAGAATCTGAGTGAAGACAGAGCTCCAGGTGGCTTATGTCTGTCACGTGTCATTTGATAAGTGAGAACCCTCAGGTGAGGAAAGAAGAGAGAATCGAATGGTTTGGCCAATTAGATAAACTGGGTGTGAACCATAAATCTAGGAACAAGGCCTATCTTCAAAATCAGGGAGGACTAAGCTTAAATCCCAAGTTTGCATCGACTATGTGATCTTAGGAAAATTGTTTCTCTAAGCTTCAATCTTCTTGTTTTAAAAACAGGAATGGTAGGTAACATGACCTTTTTCACTGAGTTCCTTTAGGAATAAATGACAGTAGTTGCATAAAGTGCCTAGCAGACTGCCCAGAACGTGACAGTTACTCAGAAAGTGATGACGATTATAATAGTGTACATAACATGTCAGAACTGGTCAGAACGCTGGGGATTACATCTATCACGCCATGGACAGAGAACTAGAGATCCAGATTGGACCTTTTCTTCTTTTCTGAAAACTAAGCCCCAAATAAACTCATTTCATAAAATCTGGAGATTTTTTTTTTTCATCTAAATCTTCCCAGCCCTGGACCAAAGATTTGATTTGTGCTGTGGACTTGGATTAGCCGGTTGGTAGAGACGCTGATGGGTACTCTATCGGGGACGGGCAGGGAGCAGAGCTGCCCCTCATCTAACTCTCCTAACTGAAGCCTGAACAGCTCAATCCAAGCGCAGCTCTTCTCTCTCTAGCACCCCAGTGCAACCACCAGTGCATATAACCTTATGAGGACATTCAAAAGCGCCTGGTTTGACTCATATTTCCAAAGAAAAGTAATTACGGCATACTGCATGAGTCAAACTTTAATGAACTGCTTAGTTAACCATAAGGGAAATCTCTGGGTACAATATATGAATCTGACTTTTTCCCATAGGTATTTCAATTCCTGTCTTCTCTATCAATTATTCAGGTTTGTACTCAGTCTCCAGATTAGTCAGGGCAACTAGTTCAGTCCAAGAAGCAACCCCTCCCCTTCCTTCCCAGACCTGTAATTAAATCAATAGCCACTATTCTGACTTCCTGGCCTGGGGCTGAGCCAGCCACAGCCACCAGAAGAATGGCAATGCTGAGGGTTTTGTTATTTGTCAAAGAAAGAGATCTCACTATTGATCACTAAGGCAAAGAAAAGCTGGTGGCAGGATGGAGAGCTAATGGAAAGAGATGAGATAAAATCCAGCCGGGTGTCCCTGAGGTCATTCCTTGGATAACTGAAGGAAGTTTGGGTGAGAATACAAAAAAGAAAATGAAAGAACCCCAATTCTCAAGCACCACGCAGAGCATCTGACAGCCCTTGCTGTCTTGGTGCATGTTATTTTTCTCCAGCTGAACTACCAAATGATCAAACATGACATACCTCATGCTCACTAGCCTTTGTTCAGGAAATATTCTGAAATTTGCTACCCAGCTGGAGGCTAAGACTGTGTACATTCTTTCCACTTTACCGAAATGTACTTTTTCAGCAAAAGTGCTTCTATGTGTTGTTACTGCTATGCAAATATATCTTGCTTTATGCAGGTAGGTTTGAGGAGAGTTCCCTAAATTGAATTTTTGTAAATCAAATTATATTTCCTCCTTGCAACACGATACAATCAACAGAGCAGCTTTATCCTCGTTTTAGCTCAAGACTCAACTAATAGAGACTTGCAGATCCATACCTGCTTCTGACCTCCAGTCCGATAGTCAATGACATAAAAACAAACGGAAAGAAAACAGAAAAAAAGAAAAAGAAAACCTGCTACTTCTGAGGACTCCTCTGAAAATAATAACATCAACAGCCACAGCTATATTTTGTCGATCACTGCCTGTGCATCATACTGGGCAACTTAAAGATGTTATCGCATTTAATCCCAGATGCGCCTTTCCACATATCTTTATTCATGTTTTTCAACTGCTAAAACTAAGTATCAGAAAGATTAAGTCAATTAACCAAGTTCACACAACTACTCAGTGATAGATCAGGTCTATGAAATGTCGGTGTGACGTCAAAGCTTCACTTCTTCAATTACTCTGCCTTCTTAATTTGGGGCACCCATATGAAAGCTGCCACCAATCTCTCTCGATTTTTTAAATGGGGTAGAGATACCCAAAGGTTCTAACCACTACCTGGAGTTTAGACTCAGCCCTGCATTAACTCGGCGTGTGAATTTCAGAGTGCAGATCCCCTTCTCCAGTTCTCTCAGTTCGTCCACCTTTAGATCTGGGAGACCAATTCAGATAATCTCTAATGTCCTTTTCACCTAAAGAATCTCATTGCTATATGCTTTTAGGTTCTAAAGAGAAGTACATTAATCCGTAAATTCTGCCTTTTGATGATCACTGTGAGGCCTACAAATGCAGAACTTTGGACCTGATGCTTCAAGCTGCCACATTTCATTCTGGTTTCACTGATGTCAAATGAACAACTGAATGCACCGTTCATTTTTCAGTAGATCATTTTGACTTCCTAATCTAAATGTCCTGTCTGTGCCAACACCATGATATCTTACCTGGGAAATGTCCCTTTTTTGTTTCCAGCTGGCCTTTCTGAAAGCAATAAAGAGGCTCTCGCAGGCCTGTCATTAACCCTGCAGTAGTTAAAAGCAGGATGCCAGCAGCATCTCTCAAGCATCGCAGACAGTGTGCAGGGTGGGCTTGGGTTTTCCCAGCTCTGCTGCCCTTTTAGGAATGGCTCTGGAACACCAATATCTAAAGGAACTGTGTTCTTGCATATCCAAATGTGGTTCAAAAGCCATGTAAATAAATATACATGAACTGAACTGAAACAGCTGGGGAGTTCTCAACAGGGACTTCTAATGACCTCTGAATTGGAAGGGCCACAGCTGATCAAGGAATCATTACTAAGATTAAAGGCTTATACCAAAACCACTGTGAGACTTAAGGTACTGAATTTGCAATGTTGATGGTATAAACTGAAAAGCACTAACTAGCCATATTAATGTGCTGCTTGAAAGTCAGAGAAAGCTGTGTTATTTCTCTACCCTTTTCTGCTCTTGCAGTAGAAACTCAGCTGTTGAGCTTTAGGAGATCAATTGTTTTGTTTCACAGCCTGTATTATTGTTGATGCAGGGGAGCCTTCTTGCCCTTTGGGTAAGTTGTTTATAGCACAGTGTGAAAGAAGTGTTTGATTTTAACCAACAATGTTCATGTCAGGAAATTTGGCCACTAGGCATGCCAGGATCTCGGGGAGAAAGTAGAAAAGGCTAAAACAAAAGTCTGGGGACGTGGAAAATTATTTGGCAATGTGGCTTGCTCTATAAATGGTATTTTTAGAGTAGAAGTATGCTTGCCAGTCTAATGAAACTTCGGCTTGATTTAGACTTCAGTTGCCACCGTGAAAAGCATGGGAGGTTCGAGCTACGAACAGGGTTCAATATCAGAAGTGAGTCAGAAGCAGAAGGTGAAATACTGAATGATTTCTCTGATATGAGATCACAATTATTTCATAGAATTTAATGTGGGGAACAATGGGGACTGGAGAGGAGGGAGGGAAAGTCAAAAAGAGAGAAGGAAAGAATTTGTAACTTTGCCATGATGTGTATGTGCACAAAATACTCAAGATTAATGTAAACTTTATGATTAGGCAAGGGCAGAACTCAAAGTCAAACAGCTCAAGAAATCACAGTTCCAGGCAATCCGAAGAAGATTCTACAAACCCTAAGGGTTGAGTGACAGAGTTCAACTCTCAAGGAAAAAGAGCTAACTTAAGGGCTAGGCAGGCAGGAGGTAAGGGTAAAACCAGAAGGAGGAATTTAGAAAAATCTAGTTCCAGCAGCCGCTAGAGAACTAGACAGACACCATGAGGGCTGCAGATGAGGGCACTTGGTTGAGGGCAAGGAGCAGAAAAGGGCAGCAGGAACATGAATAGGCACACCACACACATGGCCAAGTTGTGCAGCATTTGCCCGGACTGAATCACAAGCCCAACCGTGCAGAGACATTAACTAAAAGGATACTCTTTGTGAGGGGCTTGGAAAAGCTCCCACCAGAGGGAGCCGGCAGGAGGTATCTCAGTGCAACCCCTCCCGGCCTAGTGGGCACTGCTCAAAGTCCTAGCCTCAACACCACTACATATTTTAAACATTTTCTCTGGTCTGTAGGTACAGCTGTTTCACACCATTATTTCAGCGATTAAACCCAAGCACTCCTTACGTCTGCTCCTACATATGTCCAGCCATGAGAGTTAGGAGTCATGCCTTCTGCATGACCTTCGGCGTGATCATTAACCCCTCTGAGTTCCTTCAAATTTAAAACAGGATGTTAATTATTAAACCTATATCACAGGGTTACTGTGAGGATTAAGCAACATAATGCATATAAAGCCCTAGCATGGCATTTGCCAAAGAGTAAGGTACACACAAATAGTATTAAAAACAGCATCTTGGTTTAAGTTTCCTAGACGAAGTGAAACGGGGGGGTAGGGCAGGGAGGGAGGGAGGGGTGGGGCGGTGGAGGTACAAAAGGAGAATGGGAAAGTCCTTGTCACCTAGACAAGATATGTATGTGCACAAAATGCTCAGCTTCATTGTAAACCTTAAATTTTGCACATATACATATCAATAAAATGGGGGAGAAAATACAGCCTCTCAAGCTGTTAAACACACCTTCTGCCCCTTAGAGCTGAGGCTAACAAAAGCTAACTGGAAAATGCAGTCATCTAACAACCTACTACACGGCCTACTGAAGGCAGAAATCTGCCATTAAGCATTCAGGAGCCACACATAAGGTAAAAGAGGGATTATCAAAGAAGAAAGGCCTGCCACGTCCAACAATAGCAATGAAAGGTAGTAATAACGCAAAGAAATGGAACACACGTGTCACACTGTCAGAAATTTTTTTAAAAAGCAGGGCTGGAGGAATAGCACAGAGGTTAAAGTACTTGTCTTGCAAGTGCACGGTCCTGAGTTCAATTTCTCAGTACCATATAATGCCAAGTGTGGTGGCACATATGTATAATCCCAGCACTAGGGAGGCTGAGGCAAGAGAATTGCCTTTAGTCCAAGGCCAGACTGAGCTACATAGTGAGTTCAGGACCAGCCTGGGCTACAGACAGCAACTGTCTCAAAAAGAAATAAAGAAAACAATAAATGGTGAAGAAAACTTCAGCTAGAAATTACATATGGATGTGAAGGAGAACCAGGCTAAGTTTAGTGCTCCAACCAAAGAATGCTTTATCTGATCGTCCTCTGCTGGGACCCAGGCAGAGGGAATGTCCTCTTCTTCTTCACTCCTGGCTCCCTATCAAGGCCACGCTTCCAACAACGACATCCACAGAGATAAAAATGTGCTTATTTTTTCTGAGTAGTCATAGACCGGGGGATAGTACAGAGAAGGTGATGACTAGATCACAATCAATCACATGCTACTCCTCTGGTCTCCCCTTTAACCTCAAGAGGTGTGAGATTTGCCCTTAGTTTCACAGGAATGCCAAGCCCAGTGAAATGTAGAGTCCCCCCATCCCACCTCTCCAAAGTCTCCATATTTGCTTGCTTCAGCCTGAAATCCCTTTATAAACTTCAAATCTCACTGTGAAGTGAAAGGCAAGGGAACCCTAGCATAGGTGTGTTCACAACCAATCTCAGATTCAAATGAACATTACCTATTTTCCAGTTTGGCAAAAGGGAATTCACCCATTCCGTGTGGTGGCCAACAGATCCCATGGAGAGAGTAGGCACTAAAAAAAAGGGGGGAACGGGGGTCTTTTTTGACACATTCCCACCTGGCCATGTCAAAATCATCCTTTAGCTAAAGGGAAGGACTGAGGCTGAGAGTGGGAACGCCAACGAGTTTACTGCTTTACTTGCCTTACGGAGCCTTTAGTGTTTCCACTTTTAATTAGCAGGCTCCAAATAATGGATATTCACTGTCAAGGATTTTCTTGATAGAAATATCCCCAGGGATACAAAGAAAAAATATCGCAGCCTCCAAAGCATTCAGAGCGCTTTTGAAAAGGCAAAGATTTGAGTCCCAATGTGGCTTTCCTTTGCCCATGAGACCTGTGCTGTCTGAAATATAATGCAGGCTCTGGAGCCAGGCCTTGAAATCTGTGAAAGCCTTGAGTGAATGCAGTGAGCCTCATATGCATCCTGCTTAAAATAATGGAAGAGATTTAAAAAAAAAACATAGCTGTAAGATTTTCACATGGAGTAGTGCAAGCAAGGAGCAAGAGGTTAAAGGCTGAGACAAAGAAGAAAATGCCGAAGAAGGTGACATTTCTTTGATTTTAAGAACTGATGTTTATGCTAAAGTAGCCGATTACCTACTACAAGTGTGCCTGCTTTTCAGTCATAACTTTTGGATTTGATGTTCCTTGGAATATCTTGATGCATGTACCTCTGAGATAGCATCTAAATGCAGCAATACTCTCCTATATAGGAATTCATATATATTTTTGTTCATGCTGCTTTAATATAATGTTGTATCCATGTTTTCTGTGACTGCTGGATATTACGCTCAGCCTTGAGCTCCTTGGCAATGTTGGTAAGATATTCTTTGTGGACCACCTGTTGCTTAAACGGGAGCTTAGGACTTTAGCTGGGCTATGTAGGCAACACACTTCCCACACAGAACTGAGATGAGACTCCTTTGGGTTTCAAGCGTTATACAAGTGACGTAAAATAGCTGAAGTAGCGCTTTTGTAAACTCTTAAGTTAGAACTAGTATTTGTAAATGGAATCAACTAGAAAAAATTAGAATATTTTATGCAAAATTTCAGAACATGTCACCCAGAAAAAGCTTAAGCTTCTTTTGGTAAACTTTGCTTCAGACAACTTAGTGTGTGTGTGTGTGTGTGCGTGTGTGTGTGTGTGTGTGTGCAAATACATATATAACACACAGGTAGGGGCTGGAGGAGTGGCTCACCAGTTAAAGCGGTTGCCTAGCAGGCTCCAAAAACAAGTGCTAAGTACTCGAGTTCGATTCCCCAGCACCCCATAAACTGGTGGTGCACACCTATAATCCCAGTACTCAGGAGGCTGAGACAGGAGGCTTGCCATGAGTCCAAGGCCAGCCTGGGTTCCATACTGAGTTTAGGACTAGCCTGAGCTACAGAGTGAGACCCTACTTCAAAAAAAAAAAAAAACCAGGTATATCTGTCTCTATTATATCTATCTATCTAGTCTATCTACACTAGGTAACAATATAAAATACATTTTTCACTGTTAGTTATAGTTGAAAGCTTGAAAACATTGACCAGACTTTAACCATAGAAACTTGGCATTAAAATTGCTATCCTGGCTATTGTCCTCTAAAGATCTTTCTGAATCAAGTAAAATAACAATTTTAATTTTAAAAGTTCCCTTCAAAATGCTGAGATCCAAAGTATCGATGAACGCATACTGGCAAAGATATGTCTATTCTCACACATTTTTGTGTTCATTTGTTAACAAAAGACGTTCATCTACTTAACAGAAAATTTTTATTTTAGAACTACTTCGAGCTCTGACTCTGTTTCCCCATCTACAAAATGGAAATAATAATAGCATCTATCTCAAAGAGTTTTCAGAAATATATGAAAACAATGGGATGAAGAGGAAATAGTGACAAATAGTGACAAAAATGATAGGTTAGCATTTATTGGGTTTCTATCTTATGTGGAGCACTGAAGATGTGGCAAACAGCACAGGCATAACTTCCTGGTACACATTAAGAAATCACTAATATTAGCACCTTCCTCTTCCCCTGCCTGCAAGGCTTTTTTCAGATTCAATAGGTTACAATTTCAGAAGAACCCTATCAGTAGTAAATGCAGTCCTGTCATTCCACAGAGCCAGGCTTGCATCCCACTTACTTGCCTGATGGAGCAGGTGGCAGTCACAATGAACATTGAGATGTAACTAAGGGCTGACAGTTTTGGTTGTGGGACTTAGAAAAGATCACAGTAAATGAGTTTGTTCTTCATTTTGTTTTTGAGACAGTCTTGCTCTGCTAGTCCAGAACTCACTATGTAGGCCAGGCTGGCCTCACACACACAGCAAGCCTTCTGCCTCAGCCTCTCAAGTGCTGATATTACAGGTGTGCACCACCATGTCCAGCTTATGTGGTGCTAGGGAATCACACTCAGAGGCTTGTACTTTCTAGGCAAGCACACTAACTACTGTGCTATTCCTCCAGCCCCAATATGGAAAATTTAATCCTAGTAAGCATAGCTCCACGAGGGCTTGTAAGTCCTAACTATGTGGAGCAAGAAACGTGACTATGTCACCACTTTGCCTAGACCATTTGAACAGTTCCCATTTTCCCTTAGAGAAAACTCAAAGACCTTCACATGCCCTACAAGCCCTCCTCGTTATGGGCCGTTTGTCTCACCAGCCTCATTTAGCCACTTCCACTCAGGTGCCCTCCAGATTGAATACACCATGCCGAAGCAACCTCACCAAAACACTATGAATTTTTACCTTCTATAACTTTGTTCACATTGGTCTATTTTTAAAAAATGATTTATCAAATTTTACATCCCATGAGCTTAAAAATTTCTTCAAGACGTAGTTGTAAGCACCCATTCTTTGTCAAGTTTTTACTGGCATAACTGCCTCTGAGACAGCCTGCATGCTTCTTCACGGGCCCTACAGCACTTTAACCGTATGTCCAAAAACAGGCTATTACCTTGTATTGCAACTGTTCATTTTCATGGCTTTATTTCCCACTAGACTAAGTTTTATTAGGATAGGGATCATATCTGGCTTAAGCATCATTGCCTCCTTGACAAAATCTCTGGCTTGGAGTAACTGCTCAATGAATGTCTACTGTATGAATAAGCATGAAGAATTGTGGCTGAGAGGGGACAAAAGGAACTCATCATGGCCTGCAATAAACAAAATGAATCTATTGTTAGTTGTTTATTTCTCTCTTTCCCATGGTAAATCTCATGAAACCAGGTACCATGTCTATGTTATTTGCCATATTCGGCACTTAGCTCAGTGCCTATACAATAGGTATACTGAGTGATTTAATGTATGAATAACCTAAAGCAAGGCTTCCCAACAATGACACTATTGACATTTTGGGATGGACAATTCTTCACAGTGGGAGCTCTGTAGTATGCATTATAGGATGACTAGCAGCATCCGCACATCTACTCAGTTGATACCAGTAGCACTACCGTCACTACCACTATTCCCAGTTGTGACAAAAATGCTCCAGATCTTGCCAAATGATCCCTAGAAAGTTTTCCTAGAAGTGATGCAAGTTTGTTTCCGTTCAGTCTCTCCTCTTTCAAGCAGCTGTAGCTCACATAAACCAGCACACTGTTTCTTCAGTTTCACTTCCACCTCACTCCGTGCTGTGTTTTTCTGCCCAAAAAGACAACTGTGTATTGCCTCTGAATATTCCAACAGGTGCCTACCACACATTCCATTTTCCACAGTCTTATTAGCATTGTATTTGGGGAACATCCACTGTACTCATTAAGACATGACCTGTGGGAAGAAGCAGCTATTGTGTGGGCAAAAAGAAATGAGTCATCATAAGAGTTTCCTCCTAATGCGTTATGAAGTCCCTTATTCCTGTGGCCGGAACTTAGGATTCCTTATATTTTTCATTCCTGAGCCATGAATGCCAGAAATGTGATCCTTAAAGGATACTCAGGAATCAAAAGCCAAAATTAAACACCCTTTTCTTATGGTTGTCACTTTACTTTCAACATCTTCTGCTTTCAAATCTAGTATTTGGTGAATACGTGAGTGAATAGATGGTCAAAGAGTTGCTACTTACCCAAGACTAATCCAACTGGAATAAAAACACAGTGGTTGACTATCCTAAGTCGCTTATGCATCAGGGAGAAAAATAAAACACAGACAAGAAACCCGACTTAACAAAAATGATGAGTGCTAGAGCTTAAAATAGTATCCTTGAAGGAAATCAGTGAGATTTATGTACCAAGATTCTTGTTTTAGGCAAAACAGGATTTTGGTGCATAACAGAGTCTCTTATACATAGCAATTGCTCAATAAATGTTTGTGGAATGAATAGTTGAACGAGATACACTACAGTATGGTTTTGGTGGGCACTGCTAAAAAAGCTCCATAACACAGCCTTACTGCCTCTGTCCTTTTAACTGTCAACTTGTTAAGAGTCTACCAACTGAAAGTATTTGGCAAAAGGCAGTGATCCCTTCAGCTCTTTTCCTGTAGCCACAATTATCAAGTATAAGATAATGCCAAAAAATTCCCAAAAGTATTTATTCCACTTATACTGTGGCCTTTCTTCTCTTGGTGGTGGTGGGGGCGGTGCTTTCTGTTTGCTTTCTAAAATGCATGTTTTTCAACAAAGGACCTTTAAAAAATTATATTAATAGGAACACATACATACACATGCAAGGGCTCTTTAAATTACTGAGTAAGCAAATTTATTGCATTACTTTTGATAGGTAGCCTCATTAAGTTTTCATAAAGGATCTATATTACTAAAATCACTACCTGCTCCAAAGAGGAAACGGTGGCCATGGTGGCACAGGTTAGGGTAATGCACACACTCAAGAAAATGTGGAGTTAAGTGCCATTTGTGAAGAGGAAAGAGGAATCATGAGGTAGGTGATTGGCACCGAAAAAAGCATGGAGCCAGAGATGACACAGATAGCTGTTGGGTCACTGCTCCGTGTCTGATGTTCAGTTCTGTGCCTTCTGCATCTGAAGGTGTTTGCTACGTGGTTGCCTTATCCATACAATGTTATATTGAAGCTGATAGTCCTAGGACTTTATTGATCTACTCTAACTATACACATTCAATGGCCTCATATTTCCGGTGTCCAAAGCTCTTCAGGGAAGTGCCCCATCTAAATGTGTTCAATAACCTTGAAATCTGAAATCTAGATTCTTCTCTTAGATTGATCAAAAACTTGCTCTCCTTTATCATGTTATCTCAGGCCTCACTTTGTGAAAAGGCTTTACTGAGAAGGCTGGTGTAAATAAGATCTTTACAAGTGCTAGAGTGCCTGAAAAATTATGGAATAGTGATGCATTAAACCTAAATGTAGGATTGTGTGGGTAACCAAACAATTGTATCGCTTTCTGCACGTTCTACCTACATTTGGTTAGCTGGAGGTCACCGTAAGTTTCAAGAGAGTCCTACAAAGGGGAGAAGATGTCTTATGGGATAATGGCAATCACCCAGAAGTGAAAGTTTTGCAGCAAACAGCAGTCCTTTCTCTGGCCAGCCCACTCGAATTCCAGCGAAGGCATTCTCTCTTTCCTCCACAGGAACAAGAGCAGAAAGGCTGAACATCTGAGTTACCTTTCTCTACTACATAATGACTTTAGGACAACATCATGTCATTGGTTTTGGAGACAAAAGTATAAATGCAGAACCAAGGGACGAGCAGTGCATGAAAAGCCAAAAAAAAAAAAAAAAAACCAAAAACAAATACAAAAACAAAAACGAAAACAAAAAAACCATTGACAGGGTGACAGAATACACTTTGTGAAGTGGAAGCAGGTCATGGCCAAACTCAATGAAACTCCTTTAAAAAACAGACCGCAAAGGGCATGCTGTGCAGGACTAAAATAAGAGTTAGAGGATCACACTAGTGTCAAACCCAGTGAGAGTGAAAATGATAAAGCCCAAGTTCGAAAATCAGAATGACAACAGAGTATGCAGCCATGAAAGAGAGTTGCCTGCTCAAGTGCGTATATGTGTGTGTTCATTTAAATGAACACAAAAATAAAAGGATAAAGTAGTATTTATTGAAAGCATAAGTAATGACCTTTGTTTACAAAACAGAAGACCAATTACCTCAAAACCAATTTGCATATCTGTATCTCATATTAACTAAGAAGACTGATAGCTTTAAAGCCTTGAGAAAGTGATTTAACCACTAAGTTTAAATAAAACAAGCATTATAACCCTAGCTAGTAACCAGGATGGATATAAAGATTGAATAATATAACATAGGTAAAGCTCCTACCAAGTGGCAGGGTTAGAATGAGTCTCCAGAATTAACACGTGGGAAGCTTAATTCCCAACACAATGATGCTGGGAGTAGGAAGCAGAGTCTATAGGTCAATAGGGCTCTAACCTCAGCAATGGATTTGTACCGTTATTTTAAAAAAAAAAGAGTTTGAAGAAATAGTTTTATTCTCTTCTGCTAAATGAATAGCAGTGCTCCTCCACTCCAGAGCACATAGTACTCAAGGTACCATTCAAGGAAAAACAGATTGGGTCCTTGCCAGACAAAAACCTACCAGAACCTTGATCTTGGATACCTCATTTTCCTGTGATAAATTCATCCCTGTTCTTTACATATTTCCCAGTAGGCAATATTCTGTTATTGTACTACAAGTGGACCAAGATGCATGTCCAATATATATTACCATACTTACAAATATACAGTTTAACTAGGATCATACTTATAATATGTTTAAATAGAATAATACAGATTGATTATAAAGCTTAGTATACAAACTATTTGCCATTATTAGCATGTGTAAAATCAATTGTATCTTTGGGAGTAAAATATTTTAATTTATTTGAGGGTAATTAGGAATTTTAGAAAGGGAGGCAATTTTTTAAAAAATGATTGGCCTCCACATTAGAAGTTTGGATGCGATCCTAAAGCTATCTAGAAAACAACTGCTTTCACACCTGTAAGTATTCACGGGGCATTTTTCTGTTGTTTGGAATTACATCTGTAAAGAAATTGGTTCAAAACTCAATCTAATTGGCTACTTGGGATCAAAAGGTGAACTTGACAAAAAAAAAAATTAAAAAGCTACACTTACTTAGCCAAATTGAAACATTGAAGATAGGCCTGTTTGAATGAGATTTCCTCAGACTGTTTGCAAAGCCACAGCTGTCACAAATCCCTGAGAATGAAAGGAAGGCTGTTGAAAGTCTAAATTAGAAAAAACAAACAAACAAACAAAAAAGCTGAACTTGGCGATCTCTGAAGTGTCAAAAGTGTTGCTGAGACGCAGCAGTACTAAGTGCCTGTTAAAAAATCAGAAATCAGACAGCGAGCCATGTGGGGGACAAGGTTAAATACCATCAAACAGGGGGATTGAAAGAAGGTCAATAATTGCCTGGACAGGAAAAGAAGATGAATAGAATTTTTTCCCGGGCCTATCCCACCGCAGACCTCTGCCAAACAGAAAGGTATTGATGGAATTTGAAGTGACCAGTAAAAGCTCAGAAGGTGTGCCCTCAGCTTCACAGCTTGGACTAGGCAGTGCAAAAGAAATCCGATGGGGGTAGGAGACAGCTCCCAGCTGCCAAGTCAGAGCACTGCCAACTGAAAATACCAAGGAAGCTCCTACACCCAACACATATTTGATGCACAGAGAACTGACATTTATTTTTAACTGTTTAAAGACTAAAACATTTTCATCACAGTCTTTTATAGCTTTATTTTTTCTACTCATTTTTTTTATTTCATATATATACATGAATTCCAAATTCCATAACATATGAAAGACATTAGGCATAGGTATGGAATACTACACAGCCATAAAGAAAGAGAAGGCTGGCATTTATTGTGAGACTTTCAATCATTGCAAAAACAGTTGTCAATACCTAAGTGATGGGGCTGAGTTTAATTAAATATGCTGACCAAGCCATGGAGCTAACAATCATTCTTGCTGAAAATACTTCAGCAGTCCATCTGTCAGTTTGCTGTATAGGTGCTGTATTTCACAATAAATGGAGTTTTATATACATGTGTCTTGATATGTGTATGATTATATATTATGCATATATGCAGACATATGAGATGTTTTCACATATACAAGCCATGCTTACATTTTAAAATTATTACAGAAGATATATTGCCTCTAATCCCCCTCAAAATACTCCCCCTTGCTTTGAACATGCTTAGCCCACCATTCTTGCCATTTGCTGAAGCAGTTCCGGAAGTCCTCTTTCACGTCTGTACAAGGTGTGCTGAAAGATACAGTAAATACTGCTGCCAAGCACCGGCCAACAGAGCGTCAGGCTCACAAAAGACTCTACAGTGTCCTCATCTACCTTATTCACCAGATCTGATGCCGTGTGACCTCTGGCTTTCCCTGCAGTTGCTACAAAAGGTGAATGGTTTGGATTAACGCAGGGTATTGAGACAACCACAACAGCACAACGAATAACAAGGCATTAGACTTCCAGAACTGCTTCAGAAATTGTCAGGAACGATGCAGTAAGTTTACTTCAAAGTGAGGGGAATTAGTGGCAATGAGTCTTTTCCTATTATAATTTTTTAAATTAAACAGCCATTTTATATTTCAATCACATGTCACATCTTTACACACACTCATATGACAAAGCATTTAGTCCTGTAGTCGTTTACTATGTCTCAGTAAGTTGGTAAATGAAGCCTGTGTAGTTCTACTGTTAGAGGATTTTGTGGGTGTCAGGATCATCAGTCTGAGTATCAGTGATCCCTATCTGGGCATCTGTGTGAAAAATAGAGGATGTGGGGAATTAGATCCTCCTTGATAGTTTTTTTTTTTTACAACTTTCAGCTAGAAACTAGAAAGTTAAAAAAAAAAACCCACACACAGATAAAAATCCCCAAAACACACAAAAAAACAAGTAATTGCTACTTGCAATTTATGGTCATGACCTAGAAATCAATTAGTCTTTTATTGTCCTTCTATTCCTAAACCTGTAACTCTTATCATTCTGTGGACAAAAGCAGCTTCGGGCAGATATAATTGGTAGTCTACTCTCTTCTAGACACTATACTACATATCACAATGACTTCACACATGAATAAGTCACAACCCGACCCTTCAATGTACTCACAATCCCTTAAGTGAACTAATAGAACCTATGCTACTGGCTAAATGCAAAAGATTATAGTACACTATAATCTCTATAGTACAGTAAAAGGTTATAGTAACCATTGCTAACACTTTTTTGATATGTGTTAATACTTAATATATGTTGAGTTTAAGAAATTCATATACATTAATATAATCTTTAAAATAATCTGTGACATCAGTAGAATTAGTATCCCCATTTTACAAGAAGATGACATACAGAGTAGTTAAATAAAGCACCGAAGTTCATGTAGTAAGTTGTGGAACTAGCATCTGATCAAAGCCCATGATTTTCAATTTTATATTGTTCTGTCTCTCCTAAGAAAAATTTACTTTGACTCAGAGATAGGACGAACCTATTTGGTACAGAAGTTCCAGGAAGGTGACCCAGAGACTTGTAAAAGATTGCTGAGTAGCAACCACAGTAGCACCTCTACATACCACAAGAAATATTTTGCTACACCATAGCTCAGTCTTCATTTCAAACTCAAATTTTTCAACCCTTCATGAGCAAGGTCCTTCCTCTCCCACATGTGGGCACTCTCCTAGGCCATCTTGAAAATATAAACTTTAGATTCTAAAATAAATTCTATTCTTTTATTCCAACGCATTTCACTTTCACATTGGAATCCACAATCACCTCTGGTAACAATAAAAAAATTGATCCAGGTCCTCATAAAACTATACCTAAATAATCTGCAGTATCCAAAGAGAAATCAAATCCTGGCTCCAGCAAGATATGGTTTTAAATTATAATAGCATTTCATAACATGTTACTGTTACAAGCCATGCTACTATTATTCAGTCTCTTTGGGCTAAATTAGGATGGGATCTTGAACCCCTTTCTATGAATTCCTATGGTAAAACTTAGAATCCCCATAATCACACAGTATCCGATACTTAGTAGTTGCCCTGTCTTTGTATATGTCATAAAAAGTCAGGGTTTTCTGGCAGCCACAAATAGCTACCACCAATGCTATGGGAATAATTTTATAGAAACCACATGGCCAATTAACAGGATGCTCATAAAATGGGAAAGTCCTAAAATACTGAAATAGAATATTGGCAGCTAAATTAAGAAACTTGGGGCAGGAGTGGGGAAAGGAAACGATTTTTATATGGTCCTTGCTCCTCTCATCACATTATCTCAGAGTTTCAGTTCCACTTTGTAAAGTCTTTTAAAAATTGTTTTTTTAAAATTTCTTTGACTATAATGAACCTGCTAGTACTCTCTTCTAGCTGCGTTCCAAGAAGGAAATTTTATTTTTAGCATGGACTGCTAGTGGCTAAACTTCAAAAGATCTACAACCCAAAAGTTTTGAACAAAATCCTGTATGTCTGTATGTGAAAGGTTTTGGGCTGGCATTTTTCAGATTTTCAACGTAACCTAAACCACAGCTCCCAGAGAGGTTGCAAAGCCCGGTGGGGGACCATTTCCCACATGATATTTATCATCAGAGTCAAGCCACCAATCAAAAATAAAACCTTTTTCCTATTCTTCTCATTACTACTTAAATTTGCTGGAATAGATTTTCAGAGTCACATTAAATACAGCAAGTTTCATTATAACACATTTTATTACAGTAAAATTTCACTTCTGGTATTTCAGGCATTGCTGCCAAGACTAGAAAAACCTATCAACAAATCCAAAAAACTTCATTTAAAACATTAAGAGAAAAATGAAACTCCTGGAATGAATATGTAGTCTAATGAACTATGATTCTTTTGGTGGTCTTCTTCCATGGTTTTCATATGCTTTGGGGCTATATCCTAGAGCTCACTAAAGGACACTCAAGTAAAAGGTCAACTTGAGATATTTACAAAGATTAAGGAAGCTCAGAATTTGTTTACAAGGCATTATTTGCATCACACTGTATATTCACTGCCATGAAAGCAGAATATAGTTGAATTAATCCCCCACAAAGCAAATTAAGATAGTATTGTGCTGGGTCACGTTTGTGGATTATCAGATTTCCATCCATCAATCTTGAGCTATTGCTCTGCAGATACTCAGAACCTAATTTGATACTCTCCACAACATCATGACAAAGAGAATAGAACTCACTCTCATTTGTTAGGATATCATTTTCCTTAACAAAACAATAAGAAATTAAAACATTTTATGATATCATGCTTATAAATGTGAGTCATTAAATAATTTTTAAATGTAAAATCTGTCCCAGTTCATTCATGTGTACAACTGTACTGGGAACAAATTAGTATAGATTGTTGGGGTAGAGATGGAATGCATTCAGTTTTCCCTGGACCACCACATGATTGTCATCAATTTTATCTCAGGAGGAGAGTACACCATCAGTTTACACACTGATTGCAGACATTCTTCCAGAGAGAGAATCAAACCTGTTGTAGCCTGGTTTCAATAGAAGCTCAGATCATAGAACAGCATTCTGGTAAAATTGACCAGGCAGTCAATAACCAATAATGAACACCCACTGTGTGCAGAGTATTAGGACAAAAGAATAACACAGATAGCCCCACTTCTGTGAGTATAGTCATTGACATTGACAACTGACTCAAACACATGAATAAAAACAGGGTACATGATTTAAGTCACATACTCACTGTGTTTTTTTCAACTCAGTATCTCCTGATTTTCCCAAGCCTGCTTGTTTGAACATCATTACATCTCTCCACATTACAAATGACAGGAGTCACTTTTGGTCAAGATGGCAGCTGAGTAGCACAGCGACACAATGTATCCACATAGACTCACTTAGAAAGTTGAGATTATAATTAAAAACTGCCTGTTCAACTTAGGTAGAAAAAGAAGGAACACCCCAACAACTGAAAGGAGGCCATGGGAAGATCAGAAATCCCAAAGACAGATGAGAAGCAGAGGAAAACAGCAGCCCAAGAAACAGGCCCAGTCCCACTGCGAGTGGCCTTGAGCCACCATCATCCACAGACAGAGGAAAGCCCAGAGCCTGGAACATCTGGACAAGGTAAACATGGATCCGGGAGAAGTGGGAGTTGACAGAAGCTGGTAGCCCCAGCCTCCAAAAATGAGCCTGCGGGTAGTGCAAATTGCAAACACAATGTGAACTTCCCCTAGAAAAGGCTTCTTTGCACATAGATCAGAACCTAGCAGCACTCAGCAGCCATAACAGGCAGTGACAGAAACAGCAGCCATAAAAAGAAAAGAGTCCGAGTCTGAACTCTTTAGAGTCAAAGTAGGCTCAGAAGAGCACACCAGTGTTTTGGGGGTCACTCTTCTACAGTGCCTAGGAAGAAACTGGAGTAAGAGACAGTAGTGGAGAGGAGAGAAAGGCCACTGACCCCCTGAACGGCTTAGTTGGTGATGGGAGCACCTCCCAGGCCCAGCCTTTGAGGAGGAGAAGCCAAAACAGGAGGGAGAGCTTGGCCAAGGGGATGCAGTGTGATCACTGCACCTCAAAGACCATTACACCATTAGGACCTCCCTCACTGCCTACTCCCAGCACAGAACATGGAAGAAATTTGGCTTCCCCAACATACCCCCTTACCCAGTCAAAGAAACCTCTCAGCTAGGACTTTAAAGTGAAGTCCCTCAACGACAGAAACGTTAGAAGAAGACAAGGCAATAGGACACATACAGAAATGCCTGAGGCCCCGGAAATTAATGCCATGGGCCCTGAAATAGCGGAATTCAAAGGGAAGGAATTCAAAAAGCAAATAAATAAGTCAAACGTATAGTTCAAACAAGATATTCTCAAAGAAATGCAATCAATGATCAGTGGGCTTAGAGAAACTTACTAAATAAATATCAGTCCTAAAGAATGAAAGCTTACTGAGCATTATAGAAGCCACAGATACAAAGTTGGCTGAGGTAAATAGGAAATGTAAGATATAAAGAAGAATATTCTGATAGAGAAGTGGACATTTTCAAAAGAAATCTGGCTGAAATTCAGGATATAAAAAATATACTTGAAAGCAAGAGACGTTGACTCAAACCTTGTGAGAACAGAATTTCAGACCTTGAACATAAGGCTGAGGAAACAAAGGCTATAATTAGGTATGACTCCAAAATTAGAAATGAGTGAAGTAGCTGGATACAACAGATGATGGATGATTCAAAGAGATCCAATCTCATAATTACAGGTGTGGGAGAAAGAGCAGAAGACAGCACCAAAAGTATAAAGAATATATTCACTGAAATCATGCACAAAAATTTCCCAAATCTTGGGCAATAAATTAATTTTCAGATACAAGATACTTATAAAGCTTGTATTATGTTATTTTTAACATCCTCTCATCCAAGAACCAATGAAATTCGCCACAGCACTTCATATCAAAACCTCAGAAATACAACATAAAGAATATTAAAAACAGCAAGAGAAAAATAGACATTATTCTACCAAGGCAAACCCATTCAAATTATCCTACATTTCTCAGTGCAAACTTTCCATGCCAGGAAAGCCTGGACCAACAACTTTCAAGCCCTAAAAGACAGCAAGTGTCAATCCACGTTATTTTAAACAGCAAAATTATCCTTGAAAATTGAAGAAGAAGAAAAAATTTTCATGACCAAAAATCCGTAAAGAAATTTGAAACCACTAGCCCATCATTACAGAAAATATTTGAAGGAATCTCTGAAAGACAGACAGACAGACAAGCAGCACGTGGAAGATCATGGAAGAAAGGAAACATCTAAAGACAAAGTGTAACAACAACAATGGAAAAAAAATCAATCATTTTATTGGTATCCTACTAAAAAAAAATCAACTTTCTCATAAAATCTGTAAAATAACCCCCATAATTATTATTTTTATTAGTATACTAGTTTGCAAAACATAATATTTATATTTAGCATGGAGAATTGGTATAAAATCTCAAACTGGGAAACTTCTTTGATATGAATGATATGTATAGATATTTAGCTGAAGTTGTAAGGGCCGAAGATAGCGGTTTTGATTTGGGATATTATTACTTCTAAAAACAATAAAAGTTGCTAAATAAATGGTTCTTTGGGTCTTTTTCCTGAAACTGTCATTGGGTGTTAAAGATAAAAGATTGCATAAACTTAGTCCATTGTTTAAGAACAAGGTCAGGTATTAGTTCAACCTGTGACTCTTGAATTTTCTGTCTCAACTGCATGCTCTGTAACTAAATTCGTAACAATGATCTTACTTATTTCTTCCTGCTCTTTGAGAAAAAAACTCTTTAAAAATCTTGAAATAACAGAAATAAACAAACAAAACCCCCCAAAATACTCCCACTCACTTTGAACACATTTATCCCATCATTCTCAGTACTTTATTAGCAGTTCTGGAAGTCATTTTTCCAGTGTCTTCACAGGTTTGATCAAAAATATAGTAAATGCTCCTGCCAAGTGCCATCAAATAGAAATCTAGGCTTATAAGACCATGACAGAGTATCTTCATCCACCTCATTCATGAGATCTGGTACCATATGTCCTCTGACTCTTTCCCAAAGTCAAAAACAACTTGATTTAGGACTTCAAGGGATTCGTTATAGTCCAGTGAAAGACAGTCAAGAAAGAGAATTTCCAGAACTGCTTCAGAGGGTGGCCAGAACAACAGGATAACTATAGGATAACTGTATTTGAAACAAGCAAGTGGGGGTGGGGAGGTGTGTTCTGATGAGGACCGATGACAATGTATCTTTTACTACAATAAAATTTTAATTTTAAAACAAAAACAATAAGGTGGATGTTATCTCCCACATGAAGGCAGATAACTAGAGCCCAACCATCTGGTCTCTGAATGGAGTGTGGGCCCTGAGATATGGAAAAGGATCGGGAAGATAGCTCATCTAGTTGTTCCAAACACTGTGGTAAAGCTCACTGGGATTCACCAGTCTTCTCACTGTTCTAGTCCCATCTCATGTAATTCCTCCCTCCCTGCTTCCCAGAATCACCACTATCAGTGCGGCCTCTGAGCCTGGAAAGCCAGAACACTTTCCAATCACATCCTAGAGTTGTCTACACCCCTTCCCCATTATGCACAGCTTGGGCTGGGACAGGAAGGACAATGGTTATTTTTAAGATCCTCTCTCTCCATTTCACCTTTTCAGAAGATGTCCAGGAAATAGGCCAGGATTTGCATAGTTCTCGAGAGAGTTGTTTAATTCAGCCTATACTGAAGAGGAGCAGTGTGGAAATCTAAGTTTATCTGAATATAAACAACTAAATATGCAAATACATTATATTTTATGTAAAGTATTTCTTTAGTGCAAAAGTGTGATATGAATGGTTTCCTTTGAAATAGATGCACGCTAACAAGAAACTGTGTACACAATTAGAGGTATCACACTAATATTAACCAGGCTGGGGCCCAGATTCTCAACTATTGCCAACTGTGAGAAATTCTGCGGTTTTGCTTAAATTCCATTATGATTTCATTATTCTCACATGCAAAAAAAGATCATCTTTTCTCCTTTTTTCCTCAGGATCTTGTGAGTACATGTGTAATTTCATTGAACGTATTTTCATTAGTATGAATACTTCCCCTTCAAGTAAATAAACAAAAAAGGAAGAGGTGATAATCCCTCTTACATATATTGTTTTTGAGACAAGGTCTCACTCTGTAGCCCAGGCTGATCCCGAACTCCCTGTGGAACCAAGGCTAGCCTTGAATTCACGACAAACCTCCTGCCTCAGCCTCCCAGGTGCTGGGATTACAGGCATGTGCCACTACATCCAGCTTTGATAGTTCCTCTTTTTTAAAAAAAAAGCTTGTTGCATTCATCCAACAAACATTTACTGAATACCTACTATGCGCTCATCTTCACATAGAAATACAAGTTCCCTAACCTCGAAAAACTTGCAGCCTCTCAGGAGGGAAAACATGAAAAAAAAAAAAAATCACTAAAAACCACTTGAGTCAAATCTCTTGACAGTGATACAAGCAGGTTTAAGAATTCAAAGAGGTTACATACATCCTTCTTCTTTCTGGGATAACAACAGGAAAACTATTATCCATTATTCCTATTACTGGGTGCTTGTACTTCATATATGTTGAACGTGTGGTAAGCATTTTTTTCCTTCCCACAGTCCCTATGTCACAGGGCTGTCACCATTCTCCAGTTTATTCAATTGAGGTTCTGAGAGGTTAGATAACTTTCACAAAGTCACTGTGCATTTGAGATAAATCATCTAAAGCAGCAGAGTCATAATTTAACCTTGACATATATGACTTGGAAACATACATAAACAGAGACACCACCTAAGCTGTAATACCAAGGAAGGGAGGGTTACGGTGGACTGGAGATAGGGATGATTCCATAAGGAAAGAAAGACATGAACCAAACCACAGAGACAGGAAAAAGCAAGATGTATTCTAACAAGTGTGTAAAAAAGGACTTCGACCTCGAGTATCCCTCTTACAGATTCAGTGAGATAGATGACCTTTGAAACATAACTGAAGGTCTTTATTGTCACTGTATAGCCCAATTAGTATAAAATTTGGAGATGAAATGACCAACAGCAGTGGTGGGACAGATTCATCTAGAGAAGTGAGAGGGTGCGCTGAAGTAACAGAGGCTAGAGGCAAAGAGATCAGTCAACAGACCTAAAGCAGAGGTCCTCATCCACTAGGCTTCGGACCAGTACTGGTCATGGCCTTGGAAGGACCAGGTCGCTGGGACAGATGAGCGGGGAGCAGGAGGTAAAAGCTCCGCCTCCTGTTGGTGTGCTCCTATTAGATTATGATGCTGCAGGTGAGCTGATAGGAGGTGGAGCTTTGTTCTTACTCCCTAGCTGCTGGTCCTCACCATTTCCAAAATATCCTCTACCAAGCTCCTGCACAGTAAGTACACCCCCAACCCACTCACTCCCCCACTTAGAACAATAATCTTCAACTAAACCAATCCCAAGTGTCAAAAAGTTTGGGGACCATTGCTCTGAAGCACACAAAGAAGCAACAAAGGTATGAAGTGGAAACTACTGAGAAGAAGAAACACACATAGAAGACACTGTTAAATAATAATCAGAAAACTTAATGACTAGGAAGGGGTAGGTGGAATCAAAAGGCAACTGGAAAACTGCTGGCTACAGCAACAAGTATATGAGACACATGCATATGCGTATTTACAGCAGCACAATTCACAGTAGGTAAAACATGAAAGTTGCAGATATGCCCAACAACAGAACAATGGATAAAGAAAATGTGTCTATACACACAATAGAGTATTACTCTGCCGCAAAGAAAGATAAATTTGAGTTACCTGCAAGAAAATGAATCCATCTTGAGGCCATCATGCTCAGTGAAATGAATCAGATCCAATATGTTAAATATTGCACAGTTTCTCTAATACAAAAAGCCCAAGGTATAAATAACTAAACCAACAAAATAAGAGAAGTAGTTTTAAAAGAGGGAATAGATTTGTGGAGAGGGAGAGGGGCTGAGAGAGAAAGTGAGAGGGTAAGAAGGGAGGAAAAGAAGTAAAAGTGATAAAGTTGCCATAAATATATGTACCAATGCCTCAAGCTGAATGTTACTATTGTATACAGAAAATGTATACTATTAGAAACACTAACTTTAGAGGAAAAAAGAAAACAAAGAAAAGGAAGTGAATCTTGGAAAAAGGGGAGCTGGTTTGAGAAGATAATCCTATTTTGTATAGGTTGGATATAAGCTACCTGGCACAACTAAGAAATTCCAAACTGCACACACATTTCTACTGGCCCCTGGACTTGACTTGCAGATTTTCACACATGTAAATTAGATGTCACAGCACAATCTCCTTCAGAGCTTTTGAAACAAAGCATTCAATTTCTGAAAGTGACACCTAAGTGGAAAATGAATCTTCTTCCCACAAATCAACATTCGATCAGTATGCTCTGTAGCTGTTTCAAGCAATGCCATTAATGGAGAATTTAAAAAAAAAAAAAAAAAGTCTACCTCACAGAAACATTCTCTTTGGTAAGCCCAGTAACAGTGAGTTTACTTCCAACATTTTCTTTGTCAGGACAATGTTAAAGTCAGCTAGACATCTTCCTAACAATATCTTTCTGATTGGAGTGAAATGGTTTCCGTGATGCAGTGGCTATAACTAAAAGTTCTTAAATTTTATCTAAAATATCAAATAACAACCCCCCAAAACATTTGCACAGTATACTGTATTTCACAAAGAACATTCACATACATATGATCTCATTTGCTTTTGACATCAATCCAGTGGATGCTGATATTACTACCTTTATTTTATCAATGTAGAAATGGAGGCTCAGAAATTTTGATTTCTCCAAGTTCAAGTGCATGAAGTTTAATAAATTTCAGAGCAGGAGCCTAAATTCAAACTCTCTGATCTACTATACCACGACAAATCATCCTCTTTCTGTAAGCAAATGTAATTTATTAGTATCTAAATAAAACTTTTAACCACCACCAGGATTCCTGGAAGCTACTGCAAAATCAATAGAACTCTATCTTAAGTGAAGTTAACTACGTGGCTCATTTAAACTATCCCTAATCCATCATTAAAATAAAAGACTGATTTTGAGTAAACACTGAGAATCATTTATTACCAGTACTTCATTATAATATCTTTCACAACTCAATGCTGATTTTAGTTGATATTTACTCATTCGAGCAATGGACATTCATTGAGTACCTATTATGTTCACGTATTGTTTGATGCTGGAGGTAAGATGGTGCCCATAGTTAAATAGAGAGAACACCAAATTAGGAGTCAGGAACTCTAGCTCCAAGTCTGCCTCAACCACTAATTATTTATGTAACCTTGCGCAAGATATTAAATTTTTTCTGAGCCTCATTTATTTACAAGATTATTGTGCAATTCAAATAAGAAGACGTTTCCAAAAGAAGTCTGAAAGTAACCATCTAAATCAATGTGCGATGCTATAAGTAAATAAAAGACCATGAACTCGTAGACTATAACAATCAGAATGGGATAACAAAATGCAATTAATGAATAATTTAAGCATCATAGTGAGTTTAAAGAACGTATTTGTCACTACTGTTAATCGTGTAGAGTAATGATAACAGCAACTGCCTACGCATTTAGACACTATCAACACTTACAGATATACTTCATTAATTAAAATACATAGAAAATAGCCAATTTTTTACAATTTTTTTCAAAATCACAAATGTGTTCAATGATCTAAACAAGTGCATTTTTTTCTTTAAAAAAATAACTTCTTTGCAGAATTAGACGTCACCAATGGTACATTATATGGTCCTCTCAGAAGGGCACTAGTGACATTCTAGACATTCTGAAAGCAAAACATTAATTCATCTTCCTAAACAATCTCAGAATTTCTACTTCTATAGGTATTTGTGGAAAGCTAACTGCTCAATAGTGGCCTAAAGCATCTTGCATAACACTATTCATTAGATTGCAGAAATGGCCAGCAAGGCTGTGCCTGAAGCAGATTACAGCATTGCTAAGCCCCTCCTCAATCACTCCTTAAAACAAACACTGATGTGGACATAAAACACAGAAATAGGATCACAAGGAGAATACCTCTGTCCTGCTTAAAATCCTATAATATCTCACCATTGTCTATTAGGTAAAATTCATAGATATCATCACAAATGAATATAATATGGACTAACTCACCAAGACATGATATATAATTGGTATGTTCAGTTTATCATTATATATGGTAGTTACCCTATTCTTTTGGAGGCATGGCCAAAGTTTAACTCTTTTAGAGGTTTATCTGGCATTTAAATGATGGAGAGAGTTGTTACGTATCAGAAAATAGAGGTAGAAGGATTAACAAAAAACACTGAAGAGTGCATATCACATTTTAGGAAGAGTAAGTAATGTAGGTAACTAGAATGCAGGTGTATATTGCCCCTAATATAACTAAGGGCTAAAAGAGCAAAAATAAATAAATAAATAAATAAATAAATAAAGCAGAATAAGAGCTATTATTAAAAAGTTGTCAATCTAATTTTTTTTTTCCATTGGGAAAAGTATCTTCCCTAAAGGGCCACGCCAGAACCAGGTTTGCATTTCAACTGAGTACATTGTCTGGGAACTCATTTAGGTATGCCACTGATTTCCTGAATACTAAAAATACATTAGAAATTAATATGCTTTATGATTCATATAATATATAGTGTGTGCATTTTAATAGATACACATGCACCTCTAATATTCTAGAACTTCATTCAGGTATTCAGCCAAGAGCCAAATCTTGTTTACTCATTCCACTTCTGTGGTTCCCAAAGGACTTCAAAGAGTTAACATGTTTGCTTCATGCTCAGGTTTGGAATGCCACTCTTTCTGCCACTATTGGAATTCTGTTCCAGCATTACGTTACAGAGCTTCCCTAATGCCTGCCTATGGGGATGTGGGTAATGGTGCCATCTGACACTTATCATAATTTCACTCAAACTCATATCGCTTTTACATTGTACTTCCCTTTGCCATTCTGACTCCTAACTGCCAGCAGCAGGCTCAAATTTTACCTAAATGGGAGCATTTTGACTTGGGGAGAGAACATTGCTCAGTGCCATTTGCTTAATAGTATACATTAGTAGAGAGGGAGGGTTCTGACCCAAGGCCAAGTCCCCTGCATTCAGTGCACAGAAGTTTCAAGGGCAAGACAACAGCCCTTGCAGAGACGTGAAACCCTTGCAGAGCAGCCAAAGTGAGGGTGGAAGAGCATCCCTGAAGCCTACCACCCCAAAGCAAGGCGTGGCTAGAAGCACTAATGAAGAGAAAAAAGAAAATAAAGTGCATCCTTAGTTGCCGGATAAATGCATCGTATGAACTGTTCCTCTTTCCATATGTCTGCTGCACACGCCATGGTAAGTAGGTTCAAAATGCTAATTGCTAATCAAAGGGCTGGTGCAAAATACGATTCTGAAGACTGCAGGTGATACAAGGAGGATAACAAGAACCAGGAGACAGACAAATGGTTTAACTCCCTAGAAGTTGTGTTCTGAATAGGGTCTAGAAACAGAAATGTTTGTGTAATAATGAGGGAGACAATAAACCAGTCCTGTGGAAAGGTATATTTGAAGATGTTGGAGTGAATGACACAGATCGATGTGAAGAGGAAAAGATATTAAACTGTGAATTATCAGAAAGTATGCAGTATCTCAGGTGCCACAAAAGTTCAGGAGATCTTCAATGTTCGAATAAAAACACAAGAAATCAAGTCAGCAGGAAAAAATATTAAATGGTAGGAACAATGGCAGAGAGGTACAGGGAGTGAAGAGGAACGTGCTTGAAGCGAGAGAAAAGAAGATACTCGGAGTAGGAGAAATGTGGTGTCAAGCCACCAAGTGGTCCCTTTCACAGCCTGTATATGTCCTAATCAATAGTTCCTTCCTCTCTCTTTTACTCCCTGGGATGTGCAGAGCTGCACAATGCCTCTGATTTCTCTAGGATCCTACTGACTGTCTCACTCTATCCTACAGGACCAAAATTTCAAAACTTTCCCTCTCGATCAACATCATGTTCATTTCCAGAGAAATTTCTAAGTACCTGGAAGTATTTTCCTTTCCTCAAAATTCTTGGTATTCACGAGGTACTTCCTAAGAGTGCGTGGAGTCAGTCTTCCCTGCTTTAAGTGAAAAACTCTGCTTTTGTTCATTTTATGTAAGGTTCACGGTAACATTTTTTCCAAAAGGTGTCACCATTAATAAAGATTTGAAAACAACTGTTACAAACACACAATGAGCTACTCCTACTGGGAACCACCCTTTGGATAAAGCACTTGGCCAACTTCATGACCAAACACATATGAAGAATGATCACATTTGTCAGCAAGGTCTTTTGAAGTCTTACTCAAGAATCCTATGAGCAGCTGTGTAAAGCTCATACTAGCTCCAAACACAACGATAACAGTATCAGATTTGGTCCTGATTGAAAAGAAACAAACAAGCAAACTTGTTCATAGCCTTCACATGGTTGGACTGGAGAAAGACCATCACACAATTTTTTTCGAAACCCATCCAGAATTTCAAGGCATTCAGGCACAATCTAGTCTTCTCTTATGCATACCTTTGGGGTTGTACACTCCTACTTTCACCATAGTTTTGTACAATCCTTCTCGGAGTTTGAAAAATATAAACAGTAATTTTAAATTTGTAGAGTTGCAAGCTGAAGCCATCCAAAAATGCAGCACGTATCTCTGAATATCTTGAACACTGAATCTAGGCCTCTTGCTATATAAATTAGTGCCTCATCACAGCCATCAAATTCCTAAGTGCACCAAAGTTCAGATTAAAACTTTTCTGTTTTGTGGCTTAATTTAACATTTTATTTTCCCATGAGTCTAGCACCAAAAGGCCAACCTAACAATGGACTAATGAAGAACTAACCTGAAATGACAAGACTCTCCATTATTTCCCAAATGCCTACAATTTATTTATCTATCATGAGTGTGTATTATTTCTTCTTGAAATCCAAACTCATTACCACTATATTCCATGCCTTCCATGATTTTGAGCTATTAGAACCTACATCCTTCACATCCATGGCAGTCTTCTACTCAGTCTCTCTTCCACACTCCGTGGACTACTTACTAGCCCCAAATGTTTATGCTTCCCTCCCTGTGTTTATACCATTCACTCTGCTCAGGATGACCTTCTTCACACGGTATACTTACCAAAACAATAATCATTTTTGACACTGAAGTCAATTGCTACTGTTACATAAAAATTTTCTGACCCTCCTAATGAGATTTAACATTTTCTTCCCTTGTGCCATCATGTCAGGTATTTGTTGTCATTGTTTGTTTACAGCTCTACTGTATGCTTATTTTAGCTTCTGGTTGTTTCTTTTCTGGACCATGCTTCCCAATTAAGTGGCCTCAGATGGTAGAGTCTAGTTCTGATTCATTTTGTACACTTTCAATGTCCTCACAAAAAACACTTCTTTTAAATGTGGATCACTAACCAGAACTGTGCTCATTTTAGTTGATGACCAAAGATAGCTAAAAAATCTGATTAGTAGAATACATTTGACTGTATATCTATCTTGAAAAACACTGTTACCACTTACGCCTTAAGGACTGAGGAGAGCTAGGCAAATCCTTTAGTCATCCTAGGACCTCACTGTAATGAGCGCGCCACTGGCAGAATCACAGAAATCGCTTATGTGGAATGGGTTGTAATGGGACTAGACCATCTAGTGTGAAATTCATCTTTTGTTTGTGGTTTTTATTTCAAGGAGGCCTCGATAATCGAGAGCATAGAGGAAGAAATTGCTTTTCTCTGTTCCTATTGCTTTAACTAAACGATTTTAGCTTTGGAAATTCCATTTCATCAGCCAATACAGTTATATACATAGGGTTCTACTTCAAGGGAAAAAATTCCCACAGATTGAGTCCATTACACTTAAATTTACTTAAAGTGTAAAGATCTTCACATTGCAACATTTCCATGTAGCGATGCTATTTATTTATGCATTTATTTATACCCTACCTCATTTCATAAAGGTATTTAAGCATTAATAACATTCAGTAAAACAATGACAAGCATAAGTAGAGAATCAAGGCTAGGATAAATCCAAATTACATACACTTGTTCATTTGCCCATTGTTGTCTGATTCTTCCAGTAAACTGTAATCTTCTTTTTTTTTTTTTTTTTTGAGACAGTATCACTCTATAGTTCAGGCCAGCTCTGAATTCACTGTTCAACTCAACCTGGCCTTGAATTCACAGCAGTCCTCCTTCCTCAGCCTCCTGAATGCTGGCATTACTGGTGAGTGCCACCACACTTGGATAATTTTTGTGTGGTGTTGGAGAACTTAACACAGGGCCTTACACATCCCAGGCAGTGTTTGAACCCAACACTGAACTATAACCTCCTTGTGGGCAGGGTTTATGTTTGCTTCATTCACTAATAACTAATATACACTCGGCATACGGCACAGTACCTATTCAATAAGTGAGTCGAATTAATGAATTTTAATATAACATTCTATGTAGATCATAGCACAAATCAGTTTTCCATAATTGAGTCTAAAATGTGACTGCAAACTTCCTGGCAGCACAAGTGAAAAGAAAGATGAGTGTAATTCTCAAAAAGAATGTACATCAGTTTTTCAGATAGAACAAATTTTTCTCCAAAATTTAGTTCTAAATAATTTGTTCATACAGGTAAAACATGGAACAATACCCTAAGAAGATTTCCACAGAAACACAGAAATCGTTTTCCTTTAGTTGATTTTTTGTCATATGCTTTGAAAAAACGCGTAACCCAGAACATTAAAGCACCTACTAAGTAGGAGGAGTGTTTCATATTGGAAATGAAGAAAAGAGATATGTTGATGTACAGCCTTCTGATGTAAGCAGAAAATTGTACAGGTATTTTTAGATCATCTGCAATTCCAACACAATATGATACATGAATCAAATGTAAGATTATTGCATTTGATTTTGGCCAACAGATTTAATCATTTTTAAATATCCAATTGCATTCAGCAGCCCATTCTTTCCCGCTATCTATGTGCCTCGGTTCTGTTGTTCCCTGGATCTGGAAATTCTTCACTAGCTTATCTCTATGTGCTAAAATATAATTTATCTTTTGAGATTGACCACAAATGCTGATTAGCTTTCAAATACTTCTTGATATTCTCACTGAGCTGTGATTCTTTCAAACCTCAATGTACAGTCTATTTCTTATATTTGGTGTTTAATTTATTCTCCATGTGTATCAAAATCAGCCCAAATTCTTGACATTAGACAGGAATCCTGTGCTGATCTACCTTTTCTTAAAGAGTCTACCTTCTGGCTTTGCACTAAATAATGCTGTAAAATATCCCACTGAAAATCAGTGGGTTGATAACTATGAGATGCTATAAATCTCATTCAGTTAATCTTGTCTAGTTAATCATTTTGGCAATCAGAGTCAACCACCGATAACTCATGAAGATTTTTTAAAAGCTATTTTTTTAAACTTACAGTAGTTGACATGATGGGTATAAATAGGAAACAACATTTATGAACATGGGCATCATAGCGTACAGTACAAAGTTCAGGAGTACACAAAGGTTCTATATTTAATCACTGCAGAAACAATTAAGTTTTGTGGCAAAAATAATCATCTCAATCTGACCCTTGCCACTTGCCTTTTTGATGGCTTGACAGTGCCACCTCTATAAAATATTGATTAAACTGCATTATCAGAGCGGCTATTCATCTTTCTCCATCCACTCTGTCTTCAGCTTTGCTAAACCTACTTGCTAGCTAACCTGCTCTTTGTAAAATGTCTTCCTAGCATTTGGAAGAACCACTGTAGGCAATCTCACCATAAGAAATGTTGTTGCCTATCATAAGAAATAGTCTTGGGTCCTTGACACAGAGCACAGTGATTTCCAGAAGCATGAGGGCAGCATCTGTCCAGAGTTCGCCTTGCTCCATAACCGGTGTTGGAAATCAAGATCTGATCACTGTACTTTACGCTCATCCTGCTATGGTGCCTGCAGTTTTCTTGTAGGTAGGCTTGCTTTCGACTTATGCTATACCCTAGTACCAGCTGAATGCCGTGTTTACGTATTTGGCATTTATGAGGGGTCTGAGGGCAACCATGAAGGCAGTAAGAAGATACTACCACATCTGGGGACTGTGTGAGAAAGAACACTGCGGACAGGAATGCCAGGGAGTAAGGGACCCAACTGCTTTAACACAACTACGAACAACAACGATAACAACACAATCAGTAGAGCTTTCTTGAGATACATTTCACACTCCATGAAATTCACCCTTTCAAAGGATACCACACAGTATAGTAGAATGTGAGTGGGGCGACCATCACCAAAATCTAATCCTGAAATATACTCAACTGCCTTTTAATAAATATCCATGATCATAAATGGGACTGAGAAGAATAATATGTGATATGAGCCTAGCTCCACTACAGATAATACAACTTCAAGTGAGAAAGATGGTGAACAGCAACACATATGAAAGCCAAAATTTATATGCACTTTTAAATTATGTCACTTTTAATATTTGTATTAAAGTGACACACCATGTGCCTTTATACCAGAAAAATGTAATTATGCAGTACTAATACACTCAGATGTCTCAATGTGAGTAATTAAAACCACAAAGAAGACAAGAAAATGTGGTTGCTAAATATAGCAGCTGAAAATTGGATTTGTGCTAAGTGCCACCCACAAGGTTTTAGATCAGAAACATACATATTGACACGATCACTGTCCTGCTTTTTCTGGTCACCTTTCAATATTATCACATGCTATATTTTTGCTAATGAGAATCATATTTCATCTATTTGTTAAAGATTCTAGTTTTGATCTCTAGCTCAAAAAACCAGAGTTTCTACGGTTGCTAGGGAACTATCAAATGTAATTCCTCAAGTTCTGATAATATAAAGGCGTAATTATACATTTATTTTCAGGGGGAAAATACACCCAAAGAAAATTGTCTACAAAATGAGATTAGCACAATAATTTCTATAAGAAAAATAAATAAAATTAAATAGGGAAATGGCAGTAAGTATAATATTGGAATTATTTGGACTCTGTATTCTACTCTTCCAACCCTATCTCTTCAAATATACTCTTGTGAAGAAAAAAAAAAAAACTGTGATTTAGGCCTCAATATAAAACATAGTCTTCTGTTTCTGCCTTTGGTAATAATTCATTTAGATCCTATCCAAAATTAGAAACAAGAAGCTCATTATAGTGGGCTATGCAATTTACTCTTGATAGATTCTCAAATTTGTTATTAATATTTCATTATTGTGATTGCTGATGGTCTCAAGTTCAGGGGAAAGCTTTTCTGGGATAATCAATCTCCTGTCTTTATGAGAAACATTATTCATAAACTTATGTAAAAGGTCTGCTCTTTCATTATAGTGTAACCAGCTAACAATCTATCTGTGTGTGCCCATCTGACCTTGCAATTACTGACTTATCTCTATGATGCATTGCAATGGAGTTATTAATTCCACTTCCTTAAGACTTTTATTCTTTTGCTCTGCAGGTCAGCCAGACAGAATGAAAGAGATCCCATTAATAATAATTATCAGCAACTCAGGAGGCATATGGAAAACATTCTTTCAAAAAAATGAGAGTGTGCTCCTGAAGAGACACAAATGGAGTCATCTGCAATTCCAGGAAAATCCTATTTCTTTTTTTCCATAATTACTATTTTATTGTACACATTTGTGATACGTAGCAGTTACATTCAACTTGAAGAAGCAGTACTATACATAACATACGTCAATCGATTTACTTCCCCTTCCTTTGCGCCCCCTCCCTTCTTTCCCCTTTCCTAAACTCTCTTCCCATCTCCACAAAGTTCACTTCCCTATTTCCCAGTATCTCTTTTACTTTGCTCTTTAATTTTAGGCTTGTCATATAAGAAAAATTATATGATGTTTAACCTTCTTTGTCTGATTGGCTTGGCATAATGGTCTCAAAATGCACCCATTTTCTTACAAATTACTCAGGTTTATCTTTCTTTATGGTAGAGTAATACTCTATTGTGTATATATGCCACATCTTCCTTATTCATTCATCTGCTGGTCCTGCTTGTTACAATTTACTACTGTTAAGATACTAGCAAGAGAAGACACGCCCTCAGACTTACCCAAAGTGTCAGCTTTGCAAACTTTAATGTCTCTCTACCAACAGTGCTAAGAACTATATTTATGCAACTTGATTTAGAGTCTATGTATCTAAATCTAACATGGTCTTGAAATCCCTCTTACTTCAGGGAAAGTTTCTCTGCTTAGAAGTTGAGGGAGTGACATTAAAGAATTATAGCATCACAGAACTAAAAAGAAAGTGTAAAACATCACCTTGCTTAGCATACCTGCCTGAAAGAAGATTGCCAAAATCATCTTGACCTAATTACGCTCAGTTTCCTTTACATTTCTTTGAGCAAAAAAGATAAGGAAAATCCTACAGAAAATCGCAAGGGTGTCACACCAAGATTTTTTTTTTTTTTTGACAGGGTCTCGCTCTGTGGTCCAGACTGGTCCTGAGCTCACTTCAGAGCCCAGGCTGGCCTTGGGCTCACGGCAATCCTCCTGTCTCAGCCTCCCAAGTGCTGGGATTACAGGTGTGCGCCACCACGCCCAGCTTATGTGGTGCTAGGGAATCGAACTCGGGTACTTGGCACTTGGCTTAGTGCTTGCTCAAGCGCTTTAACCGCTGAACCATTTCTCCAACCCCTACAACAAGGGTTTTGGATTCTCCTTTTTCTCTCCATTTATTCTGGCTTCCATCTTGGATTAGATTCTGTTTGCCTCATGACAGAATGATTAGCAAGTGAGCCAGAGTCTCTTAATGAATTTACCTGGTCTGCTAGTCATTACCACTATCATAATTATTGTTACTTTCAGAATATTTCGTTTTTGTCACAACTCAGTATTCTAATTCAGCTCACTTTTTAGTTCTGAGTATAATTATTTTTTCAAGAACATTTTTTAGATGTACATTATTACAGAGCGACATTCCAGTGACTGAAGATAGCACAGAGAACACAACAGACAAAAATATGGATTCTAATAGAACTCACACTTTAATTAGAAGAATGAGATGATAAAATAAGTATATATATCGCATGTCAGAGCTAGTTCTGGCTATGGGTAAGAAGAACTCAGAAGATAATATTTGGAAGGGCTAGGATGAAGGATGAGGAAGAAGCAATTGGAATTATCTCACACTTTCATGAAAGGTTTTTTTTTTTTTTAAATCTCATTACCAAAATTTATTTTTACTAAACTGCTGTGTGCTTGCTTGTCTTTTTTTGGGGGGTGAAACTGGATAAATTACATAAAAATTTAAAATACATTTATGTTACATAGCAAGTCTTCTGAAACCTCCTGGGAGGAGACAGGATAACACACAGGTGTGCACAGTATGAACAGCCAGGCGGAACCCTCATAACAAGGAGCCCCACCCTTGCCTAAAGAAGCAGCCATGTGGGCCCCATTAGCAGGTGTGGCTCATCCAGTGCACCCTTTGGCTTGTGGCATACGCACTCACTCTTGGGTGCCGGCAGGTGCTTGGGCCTGATTGTGAACTCTGTGCCAAGGATATTTAAAGGAGCTGAGGCCCACAGGGCAAGAGAAGTCCCGAGAAGCTACTGGAAGAAAGAGAGAAGAGTCCTGAGGGAGAAATGCAGCAGCTGGCCAGGAAAGAGAGTCCTGGGGGACAGTGAGCAGTTTCCGAGTCACAGTCTATGCCGGGGTGGGCTTTTGGGTAATGTGACTATCTTTTTGTGTCATACATAGGACTGTAAAGTAATTCCTGTAATTAATTCCTCACCCATACTGTTGAAGTAACCCTAAAAAACTTGTTAGCTCACCAAGTTGGATTTTGGTCTGTACTGCATTTGGGATGAACAGATGTTTGCATACATCTCACCCAGGAAATTTCCAACGATTTGCCCTATCATGTTAATTCTTATACCTCTGCCCGGTTTTTAGGGCCTTTTTTGATGGTTAATATTTTGTGTTAGTGTGACTGGATTAAGGGATATCCAGATAGTGGGTAAAATATTTTTGAGTATAACTTTGAATGTACTGCCAAGAGAGGGTCACATGAATCCATGGACTGGGCTATGTCTACACTCCCCCAGCATGGGCCAGCACCATCCAGTTGGCTAGAGACTCAGAGGAAAGGGGCAGAGGAAAGGCAAGTTTACGCTCTCACCTGGAGCTAGGAATCCCTTCTTTGCCTGCCCTCAGACTCCACACTTCAGGTTCTCCAAGTCGTTGGACACTGATACTTGTACAAGCAGCCCACCCCTCAGGTTCACAGGCCGCTGACTTTGGACTAAGGCTTATGAAATATGATAAAAACATACAACAAATGCTTAACATCTTTTGTCACACCCTTGTATGGGATCACACCCAGCACCTTCATACTGGGGTACAACCTCAGCCTAT
Source organism: Ctenodactylus gundi (assembly GCA_004027205.1). Lineage (NCBI taxonomy): Eukaryota > Metazoa > Chordata > Mammalia > Rodentia > Ctenodactylidae > Ctenodactylus > Ctenodactylus gundi. The sequence continues at coordinate 513,352 of PVKB01000038.1, forward strand.
ATTTTTTAATGTTTGATTTTGAGATAGGGTCATACTAACTCAGTAAGTTGCTCATGCTGGGTTTAAACTTGTGATCAGCCTCTCAGAGTGCCAGAATTATAGGCCTGAGCCATGGGGCCCAACTTAATTTTTTTAATGAATAATATAATAATAGACATATTGCTATTAATTCTCCTTAAACAACTCCTCCTTACTTAGAACACACATTCCATCATTCTTGCCACCTTTATATCAGTTCCAGAAGTCCTCTGTCATGAATGTCTTTACAACGTATGATTAAAATGTAGGGAGTGAATGCTGCTGCCAAAGGCCATCCAATGGAAAGGCAGGCTTATAACAAAGTCGCGGTGTGTCTACATTCACTTTATTCACTGGATCTTACACTGGGAAATTCCTGGAACTTCCTCAAAGTAAAGATGACCAAGAAAAGTTCTGAATCCATTCAGGACATCAAGGCACCCACAACAGCACAACTAAAGGCACTGATTAAAAAGAATTTCCAGAATTGCTTCAGAAAGTGGCACCCTATCCCAAAAGCGCCTTTGGGAGGGGGGCATATATCTAAGCTATAGTACCAATTGATATATCTACTATGTTCTGATCAAACTACATCTTTCAAACTTCCAGGCTCCCAGCATACATTGAAAAGAGAATTTAAATCTACTACACCACATTAACTGATGGGTCAGTGTCTGTCTCTCAGTTCTATAACAAGTTTCCTGTATGGTGATATCATAGGATGGAATCATAGAATGTAATATTTTATGTGAATATCTTCCAAATAAACACCAGCCCTTAAGGCTGTGGATGCTGGTCAAGAGGATAAGTGTCTAGTATTTAGAATGGAATTTTTACCCCACGTTATCTCTCTGTACAGTGTACTGAAATTTGCACATTTCTTGTTCTCTAGTGAAGTGAGAGTATGGCAAATCAAGGTTATAAGCAACCTGTTGATAAAATAATCTGGCTCTCTCAGGTAAGCACCTAAATGGGAACACCACAGCAAAGAGACAACTTATAACTAAAGAACTTTTCCCCTCTATTGTCTGGGCCCCTGAAAAAGATAGGTCTTAAGAGAGCCCACGCAGAAGGCACTTTTTAGAAAAAATATGAAATAGTGTGTATATAAAAAAGCAGATTGACAGCTTGACTTACCAATTTCAAGAATAGTAAGTGACTTCAGAAATGGATTTCATTAATATCTCAAGTCTAGAAATTTATGGAAGGAAAGCAAGAGGGAGGGAGGGAGGGAGGACAAGTAAAACACCTGGCCTAGCACATACAGATGAGGAAAGTTACTTTAGAGGTTAACATGCCCAGAATCTATGGTGCTTCCTGCTTCTATGACTAGACAGACTATAGAGAAGTTAGAAGAAAAGATCATTTCTGTAATATTCTTGCATACAAACAAAATTGTATCATGATTCGGTTGCCCCCAGAATACAGTCATTCTACATAACCAAATGGATGTGATAGTGGGAGTTAGGGGGGGATGGGCCAAAAAGGGGAAGGGATTGTAATGTTGATGTGATATATATGTGCACAAAATACTCAAGCTCACTGTAACCACTGTGCATCACATATGGTCGTAGTTTGGATCTGGAGTGTCCCCAAAAAGCCTCATGTTCCTACGGATATTGTGTAGGGTTGGGAGGTGGGGTTTGGATGGAAGGGGCAGATGTTTCAGGCTTGACCTGCAGGGGCATGTGCTGCTTCTGCCCTTCCTCTCAGTTCTCTCTATTCCACCATGCTGTGAGCATCTCTGTCTTCTGGGCAGCTATAGCTCTAGCTGTGGCCCCACTGTGTGATTCCACCATATTCCAGCCACCCACACATGAACAGACTGAGCCTTCTGAAACTGTTAACTACAATAAATCTTTTTTTTTCCTGAGTTGTAGATGTCAGATATTGAGTCACCGTGATGAAAAAGTAACTAAGGCAGACAGGTACACACACACATGCAGAGAGGGAGAGAGACAGAAACAGAGACAGAGACAGAGACAGATAGATGGATAATTAGTAAAAATGTGAAAAAAAGAAAATGGTAACAATTTCTTCAGCACAGGAGAAAACTGGAAAGAGTCGATTGATCAAGGGCAATAAATCACCTGCGTTTATAATCTAGGTATCCCAAGAGCACTTTAGACGGAATAAAGACTGTGAGTTTTAGTTTCCTAGGGTTGCCAAAACAAATCACCAAAACTTGATGGCTTAGAACAACATAAATTTACCCTCACAGTTCTGGAGGCCAAAAGTCCAAACTGCAGATGCTGGTATTCCTTGCCTGTGGTTATATCCCATTAATTATCCACCTGCCTTCATGTGGTGGTCTTTACCTATCCAAATCTCAGATTTCCCGTTTTCTTACAATGACACCACTCACTGAATTTTGGACTCAGACTAGTTCCATGAGGACTCAGCTGAAGATTCTTAAGTTAATTACATCTTGAAAGACTCTATTCTAAATAAGATCACATTGACAGGCACCAGAGCCTGTATCATGAATGTAGGTTCTAAGAAGACACATCTCAAATTACCAGGGAATTTCACAGGAAGGAGAGATAAACCTTCAACAGCTATTCAAAAGTGCCAATTCAATAATTTCCTTTTTATGAAAGAGCTACACAGTCTTGGTGGAGATCCCTTCATTTTTTTCTCCTGGCTTGGCTCTTCTATGACCTTATTTAAAAGAAGATCTGTTTAGTCCAAAACTGCAATGTATCAAGAACTTTGTCCCTGAAGCTATTATATTTGCATGGTGCCAGATCTTTCGGGTTTTAACCACTTTTTTTTTTCGCTAAGGCTCATATTTCGTCTCACAACACTTAAAGCAAGCAAATGATATTTAAAAATTATTCGTATATAGCAAGGCAATCAAAGTGCACTTAACTTGGTATAAAAATACATAATTACAGAGGTATATTAACCTGTTAATGTTATTTTTCTTGGTGTCATAATTTTGTGGGATTTGTCTCAATTTTAATTTTGAACTTGTAATTTCTCTTCTCTCTCTAAATAAATACTGTTGTGGTACCAAAATTCTAATGGGCGCATATATCATGTTAATTTGGAAAGAAACAAAAGTGTGTTGGTGGTGATATAAGAACCTTAAATAAAATTAAAAGTGATTAGATAATCAGTGTAATAATTTCTTCACTATCTTCCAGTGCTTAGCTTCCTGGCACACAGCAGGTACTCAATGAACATACTGGATCTTTGAATGAAATACAGATTACTGTGCTGAACTCATGTTCATGGTTCAGTTGTAAGAGTAAGAAACTATTAAGGTCAGAACTAATCAATTGCCAAGAAGGCTGGCTGGTTTTGAACACACAAAATAAAAAATTGTAATATACGAGGAAACAAATTCTCTCCCATGTCCTAGAGTTAAGAAAAACACAGCCAAAGAAGTCAATAACTGCACCCAGGAACCAATAAAATGCAATAGCACTCTTGGCTACCAAGCTGTGGAAAAACCCAATAACATAGCAAAAGGGAAAGCATGTCCCAGAATATGGCTGGAAGCCACGTGTAGACGTGCACAGCTACTAAAAGTTAGTTTCCTTCACCACATTTCATGTTGGCAAGACACACACATTTCCTCCAGTGCTAGTGACATATATGTGATCTATGAACCCAGTACATACACATATACTTCACCCTAGGGTAAAAATACTGAAAGGAAATAGCCAATACTTCTCATACACTCTATTATAATAAAGCTTCAAGAGATGTATTTCATTTTCAAATACTATGACCGTGATAGAATAACGCTAAATAGTGCATCATCCCCTTCTTAAAACATCGTGTGACACAACCAAAACATTCTCTGTCCTACACTGCCCGAATCTTGAATGTAAGAGAAACTCCACACTGTCCCTTATAAAATGACTGACATTTTGGGTGTAAATAATAATAATGATGGACACCTAATCTCTCCTTCATAACTATTACGTGCTGTTAAATTATTCTTCTTATGGGTTATGTGCACATAAAAATGTATACAAGTTTAAGTGTGCCTAAGTGTTGACCTGGTAGAGAAAATTGATAGCCTGATATTGAAAAATGCCCTTCAGCATTTCATACAACAACAACAACAACAACAAAACCCAGGATTTTTCTTTGGAATGCTTGCAAATCAGAATAGACCAGACAAGAAAAGTCACTGATCCACAGCTGGAAGGAAACAAAATGTAATCAAATGTCGCCATGCCCAAGAAAAGTGCACGTGTGTGTGTGTGTGTGTGTGTGTGTGTGTGTACACGCGCGCGTGTTGTGGAGGGATATTTGATTGAGCCCTATAGATCTTGCAGAGAAAGTGCTATAATGAAAGACAAATTATCCTGCCTTTGAGCAATAAACTGGAGGGCTGACACCTTAACTTGCCTGTTTCTAGGTGTGTGCCTCCTTCTAGCAATTAACCGTGATAGTTTTATTATGGTCCACGGAACAGCTAATCAATAGGGTGGGATGCTAGTTACAGTCCACAGCCAGTTCTGTGCGCCTGCATAATGCCGACGATCTCGCTCCCAGCTGTTCAGTCTAATCCATTTATGGTTGTTTATGGCTCACAGTCAGAGAAATCTTCTATTTACAGCTCATTCATCATTCTTAACATTTTCACAAATCCAGGCCGAATGCTCTGAGGGTAGGAAATAAACCCAGACTTCCCCAGTCCCCTTTGCTATCTCAGCATATCAAACTTTCTTCACAGATGATATTTTGTTATACTTCGAATTTACATTAAACTAGTTTCTCCTGGCCAGAAAGCTTCTACTACTAGAAATTTACAAGGGAAATGTGTAATTCTAATCTCTTTTCTGCTCTACACAGAGATATTTTGTTTTTTAAAAAATGATCCTAGTTCTTTGGCAGTGGGGCAGTTCAGGCCTGGTTGAAAATCAATAACCAGTTGTGAATACTAATATAATTCCAATAATAAAACCAGCCTACAGGATAAATATTAACAAAGAGTGTCACCAATATAGTATCAACCAAGTCTACTCAAAATGGTTTAATTCCAAATCTTTCTTGATTTTTTTTGACAGGCTGACCATCACATTCCCATACTTTTTTCCCACATTTTATTGATATGTATACATGCAAAATTCAAGGTTTCCAATGGAGTTGAGCATTTTGTGCACATATGTATCTTGTCAAGGTGACAAGGGCTTTCCTACTCTTTTGTCCCTTCCCCTACCCACCCCTCCCTCCCTCCTCCCCCACCCTACTCCCCTCTTTCACTTTGTCTTTTGTCTTAAGTTCCATAGGTGTTGTGATCTGGGTCTCTCATATCAGAGAGACCATTCGATGTTTCACCTTCTGCTTCTGACTCACTTCACTAAGCATGATGTTCTCAAGCTTCTTCCATTTGCCTGCAGAAGCCTCCATGCTGTTGGACTTTACTGATGCACAGTATTCCATTGTGTATAAATGCCACAGTTTGTGTATCCACTGGTCTGTTGATGGGTATTTTGGTGCCTTCCATATTTTTGCTATTGTTAGTGGTGCTGCTATGAACATGGGTATACATATATCTCTGCTGTATGTTGTTCTGGCCTCTTTTGGATATACTCCCAGGAGGGGTGTCGCTGGATTGAAGGGATATTTATTTCTACACTCCCATACTTTTATTATGATTAACAGTAAGTCATGGAATTTTAAAACTACTGCTGTTGAAATCAGTGTTGTCAAAGCCTGTTGAGAAATGTTGATAAAATTTTGAAGTCGAATTTATTTTATCTGGAGGAAAAATGCAGCTGTGTATCTTCTATGAGTCAATGCCCTTGAGCTAAAGACCACCAGAAACACAACTGTGCTCAAATAAATTGCAGTTTCTTTGGAATGAGAGGATAATAGTACTCTATGAGGGAGCGTGGGGATTTGTTACAGGACTTGAGCCTACGCTGGATATTCTGGGAAGATTGGAACCATAGTCCCGCTCCGGGTCAGACAGCCTCAAGAAACAGCAGTCATTCTATGATTAGGTATTAATAATGTTTATTCAGGGTGCACTAGGAATTCAGTGGGGCTAAAATTATAAATACTGAAGAAATAGCAGTTGCTCAGATTCATCAGGTGGGGAAAAGAAGAAGGAGTAGTTTGGTGGCTTTGTCATTTAGAATTTTTTCTTTTTTTTCTGTTTTCAAACACAATTACAAGGTGGTGTTTTGTCTCATTCCTTCATGGTCACAGAATGACCCTATGTGATGTTAGTGTTGTCAGAGGCTTTTTTTTTTTTATGTTCAACAGAGCACTCAGTTCTACCTGTGAGTGCTAAGCCAGCCCTCAAAAGACTTCAGTCAGAGGCCATATTTTGCTCTCCGTGAGTTTTTAGAGAAAAGATAATTGTCACAAAATCTCAAAAAGAATGATAAAGTTAAAGAAAAAAATTACATAGATGAACTAAAGCACCTGGTAGTATGCATAGACAGTGCCTTCTGGAAGAATCCTGACCTGTTTCCTCAGTTTCTGAAAAACTACTAGACATGACTGTTTCTAGTTAAAACCTTGATTTTTCTTTCTCTTTTTAGGGTCGTGAACACTTTATTCAACATTTAAAAATCTTTAATTAAGACCTCTCAGTACGTAAAGCTTACATAATAAAATCTTGTACCAATCTATAAAATCTAAACACATTCCTGAGAGATGCAGTGGCATAGGCTCATGGGCTGCCCAGGCCATTTCTTGTCTTCACTCTGGGAGCTGTCCAAGCAGGTTCATCGCCAGTGCTCTGTGACATCTGGCAATTTCTCTATCTGTGACAGGCACCTTCATTTACTTGGTCTCTTCTCTTGTGGAACAAACAAATAGCAAAAATAATAAAGAACAAAAAGGTACATACTTAAAAGTTATACTTTCAAATTAAGGAGAATGATTTTTTTGCCTTTTTCTACTCCAAAAACTTCATGCTCTCACAAGCATTTTATATGTACAAATCACCTCTAAATAAACCTATAACAACAAGGAGATGTGAAGACCTGAGAATATGCACTGCAGGAAAAAAAAATGCAAAACAACTGCACCTAGATATACCTCAGGATTCCGGCTCAAAGTACTAAGTGGCATTTTTTAAATGAAAGTTTCCTATCTTCTCTGACTTCTGCCTTTTTTTTCAATAAATACTTATGGAAGACCTAAATCACACAAAAAGCAGAATCCATTTCCATCAGTGTAGTAAAATGGATAATCTGGAATACTCTTCTTCAAAACACTACATCATGGATAAATTCCAGTGAATATAATTTCAGATGCATGGCTGAGCTCATGAAATAGGAAGATAAGGGGAGAAGAAACAGTGAGAAAAATAGGAAAGTAGAAGGATGTGGAAGGAGAGATGTAGGAAAAGAGAGAGTGAGAAAGAGAGATACTGGTAACACAATGTTAAGCCATTTAAAAAAAAAAAAAGGATTGTCTCAGGGGCTATGCAGTGACCAGAACCCAGGTTTGAATGATTAATACATGCCCTATATAATGGAGACTACGTCTTGGATCACAGCAAGAGCATGTTGGGTACCTAAATTGAAATCCCTTCTGGAACCCTGAGGGATAATAACAGCCATATTAGTCAGCTTTCCCATGACTGGGACAAAATGTCTATCCACACAACTTAAAGGTGGAAAGGGTTTATTTGGCTAATGGGTCCAGAGCTTTCAAACCATGGCTGGCTGGCTCAAAGGCAGAAACATCATGGTAGAAAGGCCTGGTGAAACACACCTGTTCACTTTGTGGTGGCCAGGAAGCAGATTCCAGGCAGTTAGCATTAGCATCTTCAAAGGCACATTCCCAGTGACCCACCTAAAAGGGGATCACACCTCGTGATAGCATACACAGCTGTTAGCAGCATGGGTAATCTCCCCATGAATGCAATGCCCTATGACCCACTCACCTCCTCTTCTAGTCTCTTCATCCAGCCAAGTTGAAAATTAAGATTAACTGGCACAACACCCTTAGTGAACACAAGAAAAATAATCTGTGAGATGTCACAGGAAGTGAGAAAAACTACCTCTTCCTTCTTAAGATCCAGACGTGGATAAATGATCTCTCCCAAGATTATTAGCAACATGATCAGCTTCAGTTATGCCTGGGATTTATATTTATACCAAACTCAGAAAATTCCAAAATAGGAGTTAAAGAGGTCTCAGGTTAGTAGCATTTCCTTTGCATCTGGAAAAAGCAAACACAAAACCCTGCTGAACAAAAGCAGTATTAACCACAGACGCTCAGAATTCACGAAAAGTAAATTCAACAAGAGCCAAACTATATATAGAATTTGAAAAAAAGGAGAAAAATTCTTTGCCTCTCCAAGGCATCAGATATTATTATTTTAAGAATTTTTAATTTTTCCATGATATGTATATGAACAAAATACTCAAGTTCAATGTAAACTTTATGGATTGCAATTACACATATCAATAAAATGGAGGAAAAAAAGAAAACAGACAGAATTGGAAAGAAAGTAGAATATCTCTAGAACTAAATGAGTGATTGAATTTGAAACCACAATCCATGAACTAGAAAAATTATACAAGGTGATTGAACATTATAGTAGATGTTTAAATTTTAAAAATTTGAGCGAGGCATGTTGGCACACACCTGTAATCTCAACACTTTGGAAAGCTGAGGCAGAAGGATCACAAAATGAAGCCCAGCCTGGGTAACTTTGTGACTTAGTGAGATCTTGCTTCAAAATAAAAATATAACAGAATAGGGACATATCTCAGTGTAAAAGCTCTGGGCCTAATCACTATGTTTTTAAAAGTCTAAGTAATTTCTTCTCTTATTTCTTTTATGAACCATTGTTTGGTGAGTGGTAAGTTATTTAGTCCCCATGTATTTGTGTATTTTCTTCTGTTTCTTTTGCCGTTAAGTTCCAGTTTTTATTCCACTATGATCTGAACGTATAAAAAGAACTAATTCTATTCCTTTGCATTTATTTAAGCATGACTTATGACCTAGAATATGGCCTATTTTAGAAAATGTTCCATGTGTTGCTGAGAAGAACGTGTATTCTGTTGATGTTGGGTGGAAACTCTGTAAACATCTGTTAGGTCCAAATTTTCCATAGTGTCCTTTAACTGTTGTATATCTTTCTGGATTATCTGTCTGGTTGATCTATCTATCTGTGATAGTGGAGAATTAAAGGGCCCTGCTATAATTGTATTGGAGCCTATATGTTCTATCAGATCTAATAATTTTCGGTTTACATAATTGGGTGCACAAGAGTTAGGAGCATACATATTGATAATTGTGAATTATTCTTGTTCTATTGTTCCCTTAATCAGTATATAGTGACTATTATTGTCTCTCCTAATCTGTTTTGTTTTGAAATCTGATGAGTCTGATACTAATATAGATACCCCTGCTTGTTTTCTGAGTCTGTTGCATGAAATCAACATTCAACCTTTTATTTTCAGTCTATGAGTTTCCTTGTGGGTGAAGTGTGTCTCTTGTAGGCAGCAAACTGAGGGTTTCTGTTTTTTAATCTAGTCACTCAGTCTATGTCTTTTAGTAGGTGAGTTGAGGCCATCCACATCAGATTAATTACCGGGGTATGTTTGGTATGTCCTGCCATCATTATAGTTTTTCAGCATTGTTCACTAGACTTACTTTCTTCTCAGCTCATTCTCCTATATCTGTTGTCTCTTCTTCTCTGCGGTCATTGGTCTCGCTGGCCTCCCTTTCGCTTTCTAAGTTTCCTCTAAGTATTCTCTGCAATGCTGGCTTAGTGGCTACAACTTTCTTTAAGCCTTCTATATCATGGAAAGTTTTAATTTCTCCCTCTAATTCAAAACATAATTTTACTAGATACAGGAGTCTCGGTTGGCATTTATATTCTCTTAGTGCTTGGATGATATTGCTCTATAACCTCCTGGCTTTTAGAATTTGGGTTGAGAATCTGCTGTTATCCTGATGAGCATATCTTTGTAAGTCATCCTGTTTTTCCCTTACAGATTTTAATATTCTCTCTTTGTGTTGGGTTTCTAGTATTTTAATTATGATGTGTCATGATGAACATCTCCTCTGATCAAAGTTGTCTGGTGTTCTATATGCCTGCAGCAGTTCCAGGTTCATTTCTTCCCTTAGACTTGGGAAATTTTATTCTATAATTTCATTGGACATGGCCTTTAAGTCTTTTGTTTTGTCTTCAGTCTTCTCCTGCACTCCCATAATTCTGGTATTTTTTTCTCTTTTGTTTCATCCATCAGCTGTTGTAACCATTCTCTTTATTCCTTTTTCCTTTGAATTCTTTATGGCCTATACAGTCAAGCTCAACTACTTTATCTTCTAAGTCTGATATTCTATTCACATAATGTTCAAACTGGTACTTATTTTTTTCCATGTGGTTTTCACATCCTGAAGGTCTGATTTCAATATTTTAATATTTCTGTTATATTCTTTTCTAATTTCTTGCATTGCATTCATTATCTTCTTTGGTTTCCTCTAACTTCTTGTCCATGTTTGCTGATATGTCCCGGTGTAGCCCTTGCATTTCCTGTTTCATTTCTTGTTTCAATTCCAAGTATTTCTGGCCCAAAAATTACCATCTTTTTTGCCTTTTTCATCTTTGCATTCTGTTATTTCAAGATTCCTGGTATCATTTTCCGTGGTGTCAGGTCTTTCTGTAGGAGAATACTCATCAGCAATAACTCAGATAGGAGGCTCACAACCAGAATATACACAGGACCAAAGAGAAGGGAGCCCTTCAAAATCAAAGTACCTATTGAAAAATGGGGCAAAAGAAATGAATAGGCAGCTCTCAAATGAAAAAGTTCAAATGGTCAATAAATACATAAATCTTCAATATCCTTAGCCATAACAGAAATGCAAACCAAAATATCACTACGATACCATCTAACTCCACAGAGAATGGTATATATCAAGAACACAAACAGCAATCGGTGCTGGCGGGGCTGTGGGGAGAAAGGAACCCCCTGCACTGCTGGTGGAAATGTAAATTCATACAACCACTTTGGAAAGCAGTATGGAAGTTTCTCAAAAGACTGGAAACAAATATCCCCTTCGATCCATTGATACTTCTTCTGGGAATTTTTCCAAAGGAGTTAAAAACAGCTCATAACAGAGATACATGCATACCCATGTTCATAGCAGCACAACTAACAATAGCTAAAATATGAAAGACACGAAAATACCCATCAACAGACCAATGGATACACAAATTATGGCATTTTTATGCAATGGTATTGGTGGTGAATATTTTTACCTGTCTGCTGTCTCTCTTTTTACACTGTTGATAATTTCCTTTTGCTCTGCAGAAGCTTTTTCATTTGACATAATCCCATTTATTAATGCTGTGGATGGATTTTCCACCTTTTGATCTAAAATTTAGATATTCTCCAAAATATTTTGTTTCTGTGTAATTTATAAAGGTAATACTTTCTGAAAATATAGTGTATATCATACATTTTAACATGAAATTTAATTAAAATACATGTTTAATTATAATCATAATTTCATAAGAAATGATGTTATTTTATGTAATAATAACTATAATGCCAACCTATAAATTTTTAAATGGCACATTGCTTTTGGTTGAGGGACTAAAGGTTTAGACAAAGGAAAGTTGAAACATTCATAAATACTTTAGTATCAAAAATAAGAATTTGTTTCCTTTATTTGCCCAACGCCAAAACATCTGACATAACTTAAGGGAAGAGAGGTTTGACTGGAACTCCAGTCCATGGTGTTCAACTCACACTCTTCTACATTAACCTTAGCATCTGACCCACTTCACTGAGCAGGATGGTATCAAGTTGTGTTTATTTTCCTACAAAAGCCTCAAAACTATCTGTCTTTATAGACGAATAGTACTCCACTGAAGGATAAATAGTGAAAGGTTCTCTAATATGAGAAACCCCGAATACAGTCATTTCATAAAACCAAATGGAGGTTGTGGGGGATAGTTGGCGGGTGTGGGAGAGGGTCAAAAGGTAGAGGGGAAGGGTTTGTAATGTTGACATATGTGCACAAAATACTCAAGTTCAATGTAAACTTTGTGTCATATATATACTTATTAATAAAAAGGAAAAAAGTACACTCTTCCAGGTTATGCTTGCAACTTCCCACAGCACATTCATCTGATGAATTCATCAATGGATGAGTTCACTTATGATGAGGACAGTGATCCTATAAGTTAATCATCTTCCAAACATATGTAATGTAGGGAGGCATTTTAGATCTAAACTATAAATTTCACCCTCATCTCCGAAAAGGTTCATGGCCATCTCACTGTTATGCATTTAATCCATCTCTAAAAGTTGACAATATCGTAACAATTGTAACATTGCTGAAAAGTCCAAATCCAAAGTCTCTTTTGAGACTCAAGGGGATCTCTTAGATGTGAGCTCTTGCTAAAGACAAAAAGAAAGTTGAATACTTGTAACACACAACTGTACAGGGTAAACATTTCCATTCCAAAATTGAGAAATAGGTGAAGGAAAAGAATTAGCCTAAAGCAGTACCAAAACTCAGCAAACCAAACATTAAACCCTGCAGCTTTGTATCTAGTAAATTGGGCAGGTTGTAGTACAACATAAACTCCAAAGAGCTCAGTGGGCCCTATCCCAAAGACACTGCCCATTATAGCCTTCGTGGTCTTTTCCTTAGGGTGGCTCCACTGATTTCCTATGGGTTTTCTCAGTAGACAGTCCAGGACCCCAACTCCCCGGGGTTTCCATTACAATTTTCACTTCATTTGCAAGGCTTCCTATACTGCCCTCCTTAGAGACACACTGCCTGGCCCTCCAGGCCTTCTAAAATCGGAGTGGAAAACTTCCCACCTCAACAACTCTTGTTATTCACATGACTATAGAAAATGCACCAAGTTGATGTCATTAAGGTACGCCATCAGCTTGAGCAGTAACCAGGCCCCTGGGACCATGGTTATAGAGGCCTCTAAATGCCTAGATGATTTAGCATGGTGAAATAAGTCTTGAGGAATCAATTTTCCATGAAACCCTTCCCAAGAAGGTATCCCAAGAACTTTCTTATTAAATGAAAGATTCACAATTTTGTACCCTCTAGCCTATAAAAGGTGTGGTCTTGCTGAATTCCTGAAAGTCCTTTAAGCCATCTTTTAAAATATTTTGATATAAAGTACTTGTCTTCTTTTTAATGCTAATCTTTTCAGCAACCATGCCCTTCATGGCCCCAACTCAGCAAACCCTCCCTTCCTGATAAGACGGCAAAACTTTCACACATTCTTTTTGCTCACAACTTTCACTATACATACGGCTAACAGTAGCCAGCAGTGCCCTAGAGCCTGAAGTTGGCTTGTTTTGAATTTTCTCCACCAGATTAATTACTCCATCACCTTTAATCTCTGGCAAAGTCTCAGAACACAGGCAAAATGAAGGAAGAAAACTATTCAACCAGCATGTAATACATATGGCCTTTAGTCCACATGCCCATGATGTCCTCATTCCCCACTGAAATCGCCTAAGCCTAGCCTTTACTGTCTACACTCCTGCCAGTGGACTGGTCTCTGTGCTCTCACCAGAATCTCTCATCAATCTATGCTTATTCTACTTAAAGCATTCTAAGGTTTCTCCAGTGCATATATCCTAGTCTTTCAAAACTCTTCCTAAAAACCAGTTCCAAAGATTAATAAACCACATTGTCAAGTATAGCCACAGCAATGACTCCATTTCTTTGGTAATAAAATTTCTCTTAGTCATGGTCTCATCATAGAGACAAGACACCTCACACCTATTACTTACAGCAGAAAAGGTTGATACTGGGTTACAGTTTCCATTCACAGTCTCCCAGTTCCAAGACAGAAATGGAAAGTTGGGAGGCCAACCCAAATCCATAGCAGGCAGGAAAGAGAAAAAGAAGTAGCTTAGAAGAAAAGATGCCCTTCCAGGTCATACTCCCAGTGACCTGCCCCCTCCAATCAGGCCCAAATTCCTAACAGCACATTCAGGTATGCAGTCATCAATGGATGAATCCACCTATGAAAACAGCACCCCCGTGTTCCAGTCACCGTCCATACACATGAGATTTTGGGGGGACATCTGATTTCCTAATCCATAACAAGCTACAACTAAATCCGGAGCGCTTCCATTTTGTGTTTAAAGAAACAGATTTTGTTGTTCTTTTTAAAATGACAACCTAAGAAACATGCCTTTGGCATTTTATTCACTAGCTTTTGTTTCTGATATAATGTTTTTGCATGTGTTATATTCATTTCCAATAAAAGAAAAAGAAAAAATGGCTGTAATTATTCTTTTTCCTCTTTGCAATGTTAATACTCTTTAAAATGCTTATTATATTACACGAAAATTTTGTCCAAGGGAGGGTAATTTAAGGATTTAGTGAAAAGCATTTTAAGGTACACTTAAGTATTTTTTTCATTCTCTTTATTGACATGTTGAATTTTAAAATGTTTTTTACACTTACTGCCTTAGTCTAATATTTCATTAAATATATTATGTCCATAAATATATAGGAATAAAAACAGAAAGAATGGCATAAACTGATCACAACCTTCTTGGAAGTTTCTGAGGTTGGATCTGAATGATTTCCAACACAGAAATTACCAAATGAGTGAGCTGATTTGATTGGGCTTTTTTATCATTATATGCTTATTCAATGTACGTTAGATGCCTTTCAGACTTATCTGTACCAAGAAATAAAAATTTTAAATACTGGGTTTTTTTGTTTAGTAGATACTGAAAGAGACACCAGTTGTCACAGCCTTTAACAAAATATATACATACCTACAATGTATTGGCCAATATACAGATTCAAGTACAAGCAGTTGGGAAACACTGCCTCAATCTATTTACTTCCCTCTGTTATCTGAATGAAAAGTCTCCATCCAAGATCGTAGATCTTACCAAATAAAATCTTGCTAACTCTCCAGGAGATTCACTGTTTCCATTTTAACATCTAGGTCTTTGAGCCACTTTGACCTGATTTCAGTATCCGGCCATAGGTGTAGGTCTAGATTCATTCTTCTGCATATAAACAACCAGTTCTCCCAGCGCTATTTATTAAAGAGTTTACTTTTCTCCAGTGAATGTATTTGGTTCCTTTGTGGAAGACAGATACCTGGGGGCACTTGAAGTTCTCTCTGGATACTTCGTTCTGTCCCACTGGTCAACCTGTCTGTTTCTGTGCCAAGAGTGTATTTTTTTTTTTAATCACTGTTGGTTTGTAATATAACCTGATGCCCAGAATTGTAATGCCACCTGCTTTCATCTTATTGCTCAGGATTGCTTTGGCTATTCTGGGTCTCTTTTGGCTCCATATAAATGTTAGGATTGTTTTCTCAAATCCTGTAAAATAGGTTGTTGATATTTTTATAGAAATTGCAATGAATCTGTATATAAGTTTTGGCTATATAGCCATTTTGACAATATTAATTCTGCCTAACCAGGAACAGGAGATATCTTTCCATTTTCTAATGTCCTCATCATCTCTTTCTTCAGCGTAATGTAGTTTTCATTGCAGAATTCCTTCACTTCCTTGGTTAGGTTTATAGCTAGGTATTTAACTTTAGAGGGAACTATTGAAAGTGGAATTATTACTCTAAGCTCTTTCTCAGTGATTTAATTGTTACTGTAGATGAATGTTATTCATTAATTTCTATTGATTTTATATCCTGCAACTTGGATGAACATATTAATTTATTCTAAGAGTTTCTTGGTGGATTCTTTGAGGTCTTCTAGATACAGAATAACACCATCTGCAAATAATGATAGATTCACTTATTCCCTTCCTATATATATATTCCCTTTATTTCATTCTCTCACTTAATTCTTCTAGCTAGGGCTTTGAGTAATATACTAAATAGGAGAGTCACAGCCTTGCCATGTTTCTGATTAAAAGGGACCTACTTTCAATTTCTTGCCATTTAGTATAATGTTGGCATCGATTTCGCATAGATGGCTTCTGTCAGTTTTAAGTAAGGTCTTTCTATACCGATTTTCCTTACTTTTTTTTTTTTAATCATGAATGGGCATTGAATTTTGTCAAAAGCTTTTTCTGCATCTGTCGAGATAATCTTGTGGTTTTTGTTTTTGCTTTAATTTATGTGCTATATTACATTAATTAACTAACATACATCTAACCATCATAGCATGCCTGAAATGAAGACGACTTGATCATGCTATATGATCTTTTTAATGAATTGTTGAATTCTATTTGCCAGAATCTTATTGTGAAATGTTTGTCTATGTTCATTAAAAAGATTTGCCTATAGTTTTTTTTCCCTCGTTAAGTCTTTGTCTGATTTTGTTATCAGGATCATGCTAGATTCCAGAAATGAGTTGGGCAATGTTCCTTCTTTTTCAATTTCATGGAACAGTTTGAAAAGTAGTAGTGATAGCTCTTCTCTAAATACTGGTTGAATTCCAAGGTGAATTCAACTGGTAGGGCACTTTTCTTTACAGATAAAGACTTTATTACTTCCTCAATTGCCATGTTTGTTATGGGTCTATTCTGGGTTTTTATGTGTCCTTTGTTCAATTTTGACACCTTGTCTGTGTCTAGGAATTTATTCATTTCTTATGAATTCTCCAATTTCTTGGAGTATAAGTTTTCAAAATAGTTCCTTATGATTCTCTGAATTTTAACAGTATCTTTTAATGTCACCATTTGAATTTCTAAATGCATTGATTTTTTTTCTTTTCTTCTTTTGGTTATTGTAGCTACATGTTTATCAATCTTACTTATTCTTTAAGAAACTTTGATTTGTTGATCTTCTGTATTTTTAGTTGCAATTTCATTAATTTTTGCTCTGATTTTTATAATTTCTTCCCCTACTTTTTTAGATTGTTCTTGTTTCTCTAGGACAAGGTACATCTTTAAATTGTTTTGTGACTGCTGTTTTTTTTTTAATGTGTGCATCCATAGCTATAAATTTCTCTCTTAGCGTTGCTTTTAATGTGTCCCACAGATACTATTACAAAGTTCTTCCACTGTCATTTGAGTCTATGAAGTTCTTAATTTCTGTCTGGCTTCTTTTGGAACCCACTGTTTGTTTAATAATGTATTATTTAGTCTCCATGTTTTTATCACTTCTCGACCTTTTGGCTATAATTGAGTATAGTCTTCATTTATTTGTATAGTTTTTGTATTTTCGTTTGCTATTGATTTCTAGTTTTATTTCACTATCATATGAATCATTTCAATTCCTTTATACTTATTTAAACACACTTTATTGGCCTATAATATGGTATATTTTGGAAAATGTCCCAGGTGCTGCTGAGGAAAAAAGTGTATTCTGTTGATGTTGGATGAAACATTTTAAGCATCAGTTAAGATCAACAATTCCATAGAGTTGTTTAGCTCTAATATTTCTTTGTTAATTTTTGGTCTACTTGACCAGTCTATGTGTGATACTGGGATATTGAGAGCCCTTAATATAGTCGTATTGAGGCCTATTTGTCCACTCATGTCCAGTAGTTTCTGCTTTACAAAATTGGTGTCCCAATAGTGGGTGTGTATATATTGATAATTGCGATGACTTCTTCCTGTTATATTGTTCCCTTAATAAGTATATAATGTCTATCTTTGTCTCTTCTTACATGTTTTGACTTGAAATCTACTTTGTCTGTGAACAGTGTAGTTACTTTTTTTTTTCTGGCACCAAGTACATTAGGTATTTCATCCTTTTAAGTCTATGTGTTTCTTTACGTGCATAGTATATCTCTTGCAAGCAACAAATAGGTTTTGGCTTTTTTTTTTTTTTTTGAGAAAGTCTCTTTCTGTGTAGCCCAGGCTAGTCCTGAACTCATTATGGAATCCAGGCCTGCCTTGAACTTGGCAATCCTCTGCCTCATTCTGGGTTTTCTTTTTTAATCGAATTGTCAGGTTTTTTTTTCTTTTTTCTTTTTTTTTCTCTTTTTTTTTTGCTAGGAGAGTTGAGGCCATTAACATTGAATGTTATTATGGGCATATATACTAGATCCTGTCATCATTGTGACGCTTTACTGTTGATTACTTGTTCGCCACTATTGTTATATCATTCTCCTTGTTTCCTTTCCTCTGGGATCTTTGGTGATATTGGTCTCCCGATCTCTAAGATTTCTTTAAGTATTTTCTGCAATGTTGGTCTAGTTGTCATGAATTTCTTTATATTTTTTATCATGAAGTATTTTACTTCTCCCTCTATTCTGAAGGCTTATTTTGTTGGATATTAATAGTTTGAGTTGGCATCGATGTTCTCTTAGCTCTTAAATGATGTCTCTGCATGAGCTCCACACCTGTAAGGTTTGTGTCGAGAAGTATGTAGATATTCTGGTGGGTTTGTCTGTGTAGGTTATTTTCTGTTTTTCTCTTGCCCCTTTTCATATTCTTTCTTCATGTTGAGTGTGTAGGATTTTGATTATACTGCATAATGGAGATGCTCTTTTCTGGTCAAGGTTATTTGGTGTTCGATATGCCTGTGGTAGTTCAATGTTGACTCTTTTCCAAATTTGAGAAACTTTCTTCTATAATTTCATTGAACATGTCCTTTATATGGCTTCTGCTGTAGTCCATTTTATTTTGCATTCCCATAATTTTTATGTTGTTTCTCTTTGAGTCATCTATCTATCAACCGCTTGATCCAATGTCTTTGTTTTTTTTTTTTCTGTCATCACTGACCATATGGTCCACTTTATCAACCTTATCTTCAATATTTGATAATCAATCTTCAAAATCCTGTAGTCTATCGACAAAATGTTTGTTGGTATATATTGAAAATCAAAATCAACGTCTATGCCATTATCCACAATTTGAATAAGGATTTACAATATTACACTCTAACAAAATATTGACAAAACATGATAACCATTTTAATACAACTATTTTACCCTTAACATTAAAAGACACAGTCTACACCATAAATGTATCTATTAAGGCAAACCTGACTTAATAACTTATCGAAATGTTCCACTAATATCAGTACTACATCTCCATCACTAATAAAATAGCTCCTTATAATTCTTAGCTTGGCTAAACCAAATCATCAGAAGTCATCAAACCTTATGGTCTCTACCCGCTTTACCCTTTTTAACAGTAGGACAGATATTCAAATTAATAGTTAAACTTAATACATGCAAGCTACAGACATAATACCCACTCATATGGCCATTCCACTCTTAACATTAGAAATGTGATCTATAATACTAAAAAAGGCTTCTATACAGATTGATGAGTAACATATTACAAGAGTTTTTTGAAGGCAACACAAAATGATTGTTGACAATACAGAGAAAAATCTATCTTGATTATCTCTCTTTAGCTATATATTAGACAATTACTCCTTCCCAACATGTCATACCATAGAGCTATAACTTACCAGTATTTAGCAGTGCTATTAGTAAGAGAGATGGTAGTAGGGAGAGAGCAGACTGAAACAAAGGATTGGCTATGAGACTGAGAAAGAAAACAGAAGAGTTTTTATAGGATGCATAAAAGCATGATCGAGCTCCAAAACTAGATCTGAAAAAAAGTGGGAAACAAGCGACAGAAAAAATAGCAAGAATAGACAAGGAGAGTTAGGAGTGAAATAGAGTAAGACTCCAAAATCTACACAAAAGCTTTTCAAAAAGAACATAAAGAGCTACTCGAGAGAGAAAGAAGTGTAGAAACTAACAACAGCAGGGAAGAAAAGGAAACAAAGGGCGAAAGAAAAAAATAAAAATCTGCAAATCAACAGCATAAAAAGTACAAGTTAATGCGGGTTTTTATACTATCAACAATATAGTGTTGCCATTAATAAACTTCTTTAATAAGTTCCTGGACAGTTTGTATAGACACCGCCATTCATAGTGTAGATAACATTTCTACTGTTATGAGTGGAATGGTTGTGTAAGTTGATAACTTATGATGATATCAAAAGCTGGCATGTCTTAAGTTTTACCTTTGATGCTGATATCTATCTCACTGTTAAAGAGGGTAGAGCAGCTGGAGCATATTTAGGGTTGATAAGATGTTGGTATTTGGGGTTGGCCTAAATAAAGAATATAGGTGTCCATTTTATTATTGACAGTGATATTGTACTAACATTAGAAGATCCTTTTGATGAGTCAATATTATGTTCCTTTAGATAGATATATTATAGTGGGGATGGTGTGTTTAATGTTAATGGTAGAATAGCTGCAGCAGTAACTAGTTATTAGGTTTTGTCAATTAACTTGTCTGCCTTAGATTTTAATGTTATTTCAGACTTTTTTTCATGTGTTAGTTGTGGAACACATTGATTTTATTTTCCAATACATACCAATAGGTAGCTTGCCCTTAGACTATATACAGTACTGTAATATATCTCTCCCTCACTGAAAAGTGGAGAGGAACAGGTAACCAGCACAAGATTAGGCATTGAGAAGACCTTCAATATCAACGGCTGAATAAGCAAAAAAGACATAAATATTAAATTGTAAAAGAACTCAAAGAAATTCCTAGGAAATATAAAGTCTAATGGAAGAATCTCCATAGTAGAGACAAATTTCATCAATACTACCTGATCTGCAATCTGTAGAAAATGCACTATAAATAGGGATCAATAAGTCACCTGAAAAAATGCCTAACTCTCCAGAAGCTGGTATTGCTAACCCAGAAGTAGTAGAACCCATAGTAAAATAAATCAATAAGCAAGTGGATCATGGGAGCAATGAGGTCAAACAAGACAGGCTTAAACAAATGTAAGAGAAGCTTACAAAGAGGATATAACCAAATAAACAATGGTATTAATTGATAAAGCTTAATGGTCATATAGAAGTACAAAAAATAAACAATGGAATACAAGAAATGAAGAAATGTGTCAATAGAGAAGTAGAAAGATTGCAAAGATTCCAAGCTAAATTCCATGATACAAAAAAAAAAACTTATTTGAAAACATTGATAAGCATGATGAGGATAGAGGATCAGATTTTCAAGGTAAGGCTGACAAACAGAGGCATATGTTCAATGATGACTGACAAATAGGATGAAAACATCAGATGTCACAACTTATATATAGACTACTCAAAGAGAAACCACCTCAGACTTATGGGAGACCAAGAGAAAACAAAGGTTACCACAAAGGGTATAAAGAATATATTCAATGAAAATATAGCAGGAAATTTTCCAGATCTAGGAAAGTAAAATAGGGAGGTACTAGAGGCATACAGAACACCAAATAATCTTGCCCAGGAGTCTTTCCATAATACATTATATTCAAAAATTTTGATATTCAAAAGAGAGAATAGTAAAGGCTGCAAGACAAAAATAGAAAGTAACTTACAAACACAAAGCCAACAAAAACCTGCAGATTTCTCAACACAAACCTTAAATATAAAGAGGTCATGGAGTGAAATTATTCAAGTTCTAAAAGAAATAAGGTACCAATCTAGAATGTTATACATAGCAAAATTTTCCTTCAAAATAGAAGGACAAGTTAAAAATTTCCATAATAAAGAAAACCTGAGGAAATGTATGACCATTAGATAAGAATAGCACAAAATTAAAGCAATCTTTGACAGAGATAGGGAGACTAATAGCACAAAGGAACCCAGAGAAAAGGAAACAGCAAGAAGAGGAAAATGAGATAGCAACAGTGAAAAATAATTAACAGTGAAAAGAAAACATGATGAGGACAGGATATAGCAAATATATCACTAAAGCACTCTATGTTAATGGTCTCAATTCTTCTATGTAGATTGAATCAAAACACAAAAACCAATAACTTTGTTGACCACAAGAGAGACACTTTACCCAAACATAAAATCAAAATTAAAAGACAGAAATTAATACTTCTTTCAACTGGACCCACAAAACAAGAAGGGGCTGTTCTCAGACACAGCAGATTTAAAGCCAAAACAGGTCAGAAGAGATAAAGATAGACATTATGTACTCTAACTGAACAACAGGAAATCAAAATTATCCATATATGTGCACCCAACACTGGAACATCCATTGTTGGAAACCAAAAGCTCATGTATTTGAAAAGACAAATAGACTCCAATAAAATTATAGTAGGGGATCTGAATACCCTGTTGTTAGAAATAGACAGGTCAACTAGACAAAAGATAAAGAAATATTAAATTTAACACCCCCCCCTCCCATGGCACAAGTAAACTGAACTGGTATTTACAGAGTGTTCCATCAACATTAAGAAAATACACTATTTTCTCAGCAACACAACGGACTTTTTCCAAAACAGACCATTTCATAGGCCACAAAACATGTGTAAACAAATATGAAGGAAGTGAGATAATCTGTAGTACAGTTTCACATTCCAGCAGAAATAAAAACTAGAAATCAATAGCCAAAGAAAGTATAAAAATACCTGGAGACTAAATAATATTATTACTTAATACTAATAATAATATTACTATTTACTACTAATAATATTATTTACTGATTATACTATAAAACAAATAATGGGTCATAGAAGACAACAGGAAAAATATTAAAAACTTCCTCAAGTGAAATGACAATAAAAGCATGTCATAGCAGAAACTATGGGACACAATTAAGACAGTGCTAAGAGGGAAATGTACAGTATAGCTACAAAGACACGCAATAAAAAAGAAAAAAAAAACACAAAGCAATCCCAAATAAACAATATGATGATGCATCTCAAGGTCCTAGAGAAACAAAAAGTCCAATGCAAAAGTAGTAGAAGAAAAGAAATGATGAAATCAGAGCAGAAAATAATGAAATTGAAATTAAAACACAATACATAAGATCAATGAATCACAGTATGTCAAAAGTAAAAATAGGGTTAGCCAAAGAAATCAAAAGAAGGAAAGAAAACCCAGTGTCAATACAGTTAGAAATGAAAAAGTAGAGATCACAATGGAAATTCCTTAAACTCAGAGGATTATAAAGAATTATTTTCAAAATTTATATTCCAACAAACTGGAGAATTTGGAAGAAATGGATAAATTCCTACACACATACAAGATAGAAAAACTGAATCAAGAAGACAGAAAAACTCTGAATAGATCAATACCCAATATTTAAATTGAGGCTGCAATAAAATCTCTAACTGACAAATAAAAGTCCAGGACCAGATAGATTCACTTAAGAATTTTATTAATACTTTAAAGATGACCTAAAACCAGTGTTTCTCAAACTGCTTCATGTCATTGGATGAGAAGAAACACTGCCAAACTCTTTTCTGAAAGCTAACACTACCCTGACACCTAAAATAGAAAAGGATTTAACAAAGAAAACTATAAGCCAATTTCCTTAGTGAATGTAGGTATACAAATTTTCAATACGATAATAAAGAAGAGAACTTAATAATCAAAAAAGGTTATATACCATAATCAACCTGGTTTCATCCCAGAGATGCAAGGATGGTTCAACATACATATATCAAATTATATAATAAACCACATAAATAAAAGCAAGGGCAAAATCACATGACTATCTCAATACATATAAAAAAGGCTTTGACAAAATCCAACACACATTCCTTATAAAAAACAAAGCCTTGAGGAAGATACATGTAGAAGGACCTTGCCTCAAACAATAGAAGCCATTTAAGCCAAACTTACTATCAACATCATACTACGTGGGGAAATTTTAAAGGATTTCCCCTTATGTCAGAATCAATACAAAGCTATCCACTCTCCACTCTTGTTCAAAATAGGACTCAAAACTCTAGCCAGAGCAATGAGGTAAGAAGATGAAATAAAAGGAGTATGTATTGGAAAGGAATAAGTTAAATTATCCTTATATACAGACAAGATTCACCATATAGGAGACCCCAGAACTTCATCAGAAGATTCTTATAACTAATCAAAATTTCAGCCAAGTTGCAAGATACATAATTAATACAAAAAATCATTAGCATTCCTGTACCACAACAATGAACTCACTGAGAAAGAGATAGGAAGAACAACCTCTTTTTCAACACCTACTTATAATTTAAATATCTAGGAATAAATCTAACCAAGGAAATGATGGACCTCTACAATGAAAACTATATCATGCTGAAAAAAGAAATTGACAAAAACATTAGAAAATGAGAATACATCTCCCGGAAAAGCAGAACTAATATTGTCAAAATGGTCATAGTACCAAAACTGATATTCAGATTCAATGTAATTCCTATCAAAATACCAGCATTTTAGCAATATTTTTAACAGAACCAGAGAAAACAGTTCTAAAACTTGTATGGAACCAAAAGAGACCCAGATTAACCAAAGATATCTTGAGCAACAAGACAAAAGCAGATGTCCTCACGATTCCAGACAACAAGTTATATTCCAAAGCAACAGTGATTAAAACTGTATGATATTGATTCAAAAATAGGTCCACCAATGAAACAGAACAAATTATCCAAAGAAAACCTCAAGTACCCTCAGTTAACTGATCTTTGACAAAGGTGCCAAAAATACATGCTGTAGAAAGGATAGCTTCTTTACTAAATGGTGCTGGGAGAGCTGATTATCAACATGCAAAAGAACAAAATCTAGACCCACACCTTTCACCTCGTACTAAAATCAAAGAGGATCAAAGTGGATCAAAGTTCTAGATATTAAGACAGAAACCTCTTAGAGATAAGGTCTTAAAGACATAGACATAGGCAAAGTCTTCCTTAATAAACACCTAACGCATAAGAAACAACAACGATAATGAACTAGAACTATATCAAAATAAAAAGCTTCTGAACAGCAAAGGAAATGATCAACAGGCTGGAGAGAGTACCAATGGGACAGAAAAATAACTTTCTCACCTACTCTTTCAGCAAGAAGTTAATAACTACTAATAACCAGGATATGCAATGAACTGAAGAAGAAATACACTCCTCCTCAAAATAAAAGACCCAATGAAAAAATAAGCCATTGGAGTAGGCAGTTCTTAGAAGAAGTACCAATGTCCAGCAAATACATGAAAAACCGTTCAGCATCCTTAGCCTCTAGAGAAATACCATGAAAACAACATTGAGATACCAACTTACACCAATTTGAATGGCTTTACCAAGAACTCAAAAAGCAAAAGATGCTGGTGAAGATGCAGGGGGAAAGGGAACTCTTTTACATTACTGGTGGGACTATAAACTGGTACAACCATTATGGAAACACTGTGGAGATTGCTCAAAAAACTGAAAGTAGATACTCCATTTGACCCAGGGATACTCCCTCTATCTTTCCAAAAGAGTTAAAAGCACCATGTAACAGAGATACATACATGCATAGCCGTATTTACAGAAGCAAAACTAGTAACAATTAATTTATGGAAGATGCCAAAATATTCATCACCAGACCAATGGGTAAAGAAAATGTCGTATATATCCATGATGGAGTACTACTCTGCCATAAAAACAAATAGATTTGAGTCGTTTGTAGGTAACTGGATAAAAATTGAAACCATTATGGTAAGTAAAGTGTATCATATTCAGAAGATTACATATTGCATGTTCTCTCCAATATAAGTAACCCAGGGTATAATAAATAAGTAATAGGATCCAAGGGCCATGATTTTGGGAGGCAGGGGGAAGTGGTAAGGGCAGGAATAGAAGGGTAGCAAAAGGAAAGGAGGACTGTGAAGTTGGTACGATATGCTAGTGAACAAAATTCTCAAGTTTAATATAACCATTGTGTTTTGCAAATACATACTGATAAAAAATGGGGAAAACAATATTGAGTCATGGGGTCATGAGATTATTCCCAAGGCTGAGTTTCAGCAGTGCTGAAAGTTGTGGAAACGTCATTATTAAAAGAGTCAACACTACAAGGATTCCACGTAAAGGACAAAAGTCATTCAACTCTGTATACCAGCTTTCTTATTTTTTAACAACTAACCAAACTATTGATTTACAGTCACTCTTCCTACATGCCAGAGAAGCACTTTTATATTGTCTCTCCTTGTCAGATCCTTAATATATTCTTACTGTGGCAGAGAACAAATCGTAGCTCTTTGCAGCTCTCCTCAATTTGGAAATTGTCTTTGTAGATTCTACCACGTCTAATTTATCCAATTAATGCTGAACATCTAAATAATTGTCTTAAATCAATTTCTGTCTGCTCCAACTTCCATTCAGTGCTACCCAATGAAATTTTGTAATGGGGTGACCTTACTCTAGTTAGCAATGACTTGCCTCATTTCTGTCTGAGACCTCATTAGAATGTCCATTACCATTCACATTTTTACCAGAATTCTGATCATGACAACTTAAGTAAATGTAAGACATTTAAACTTTTCCTATAGCTCTCTTCCTGAGCTCTAGAAAGAATCTAACTAATATTTTGTTCATGGAAATACAGTCCTTTATGAGCATTCACTTGAAAATCCTTCTAGCCTTTTCCTTTTAACAAGTTGCAAAGTCACTTGAACATTTTCATGTGTTTGTTTGCTATTATCGACACCTTATTTTCTCAGTAACGATAACAATGTTTCTGACTTGGTCTGTTGCCATCCCAGAATATCACAAAGCAGTAAAGGGAAGAGAGATTAATGTATCCCAGGTCTGGAAGCTGGAAAGGTCAACAGCAAGGGGCTGTCCCTCTGGTGAGGGCCACCTTGCTTTGTAATCCCATGGTAAAAGGTAGAAGGGCAGAGAGTGCAAGACCAAAGACAAGCAGGGAGTTCAATTTCTTTTTATAAAATGCTCACTCAAGATGCGTTATTCACTCCCATGATAAGATTAATCCACTCACGGAGACACAGCCCTCAAGAATTAGTTACCTGTCATAACCCTCTACATTTTAACACTGTTGCATTGGGGATTACGTTTCCAAAACATGAATTCTAGGAGACACATTCAAATGATAGCATCAATATAAGTGGCCTTGATGGTAGCCTGACTTTCTAAGGAGGCATGTTGCTCAGATCTACTATCAAGCAATTAAAGAAACAAGTTTCATGTCTTTGGCAACTACAGAAAGCATCTCCTCAAGCCGCTAGAAAGAAAACTACCTTCAGTCTTTGTAGATTTGAGACTGACCCACCAAGTCCCAGGCTCCAACACATGGTGATGGTTTCAGACAATAAGCCAGCAAGATACAACTGAAGAAAAATCTCAGAATTGCCACTGCTAAAATGTTATCTAGTACAGATATTATATATAAAACATTTGTAGGCTGATTTTCAAAGAAGTTGCCTATAGATCGCAGCAGTTCTAGTATGATGATTGGCATTTGACGGTAGGATGCCTTCAGATATCAGGATCTGATCCAGTGTTTGAAATAGAGAAGGCATTTAATACACAGTAGGTAAAAAGTTTAGTTATTTCTCATAGAGATGAACCACAATATCTCTTAATCACCTAAGAAAATCAGACTTTCTCTCTCTCTCTCTCTCTCTCTCTCACACACACACACATACACACACACACACACACACACACCAGCAAGAAGAAAAGGAGAGACCAAGAGATCAGAAGTCCATAAACATCAATATGAACTCACGTGGTCACATAACTTACCCATCTCTGTAGCTATAAATTCAGTTTTGAACTTTAACAACCTTACACAAGGGATCCTCATGTTCTTTAAAAAAGAAAAACCTCTGGTGAGACTTTGGTTTGATCTTATCATAGGGAGAGATAAAGAATGTGTGAAGAAAAAATGTAATAGATAAAGAATCAGATCAGCAAGAACATTCAAAACAGAAGCAAGATGTGACAGGAAGAATACGGATCTAGATGTCAGGTTACGGGACGTGTAATCCAATCACTGTCACTCACTAGCTTCATGACTTTGTTCATTAAGCCTCCGTGAACCTACATTTTTTCATGTGCAAATAAAGACACCATTGTCTGTTCATCTTACGTCTCTGGATTATGCTGAAGATCAAACGAGATTAAGGACAGGAAAGTGGTTGGCCATATATAATGTGCTGTAAAATGAAGGCAGTTGATACAATTATGTTTATTAAGGAATCTCACTAGCATAGCTGAGCAGAGGTTAATGGCTAAGGAAACAGGATATACATAGAAACTATATTGAGAAATAAATGGCAGTTAACCAGCTAAACCCCAACCAATACTACCATCAAGTGTATTTTTGTAACAATGCTGTTCCAGAATCCACAATCCCCTCAAAATAATCTAACAGCTCATATATTAAGAGGTTTAATGTGGCAAATGCAATGTTGTGTTGTCATACAGCATCTCTGAATTCTTTTTTATGTTCCAGAGCTGTAATATACATATTTAAAGTCTGCATCTGGTTTTAGTACAGTAAATGTGGAAAGTCTATCCTGTCTTTATTATCAGCCATCATTGTTATAGCATTGGTTATTCTTGATAAATTCATATTCTTGATAAAACCTGTTCTTAGAATATATAGGCTTTTACCTAGAACCTATGCAATGAAAAAGGATCAGAGATACCACAGGACACTGATTTATCATGGAAGGGTCACTCTTCTCTCTTAGGGTCATGATGAGCTGAGTCCCAGCAGCAAAACACTTGAGGGACTCTGGCTGGTAACATCATAGCCCAATTGTACTTTGCTCTTCAGTTTATCATGTCTTGTTTTCCTAGATTTTAACTTGGCCCTTTGTTAATACCATATGGCCACTTTCTTCCTTTCAATTCCCCTCACCAATTTCATATGCCATTATCCTCTTTTATGGGAATCTTCTTCTCTGAAAATCTGACCTATAATCATCTCCCCACTTCCATGCTTCCTTTCTGACACATGAAATGGCAACTATCAATTCACCCTCATTCACTCCTGCAGTTTCTCCTTTTTGCCTTAGCTTCTCATTTTCTTTGCCATCCCAATACTCATTTTTATGGAATTTCTCTCTCCCTTTCACTACACTTGGCCTTCATTTATATCAGGAACCTTAGGAAGGCCTTGATTTTGACATGCCATATAATTGTAGGCTGCTTATTATTCTGTTCTTAATATAAATAATTTTGAAAGTTTAGAAATGGGTATTTTTTTCCCATTTTAGCCATTTAACTCCCTTGAAAGAGCCCAGTGCTTAAAACAACCTAATGTTGCCTGAGTGTTCTGAAAATGTCCATCACAAACAATACAGGAAAAAGTCATGTTCAAGAATTAGCTGGAGAATGCAAGCTTGAACCAAAAGAGAATTACCGCAATCTCTGGAATCAATACAGAACTTACGTGAGTTCTAAAAATTACTGAATATTTTACAGTTTTCAGTGATTCAAATTTTAGCCAAATCCATCATTATTTCTGAGTACACTCAGATTTGACAATTAATTGCCCAAAATAGCTTTTCTATTTAAAAAAGCAAAGTATGTCACCCTTCACTTACACATACAACATAAAATCTTTCCTACTTGAATATAATCTATCTTGTGCTTTTACTTTGAGTTTTCTGATAATCTTATGTTGTTTCTGAAATATTCTCATCTTGACCATATGGAATAAAATTCTGCCAGTGCTATAGACCTTAACATAATATCTAGACATTATCTTTAAGAAAGCCTTGAATTACTAGAAAAGGCATCACTAAGCTAAACAACAGCCACGAAGGTAGCTATTGAGAATCTTCACTCTGTACTGGCAATCTGACTTTCTCAGAGAAATTGTGCCAATATATTGATGGATTTAGTTTAATTCACATAATATGTATTTGATGAATAATTTCCTATCTCACAATTCATATGATTATTTGTCTTACATATTTTCCAAATAACTGAGAAATAATACCCAACACCCACAAATAGGGGAGGAATGGTTTATTTTTAACTCACATTTCAGAGGTCTGTGTCTACTCATGACTGGCTAGCAAAGGAGGCTGCATAGAATGAACTGGTGGAGACCAGCTGCTCATGGCATCACAGAGGAAGGAGAGGGGAAATCAGGAAAAAGCTAGGATAAGAAAATATCCTTCCAGGCCACACGGTCCATGATTCACCACATCCTGAGTAATCAGCCTCTCCTAAACAGGCCCTAACCTCAACATCATAGGAAGTTAATGCCCAATCCACTAATGCAATCAACTCCCACAATCCAATCATCTTCCAGGTACTTGCAGCTTTTGGGGACACTCCAAATCTAAACCATAACACCATGTAATGGTAACTAACTGCATGAAAGTCACATAATATCATATATCACAACCCAGAAAAATCCCAAAAGACATAAATTCTTCAAAATGTTAAACCTGCAGTACTCAAAAACTATCACGGTTATCAAAAGCAAAATAGGTCTAAGAAACTGCCACAGCCAAGATGAGCTTAAGGATACACAAATAAATGCTATCCTGAATAGAATCATAGAAAAGAAAAAAATTAATAAAAACTCAGGAAATGTGACTAAGTTAATAACAACTTTAGTCAACAACCTAAGTTATCGGCATATTGATATTGCTTTGTAATTATGACAACTATATCATATTAAGACAGTAATAAGAGAAAATAGGTTTAACATATGAAGCAATTGTCCCTAACTCTTCAGTTTTTCTATAAATCTAAAAACTGTTCTATTCTTTAATATAAATAATGTTAACATAAATAGCAGACAGAAACATGATTACAGGTATAACTATGAGGAAAATATGTTTAATATTCATACATAGTTAAAAACAGGTTTAAACTTTTACTAAGGAACTTCCCACTACAAAAAATAACATAACCCTACCAAGTAGAAATACTAAAAACAAATAATTCAACAATCAAATCCAGGTGTGCAACGATGGGCATGCCAGCTGAAGAGAAATTAATGAAATGAAAACTAGTGCATTAAAAATCTAGGATGAGGCAAAAGAAATGAAATGTAAATAAAAAAGATAAAGATAAAAAGGATACAGTGAGAGAAATGTAGCATATATATATATATATATATATAATCTGCATCATGTAAGGCAAGTTGAGAAAGATGGAGCAGAAATATTTGAGGAAATAAAAAAACAGATTTTACAAAATTGTAAAAATGATGTAAATCCAGATGTTTAGGAATCCCAAAGAATAAATGAAAGAAGAGACAAAACACATCTTGACGACACCGCAGAAAAACAAGGACGAGGAGAAAACCTTCAAAGCAGCAAGAAGAAAATACACAATTCCTTTAAAGGAGAAATGCTGACTTTGACAGATGAGTAACCAAAACAGTAAAAGCCAAAGCACAACACAAAGATCTCCTCAATGTGCTGAGGTGAAGAATTCTATACCCAATGAATACATCTTTCAGGAGCGAAGATAAAATAGAAGATTTTCAGATGGACAACAACTGAAAGAATTTTCCATTGGCAGACACACACTAAAGAAAATTCTAGTTAAGCTGAAGAAAAAAATGATCTTAAAACAAAGGCCAGCGATACAGGAGAAAAAAAGAGCAGAGAAAACCATTTACAGGAAAAACTAAAAAGAAAAACAAATTGTACAAAAAAATCTACCTCTTTAATATTCACATATATAAATGTATGTTTTGTTTACATATATAGTAAAATTAAAATATATGGCAATAATGACATACTAGTCAGAAACAGTGACAATAGTGTTAAACTGTTCTGACGTGTTTGAATTTTCAAAAGAAAGTAAAAATGTCAATTAATTTTGAATTTAATCAGTCAGTGATTGATGTTATAATTTCTAGGTTAATTGCCAATGTAACAACAAATAACTCTATCAGTACCAGGAGGAAAGTAGTAATAAAAATCAATCAACCTAAAATAAGATTAAGAAGGAAAGAAAATTGAGAATAGAAGAGGAAAAACATAAGGCACATAGTAAAATGGTAGATTTACACCGAAATGTACCAATTACCACAGTGGCTATAAATAAATTTCACTCAGCGATTAAAGTGTTCAAAACCAAGACTACTTTGTAAAAATGATGCATAGAGAAGACATAACAAAACTTAAGAATAAACCATGCATGGTGGTACATGCCTGTAATTCTAGCACTTGGGAGGCTGAGAGAAGAGGATTTTGAATTTGAGGCCATTCTGGCCTATGGAGAAAGACCTTGTCTGAGCCACTGCATATCTCTAAGATATACCTTTGTGAAAGTCATATATAATAGATATTTGTTTCAAAAGCACCATTGAGACACACATAATGATAAATGCAATAGTGATTCCAAATATATCACATGATAACATAGACTAATATACAAAATAAAATTGACAGAACACAAGCATTTGAAACAAACAGAACAGGAATCCAGTAAACAATAAATATTTGAAAAAATGCTTAACCTCAGTGGCATTCAAAAATGAACTGCTTCCATGTGTCCACTAGAAAACTAAAATCTAAAAAGATGAAATGTAACAAACGCTTGTGAAGGTGGAAGCCGCAGAAAATCTCATGTATTGCTGATAGGAATGTGTAGCGGTACTTTGAAAAAGCACTTGGAACTATCTTAAATTTAAACCTAAAGTGTGAATCAATGATTATGATAGCTATTTTTTTTTTTGAGATACGATATTGCTCTGTATTTTAGGCTGATCCTGAACTCACTGTGAAGACCAGGCTGGCCTCAAAATCATGGCAATCCTCTGCCTCAACCCCCTAAGTGCTAGGATTATGGCACCACCATGCCCAGCTAGTATGTGGTACTGGGAAATCGAACCCAGGACCTTCTGCATTAATCACTGAGCTACATCCTCAACGCATAATGTCCTATTTTGTCAGCAAAACAAAAAATATTAGTATGAAATAGGGCACTACATAAAAATTACAACAGGACAAAAGGTATCAACCAGGACAGAATTAGGTAAACACAGATATAGCCTCTATACTCATGACTTTATAATTTCTATTCTTGGATATATATCCAACAGCAATGCATGTATTTATTCAACAGGAACATCATTCATAATAGCCCCGAGGTGGAATAAATTCTAACATGTATCTCCAAGATGAAACATTATCTATTCACTAAAACAAACTTTACATTGATTTACAACGTAGATGAAATTTTATAAAAATAAGACAGAACAAAGAGACAGATGCAAAAGGACACCTACTACACAATTCCATTTATATGGGGTTTAGAAAAACACTAAGGAGTTAAAGAATGTAAACAAATGTGGAAGTACAAAGAAAATTAAGGAAGTGATGACCACAAGCATTAGGATACTGCTTATCTTGGAAGAGAACACAGGCAGACTTCTCCAGTCTCTGTCTGTGTTATGTGACAGTTAAATATGAATATTCACATTGTGGAAACTCATGAGATATATATTTTGTATTATACACTCTTCTGTATGTCAGCTATATTTTGTGACAAAATAGCTTTTCAGAAAAAAGAAAGAAAATTCCAGATGCTGAACAAGGATGTACCAACTACAGAAAGAGTCAAAGATTGGTACTAGCATGTGCAGTCTTCAGTCCGAATACAGAAGACTTCTTGAACAACAGCAATATCTCAGCTCCACTTCTGCTTCAGGAAGTAAAAACAAAACATTTGTAAGGCAAGAACTCCACTAGGAAGAAACCTGTGAGGCTGAGTTCAATGTTACACAGCAGCACTCTGACCAGTCACCCCAAGTTCCTTTACCTGACAAACATCAAAACAACCTGTTCATATAGAAACCAGGCCATTGGAATGGTCTACAGCCATGCTAGAATGAGACTAAGATTGCTGTGCCTACCTTTTTTGAATGTACAGAAGACTTTAATCTTCTCACTCAGGCACTGCCAAACCAGATAAATCAAAAATATGCAAAACAGGGACCCTTTCTCTAACATATCTCAAACTCCATTAGACTCAGAGAAACCTCTGAAAGTATTCTAAGAAACAGTCCCATCAATCTGTCTTTTCCTAAGTAAATAGAACAGATTTGACCCAAGTCTTGATTTCAAGAGTTTTATTTGTCTGTTTTCAACAAGAGGTAAAATGTGCCAAATACTTACTTCATTTTTACTCTAAGATTTAAACACACATAACCATTCATCTAAGCGTTGGACCACACAGTACAGAACCACTTAAAGCCCAGAAACATGTCACTTGTGCTAATGGCTTCCGCTGGTCTATGAGGAAATGTTACTTGCATTTTGCTGACCATACTGGATTGATAAAGGCAATGAAAAAGTGGAAGGAGAAAGGACAGAGAGGGAGGGAAGGAAGGAGGGAAAGAGAGGAAGGAAGGAAGGCAGGCAGGAAGGAAGGAAGGCGGGCAGGCAGGCATGCAGGCCATTTACCTGTCTTAAAATGTACGTTGAAAAATTTATAAATACATTTCATTTAGGGTATCTCAAAGTCTAACAAAAGCAAATCCCCCACTAAAAATCAAATGTGTGCTCTCTAAAATACATCAAGAAATGCTTTTGTTGCTAAGAACACTAGCAAGACAACTGAAAACATTTGGATAAAGATCGTAGATTAAATAATTCTGTATGTATCAGCATTTTTAATTTTGATTATTGTACCATAGTTATATAAGAGATTGCCCTTAACTTTATAAAATACACATTGTTGTTGGGGGGGGGGGGTAGATAAACATTATTTTTGTAACTTGCCCTCAAGCACTTCAAATAACATCTATTTAAATCTATATCTGTAGAAAGAGAGTCTACAAGAGAGAGAACAAAATGCTAATATTTGTGAAAACTGCATTAAGGATATATTGGAATTTTATGGTATTTTTGCAATTTTTCTGTAAGTCTGAAATTATTTCAAAACAAAAATTTTAAATGAGTTCTTGGGCTAAGATCTTGAGTTAAGAGCCATCATTACCAGATGCTTTGAATAATGTAAGGGTATAGTTTCTGAAAATAAACTATTTCACTGCAAACTACCTGATTTCCCTGTCAGTTACAGTATCTTTAATAAAAGTAAGCTAATTGATAGTGTTCAAGACCCTCTGCAATGAGAAAACATCAAAGCTCAGGATCTCATGTCCTTCCTAATTGCTTCTGGTTCAAATGGCTGATTACCTTTTGCAAAGAATCATAAAAATAATGACAACAGTTAAGATTTATTCAGAAGAAGTCGTAGTTGACACCTTCCTACAGTTTTTTGATAAACTCATTTAGTATTTACAATAATTGTATCTGTAGGTACCAGCAGCATCCTCATTTTGTAGAAGAAAAAACAAGGCATAAAAACATGACAGATTATGTGTCAGGTGACATAATTGGTAGGTATATGGAGCTGGGCCTGAACTCATGCTCACATTTCTTATTAACAGGGAGCTGAAAACTTCCTTTTTGTTAAAGTAGAGAGATGGTGAGTATTTGAGTCTTTGCAGACCACACAGGTTTCTTTCACATGTTT
The DNA here is from genome assembly GCA_004027205.1 of Ctenodactylus gundi. Classification (NCBI taxonomy): domain Eukaryota; kingdom Metazoa; phylum Chordata; class Mammalia; order Rodentia; family Ctenodactylidae; genus Ctenodactylus; species Ctenodactylus gundi. The sequence continues at coordinate 548,450 of PVKB01000038.1, forward strand.
TTCTTTGTTCTAATTATATAATATTTTAAATGTAACATGAGTATGTTTAGCTCTCAAGCAATCCAAAAACAAGTGTGGGTAATATTTTGCCTACAAATTCACAGCTGCTTTATGCTAGCCTGGCCCTTGCAAGGAAAATGATCGGTCACCAAATGGCATTACTGAAAAGAGACCTGAGTGGGGGCTGTGGACATAGCAGAGTGATTAGATTGCTTGCCTAGGAAGTGCAAGACCCAGGGATTGATCCGCCAGCACCATAAGGTGGGCGTGGTGGTACACACTTGCAATCTCCACGCTGAAGAGGTTGCGGCAGGACTATCATATGTTTTAGGCCATCCGGGGCTACATAGTGATTTTAAGACCAGCCTGGTCTTCAGACTGAGATTCTCTCTCAAAGAGAGACACCTGAGTGGTAGCCTCATATAACTCCATTATGCAGATTAAGACATCAACTCATTTGCCTAAGGCTATGCCGCTACTGCAGCCTGAACCAAAATTCAGCCACTGGCTTGTGACGCCTCATCAAGTGCCCTTGACAGCACAGGGCAAGGAAACTTTGATGTATCCCTGGAAAACCAAAAGTATGCTTTTGGCTGGGACTGGTGACACAGGACCATAATTGAAATACTCTTATGGAACTTAAAAGGAAAAACAAAGCGAAACAGGGGGGTAGGGCAGGGATGGAGGGAGGAGTGGGGAGGGGGAGGGACAAAAGGAGAGTGGGAAAGTCCTTGTCACCTTGACAAGATACGTAGTTGCACAAAATGCTAAACTTCATTTTAAACCTTAAAAGTTTGCACTTATGCATATCAATAAAATGGGGAAAAAATACTCTGAGAAGCTGAGGCAGGAGGATCCAATGTTTGAGTCCAGGCTAGGCAACTCAGTAGCTCAGAAGAAAAAAAAATTTGAAAAGATTTTCCTATTATATATATACGCAATGTTTACATTGAACTTGAGTATTTTGTGTGCATATATATCACCTCAAAATTACAATCCCTTCCCATCCCCATTTTTGACCCTCCCACACCATCCTTCATCCCCCTGATTCCCGCTATCACACCCATTTAGTTCTACAAAATGTCTGTACTCTGGGTTTCTCAGAGAAACCATGTGATATTTAACCTTCTTCTTTGATTCATTTCACTGAACATGAAGGTCTCAAGTTTCATCCCTTTGTCCACAAAAGCTTCAAGTCTGTCTGTCTTCAATGAAAGAGTTTTGAGACAGGTTCCCATTTTGTTGTCCAAGCAGGTTCTAAACTCACCATGTCGCCCAGGGTGGCTCACACTCACAGCAAACCTCCTGTCTCATACTCCGAAGTGCTGAGATTACAGGTGTGTACCACACCTGGTTTGTGTGGTGCTGAGGAATTAAACTCAAGCACTCTAACCACTATGCTATTACTCCCACTCCGAAATCATTTCTTTTTTAATTGAATGAGGATATAGGTCCTGGGCTCTATGTTCAGTACCACAAAAAATATACTATTAACTCATGCTTTAATGTCTAGCCACTGGCGTGGCAACTAATAATTGACTTTAAATCAAGCTAGAAAGCAAAACCCACACAAAAGTTTACATTGACAACACATGTTACACAATTAAATACTTAGCTACTTAATTAATTCAAATCAATTCAATGTTTTTGAGGGACCGCCATATGTGTAGCACTGTAGAATAAAAAGAATTAACTAAACTCTGCCTTCAGAAGAAAGTTTTGTGGAGAAACTAGAAATTTTAGAAAAAAAAAGACAAGCATTGAAAATAGGGAAGAAATGGGTGAGAGTTTCAGCTATCTCAATGTAACTGCAGACAGAGCTTGAAGGAAATGGCCTAGGCCTTCTGAGGAAGCCTTCTATGTCGCAATTTCAGGAACTCGAGCAAATATCCATAGAAGTCTAAGCGAGAGCATGTGAGGTGGGATACAGCAATTAAGAAAGCACCGCAGCAGGTTCAGACACCCATGATTTCATTTGTGGTATTTTTAGCGTTTTGAACATGTGTAACATGGTAGTTCTCCTGAAAGCTACCCACTTGGTAGCTAACACAGAACATATAGCCCTAAAAAAGTAGGGAAAATTAGTGGTTGCACAAAGAAATGATGATTTTAGATAACATGGACTAGCCAAGATCTCAACAGCTTCCTCCAGGATCACCCCTTCCTTTCTTCTCTACAAGAGCGTTCCTCCTAGGGAAGGAATATAGTCAGATAATGGGAGCTGCATCTGCTCTCTCTGTCGCTGTGTAAATGCTGCTGCAACATAGACTTGCTGTCTTTTTATTTGCCAGTATAAACATGAGTAGAACATATTAATTTGTATCAAAGCAAACCTTAACGCTTAAAGTGGAAGAGCTTTCTTCAACCCTACTGTATTCAAAAACTTTATCTCAAAATTATGCGATATCTTGGTGCAGTCTATAAAATTTATAATAGTTTAAGTATTCATTATTCATATCTGCATATTACTATAATTTTTAAGAGTGTTACAGTAGTTCTTGCAAGCTACAGAGATGATACCAAAATTTACATGGTAGTATCAGGAGTCAAACTACTGGAGCCAATCTGACTGATGAAAGAAGGATGAACAAAGTCTCAAACTCTTTGAAATGACTGCTCATAAGTATGAGAGTGTAGCACAAAAATGACTAGATGACAAATTGCAAGATTCAGATTTTTGATTTTGGTTTGGTAATAATAAGAGGTTGTAATAATAATAAGATAGTAAGAGGTTAATAATAATAAGAGATTGTAATACAGTAAACTCTCAAATCCTCAAATTCATCCAAAATAAAAGGCGGAATAAAACGACTTCTAAAGGCTCTTTTAATTCCAACTCTGTTACTCAGTGGAGTATTTCACTGTAAACATTAAGTTTACATAGAAGTCAAAAGAAGTCTGTTCATTAAAAAAAAAAAACACTAGAATCATAAGACTGTCAATGTTGAAAATGATCTGACTGATTATTGATTTCACAAATTGGCAACCTTTGTAAAAAACTGGATAGCAAATATTTTAGGCTTTGAGAACTAACTATAGTTTAGTTATATTTACTATATTTATTTATAGTTAGCTATACTAACTATATCTCACATTTTTCTGTGCTTTCCTGCTTTTTTAATTTTTAAATAATCCTTTAAAAATGATTCTTACCTTGCAGGTTGTACGTAAAGGTCAGAGTGGGCCTGTGAGATGTATTTATCAACTTCTAGTCTAGTCCAACAGTCACTTTACAAATTAAGAGATTAAGGCCTACAGATATTAAGTGATCTGAGTGTAGTCACAAGGCTAGTGAATAACAGAGACAGAACTAATCATCAGGGCTCCAATACCCCAGTCTGGTGCTCCTGCCTGCCTCCCTAGAAAAATGACTTATTATAGCCTTTAAATGCCTTTTAGCACGACAGAATTTGGTGGCTCTTTTCTCTGCTCATCTCCCTCTTGGCACATATCTTTATAACACAGTGGCCTCATGACACTTTCTGTCCATCTAGGCCCCCACACGGTACTACATCCGAACATGCCCTTTTCCATGCAATATACTTTGAATTAGACTTGTATTCTATATCCTTTTCATTTGCTGACACATGGCCATCCAGCCTCTCTTTCACTTAAGGCCCTACTTTTTATAATGAGATAAATTTGACCTTACTATTATAAAAATGCAGCTTGTTACTGGAACAATGTTGTTCAGTTCCAGTTTGATCTATTTCTATGTTCATAAAGATAAGGCTAACCAAATGACCCAACAAGGCCACATGCTTGTAAATATCTCATGTAACACCACCACACAGAATCCGTTTCCACATATAGCATTATTATTTTTATTTTCATTTGGTAGGTGAGAAAACAGGGAGTACACTGATTTGCCTAAAGTCACCCAGGTATTAAATGGTAGAACAAGGATTTGCAACTAAGTCCCTGACTTTAAACTACTTAAGCAGTAACGTTTATAGATTCAGTTAACCGAAGGGCAACAGAGCATGTCAAAAGGTACAAGTCCCCAGGAACCCCCAGAGCACATGTGAAATAAGTCTATTTTCTTTCCCTTTAGAAAATACAAACCATGATGCTGAAACATAGGGCTGGACAGGTACTCTGTTACCTATACATATCTCCAATCTGGATTTCCTCATCAACATGGCAAATTCAAAACTACTGAATATCCCTAGTCTGATGCAAAGCAGTGATGGATCACGATGGCCTTTGGAAATGGAGTGCATTGGGCAGCCAAGTAATAGACTATTCATCAATTAAAACAGAAGGATTCTAGCCAGTGCAGCATTCGGAAATTAAAGAAAACCACTGAGCAGGTGGTGAGAAGTACTTGATCATTCCTATCTAATGTCTAAATTTAATCATCTCCCCAGCTGGGCCGCGCACCATGGACACAGTAGAGAGGGTCTACTTGTTTGCAGAGGAACATAGTGCCCTCTGGTACTGCTCTTCATCAAAGCAGTGACTGCCACACATTTGTTACCTCCAAACCCTTAGAAGTTGCTTCTGAACATCTGCTAGCAAGGAATTCGCCCTAATGGATTGCTTGCATGTTTAAATAAGCATGTAATAGCTAAAACTGCAAGAACTACTCTTACTTTATCACTTGCACAATATAATAGAAAATAACACTAAGCTAGCACAGAAAGCTTCCACTGTGCCTCTACCTTACACTGTCTCTTCCAGCACATTGTCTGGATAACCTCCAACAAGTCATTTGTTATCTTTAGGTCACAGCACTTTTCAAGAAGAATAAAATGGTTAAGTCCCATGTCATCCAAATTTTCTGACCAGAATTCCCCGTTAATATACAGACACAAATCTTTCCATAGCTGCAGAATTCTGCTCTCACTCTCCATGGATAAAAATGTGAACTTCACATTTAAGCTTCTAATGGTCCAAGCTAGCCCGTGTCCCATTATACATCCCAAGTTTTAGCTTTTTGGTGGTGGTGGTACTGGGTTTTGAACCATACTAATGGGATAGAACCAGAAGGCCTTTGCACTGAGCTCTATCACCAGCCCATTTTTCATGTTTTTTTTAATTTCAAGACCCAGTCTCCCCAAGTTCCCCGGGCTAGATTCAAAATTGAAATCCTTGTGCCTCTGCCACAATGACTGCTAGATATATAGGCCTGCCCCACCAGGTCCAGCTCTTAGCTTTCTTTAAACCACACTATCTGCTTATATCAAGCCAGCTCCTCCCCAGCCATTGTACACATCCTATGTTCATTTCCCTGGTCATAACTTCATCAGGCTCTTCCCTTTCCCAAAATATTTCATGACCCAAAACCCGTCGCATCCTTCAGAATTCAGCTCACTCTTATATTCTCAGGAAGTCTTTTCTTGAGGAGAGCTTCATAACGCGGTGGGTGTAATTCAACTCTCTGAGAGCTTACACTGAGAAACAAACTTTCCTCGGAGCATTTTATATGGTGATACTCTGATTTCACAAAGTTTCCCATACACAAAACAGTACATACTTTAGAATATGAAGAAACAAACAGAAATCATCTTAAATTTAATGAATCTATTAGAATGCTAGATCACAGGAGGGGGCTTGATGTGTACAAAGAACAGGGAGGAAACCGGTGGTGTTGGCAGGGAGTGGCAGGATATGAGATGAAAGAAACACGCACACAGAAGTCAATTTGACAGAGCCTGGTAGGTGCAAGTGAAGAACTGGGTATTTATTCTAAACGCAATGGAGAGGTATGCTTTCTGAGATGATACACACCAAGGATGTCCCTGTTCTAAATGTCACCTTTTTACCTACTTGAAGACATTACATATAACCCTCCAAACTCTTCTTCTGTAGCCCAAAAGTCACCAAATTCTTCAACCATTCCTACTCAATCGTTTCCTGAACCTCCCTATTGTCACTGTCCTAGTCATTTGGGGCTATTAGAACAAATGGCCATTGACTAGCATAAACATCAAGCATTGACTTTTCACAGTTCTGGAGCCTAGAAAGCCCAAGGATGATATGCTGGCAGGTCCAGTGTCTGATGAAGTCCTGATTCCTGGTGGGCAGATGGCTATTGTCGCACTGTCATCCTTACATGGCAGATAGATAGCAAGATCATATCTCATCTATCTATTCTTATAATTATGGGCACTAATTCCATTCATTATGACTTCCCTCTTGTGACCAAATTATCTCTGAAAGATGCTTTCTCCAAATACTTAACACTTTGAAGATTTAGGCTTCAACATATGAATTTCGGAGAGTCACAAACATTCAGTTCATAACACCGAGTATATCTTCCCCTTCTGCCCATGCTCCACTGTTCTCGTTCCCCTCATCTAGTGGCACACATTAGGTGTAAAATAAATGTCAGCAGAAGGAATGAATGAACATCATGCCGTACTTAGTGCAAAGTGTAGGAAGGTGATTTCTTTTGTTTTATTGGACATTATGGTGCCGTGATTACCACCCACATGGTATTTATTTAGGACGTTGAAAAATTCACGTCTCAAGGCATCAGTAGCCTGTGTTACATGTACCAAAGCTTCAGCGGAAGCTGACTTTCATTGGCATATAAACAGCAACCACATCAGCGGGCCCTCCTCAATTTTGCTTCAAATGACGATACTCTTATTTGGGGCTTAACCACAGAACTTCCATTCTTTAATTAAACATTAGCAAAGGTGACACAAGCAAGGCCTCTGCTTACATAGGCTTTCTCTCTGATACCTCATCATCACCAAATAAACATGTGCCAGCCTATTAGAGAGATACAAGGCAATACGGAGAAAGAGTGATTAACAAGTGACTGTAGATGCAGGGATGGAACCAGACAAGACGAAAGGAGTCATCCAGCCAACTCCCTGTCTGACAAGCACGAATAGATGGTTGCTCTTTGAAGTCACTAATTTGTAAGGTAGTTAGTTATGCGGCAATAACTTACACAAAAATCTTGCAGTATATGATGTTCAATCATAAGTCTCCTATCCCCAACACATGCACATATTCGTGCACCAGTAGATAAATCCAAATCTTGATATGCTGTTTTTGAAATGCATTAGATTACTGTTCTGAAACATCATAGGTACCGTCGAGTTTGATAGCTGTATCATACGGACCACACTCATTTAGCTACCTAAATATCACAACCCCTCTTGGAATCACCTAAATCCTCAATCTGTACAGCACAGAACCTTTCACAGTATACACAATAGCAAATCAATCAAAACCAAAAGCAAATGTTACATACGCAAAGCCTGCACCTGCTTAAAATGTGGTTTTTTTCTCTATTTTTCCCTCAGATCTATATGAAATTATGGACCAACTGCTGAGCAAAAATGATTTCTTGGAAGAGCTCGGTTTCCTATTGTGTCTAAGGTAATAGAAAGGATATTACTGCTCTGCTAAATCTTCCTGCAGTTGACTTGCTGTGAATTGCTACAGTAAAGTAAAAGAAAATCATTATATTAGAGTTCAAAAAACAAGTTGTTTTAAATAAAGTTCCCATTAAAGTATAGACATGCCACACATACACACAAAAAAAAGAACCTATTTACAATTCCCAATAATTGATTAGGGCTTATTAGGTGTGTATAGGCTTGGTTTTACACAGTTTAATGTATTTTTCTTTAGGTTGATTATTTCTTGTTTCTCATTGCACAAGAAATCTAAGACAAATTAAATTCAGTATTACTGCCAGTAATATATCTGAGCTGCAATAACTGACTTTTTAAAAACTGTCTATTATAGGAAAGTCAAATAGCTTGATCTTAAAGGTCTTTTTGGGCTATAAAAATTTAGAATGTGCTCTACCATATAGTGACAAGTGTTTTCAAACTTTATTAATAAACAGCACATATATCTTTTTCTTTAGAACCTCAGGATCACATAGAAGGACAGCAGTGTGATGCTGAGAGTGATTCTTAAAAGGGCTAGGAGTTAAGAAATAATTACCTAAAATAAAAACAGTGTGGAGGACTCAGCCCAGGCTGACTCTACGATTCTTCAAGCTTGGAATGATGAAATTCAAGAAATCCTTGTAAGAGAGAATACAGGATAAAAGGAGGACAGAATTCTACTTAGAATTATGCTACATGTAATGATTAATCTAGTTCCCAGACAGTACTCTGTTCTTCTGCATGCTCCGTCCTGAAACCCAAGTTGTTCCTGAACAGGCAAAATTTTAAAAGCCTTATTTGATGTTTAAACAGCACATCTTTAAACCACTTTTACTGTAGTCATGTTCTGATCAGGTGGCCCAATCAGAGTAAATAAACTTGAGTTAAACTTTCATAACCTCAGTTTCCTCTCTCCCTACAAAAATGGGATATTGTGAGCCCGAAAAGAGGTGATTCATTGCCTGGGACCTAGGAAGCATTCACCAAAGATCACTTGCTTCTAGTTTATTCCTGTATCAGTGATGTGATGGTAACCTGGCTCTCCAGGGGGGGAAAAGGCCTGATTTAAAATTTATAATGCTTGCTCATTCTCCTGGGGCAAATACTCACACCATACCTGATACCGAACAACAAACATGAAGTCACTGCACCTGGAGTTAAGGAAAAAAAATGTACACCTGGATCATGGGAGACAGAATGAGCCAGCTCGACTGGACCATGGCATGATGAAGGTGACACCTTGAAACCCACTTTAACTAGTTGCCCCTATGATTTCTCCTGCATCTTAGTACTAACAATTCTAGGGCTTTGATCCCATTTTCCTCTCATACTATGCCCCATTCTTGAATCTCTAAAATGATTCTAGCACATGTTATGAGTCCTCTTTGATCTAATAGTCTCCCTAGTCACGTGGGTCTTGGCAGACCATCTGTTCCCAGAGTTTCTGTCATCATATCATATGGGACTGCTACACCATTCTGTCCTTAATGGACTTTTCTAAATCTATTCACCTGCTTGGGTTGCCAACATCTTCTAGTTATGGCTTGGGATCAGACAGAGAGACTAGTGAAACAAAGGTATAGTTAGTGACCTAGAACCAAAGAGTTCACTCATACACACAGAAGCAAAATCTATTTCCTTAGTCTAACTGGCATTTTATTTTTCTCTATGCAGATACCAACCATCACTTCTAAGTACCACTGTTGAGTAAGCCTACCATAAGCTCCTAATAGGAGTTTCCAGATGCTACAGACACAGATCACTGGTAAGTACAGAAGGGGTAGCACCCACTTAATGAACAAGCCACAACATGTATTCACACCCAAACCATGAACTCTGAAGTTATCCATCATACAGGGTAAATAAATTCCAATAATTTACTCATACTCTCATATGGTGATTGGGTACATTACTTAGTAGCTGGCAAAGCTGGCAGCAAATTGATGCAATTATCTATGCAAGTGAGCAAGTGATCCAATTATGTGTATAATTATGGCAAAGCATTAATGCTGATAATGATGAGAAAGATGATTCTATAATGACTGAGCCAGAAAAAAAGAAAGGGATAATTTGATTTGGAAAACACAAAGCTACTGAGAGCATCTGTGGGCAACTGCAAGCTCTTGGCTATTCATATGACAGAGATCGGGGGAGGGAGTAAAGAAAAAGACTCTCCCGGTGAATTTCACATTTCAGTAAACAGAAAAGAAAGTACAGACCTCACATAGATTATTAGGAAAGAAATAATTAAGACACAGTGAGATTCATGCAGCAGCAGACTACACATGAATCTGGTCATGTTTAGGCTTGTTTTAACATAAGATCTCAGCATCATTGCATGCTAAGAGACTGCTGTTGAAGTGTCACTGTGCAAAAATGCTGAGCAACAGCAGGGTTCATGAGTTTCTGTCCCTGTGGGGACATATCCTTATACCCCGACTAGGATGCATCACTTAAGACACTACATTAATGGTGATAAAGGTCACCACAGTCACCAAAAAGGTCGCCATAGAAACACAACCAAAATTCTCACCTGAAAAATATCTACTTCCCCCCATTTTCACTGTAGCCTGTTGTTTCCACATAGCCAGTGTCCTTCATTTATCTGGCCAACATAGTGCTGGGGCTGAATCATTCACTCTCTTGCTCATTCTTTCACCTGTTATATTATTCACTAAATAAATGTCATTGAACATCTACTATGTGGCCGGCACTAAAAAGTTTGGAATTAAATATATACACACATATATACATGTATAGCAGGGTTGATATCATTCACAAATATCATTCAAGAGAAAACAGGTAAAAACCAATCACAAAAAATTGTGAGAAATTTTATTTTTTGTGTTATCTGGGATAAAACAGGAGTTCAGAAGAGGAATACTAATCCAGATTAGAGGAGTAAGATACACTTTCTCACCAGTAAGAGAAGCTCTGTCTCACCAGTAGCTGAAACTTTAGCATGTGTAAAAGGTAACGAGACAAACATACAATAGCCAGGCATGGCACATACCTGTAATCCCAGCAATCTGGGAGGCTGTGAGTGGGATCCTAATGCCAGCATGGGACAGTAATTTAGTTAGCTGCTGTTGCAAAATAAAACAATGATGGGATTGGACAAATGGGGATGTAGCTCAGCATGAAGGCCTTGGGTTCAAGCCCCACTACAAAAGAAAGGATAAAATGAAATACAATGAACACAGCAAAGCCTCAGCCTTCATGGATGAATCTGCACTGAAGAAAAAGATATGCAATGAAAACAGCATGAACATAGTAATGTGGCTGTTAGTGAGTAGTGTCAAGAAAATAGATCAGGGTGTAGAAATAAAATTACAGGGGTGCTACTTTAGACACGACGTTCACAGGGACTTGGCTGAGATGGCTGAGTAGACTTGAATGTGTGAGGAAGTGTGAAACTGTGAAGAAGAAATGTTCTAGGCTCTGAGTCAAGAGCATAGTTAAAGGACAAGAGGGAAAACACTGTAGCTGGTGCTGAGTGAGAAAAACTGAGCCGTAAAAAGCAAACCAAAGGCAGATCCCCTGGGACTGCCTAGGCCACTACATGGAGTCTATCGTTTTAGATTTGCCTTGGACAAAATTGAAATAATCAGTACTCTTGATTCAGATTACACTACGACTTGTTTTCTTAAATCACCTTTTGCACTTTTGTAACAAAGGAACATCTATGCATCTACTACACTCCCAAACCAGAGTATTATCTGTATTGTTCTACTGTAGTTGTATCCACCTCCGGCACCCCCTGCAGTAACTAACCACTATCCTGAAATTTATGTTTACCATTCTCTTCCCTTTTTATTCATATACAGAGCAAGCTTTCCTGTTGCTGGAACACAATACCTGATATCCGCAACTTCCAGGAGAAATTTAATTTAGCTCATGGTTTCAGGGCATCATTCTGGCCGGCTGGCTCCAAGGCAGAAGCCATCATGGCGAAGGGTGTGGCAGAACAAAGCTACTTAGTGCTCAGAAGCTGGACAGCAGAACAGGGGACAGTACCAGAGGACAAGGAACTGAGGGCCACACATAGTACCTTAGGTTATGCCTCACGACCTACTAAGTCACACTGATAAGCATGCCTTTCTCATCCCCTAGGGTGGCTCCCAAGCCAGTCAGGTTGATACAATTAAGGTTAATCGTCACATACACAGATTTACATACTCTTACCCCTTAAGATGTTTTGGTTTGTTTTGAATTTTACAGAAACACTATTATGCTCTATGCTGTCTTCTGAGTTTTGCTTTTTTCACTGTGATGTTGATTCATGTGGTTGCTTATAACTATAGATTATTTATATTCACTGATAAAATACCCCACTATGTGAACATTTCTCAAATCATGTATGTACTCATCCTCTTGTTATTTGTCATTTGAATGACCCCCCAAAGTTTTGCTAGTATAAAATATGCCACCAAAACATTTCATAGAACTAATTGAGAGGAATAAAGGGAACTAGGGGATGGGGGAAAGCGTCACAAAGGGAGAGGGAAAGGATTTGTAATTTTGCCATGATATGTATATGCACAAGAATACTCAAGATCGATATAAACATTATATATTGCATTTATGCATATCAATAAAATGGGAAAAAAAGAAAAAACCTACAAGGGACATTTTAGCGGGTATGTACTCTGGTACACGTGCTAAAGTTTCTCCTGGAATGTACTTAGTGTTGGTAAGTAGACTAAAGACTGTGCAAATGTTCAACTTTACAAGGTAAGTACCAAATTGCTTTCAGAAGCAACTATGGCAAATTAGATCCTCAGCAGCAATGCATAAGAGAGTTCACATCCTCAGCTTCTCTGAAACTTGGTATATAGGATCCATTCATTTTACCAATCAAATGGATACAACGAGGACCTGTTGTGATTCTGGTATGAGTTCCCTGAGTATAAGTGAGATTTAAAATCTCCTCCTATATTTATTGATCATATATTTTCCCTTTCTCTGGAGTACTTAGTCCTTTTGTCTACATTTTGTCTACTGAGCTATGTTTTCCCTAACCTATCTCCTAGTATGACCTCTTTATTTACTTTTGACACATGTTCCAAATACATGCCTTTGTTCCAGTATAAAAATTGTCTTTTAATTTTGCTTATGGTGTTCATAAATGGTCAAAATATTTTTACTTTGGGAAATGATGTCACCAAGATGATGGAGGCAACCTTTCCTGTAATCATCTCTCCCCAAAACACTAATCTGAATATCTATCTACTTACGAAAATAGCCTCAAAATAGGTTAGAAATCCAGGTGAGACCTTAGAGAATCTGGCTATAGAAGAGAAATAAGAAAAGGTGTGAAGAAATGAGTATGAAGTAATCTTGTATTATCCACAACATCCCTTCCATAAGCTAGACATGATTTTGGAGTGAGAAGTTCTCTGTGTGGGGAGGGAAGAGTGAAATGAGCACCATAGTGTCATGAACCGACACATCAGGACTGTCCCAGTGAAATCTGCCATGAGGCTAACTCCCACGGCCCTAAGCTCTAGGACAGCTACCACGTTAAAGGGTACCCCCCGCCCAGGCCAAGTTAGTCCTCACGGACTCTGAAGATACAGACTCTAGGCTCACACTCACAGGTGCAAGGGAGAGAGCCAAACCTGTAAATCCTGTCCGCACAATCACCCGCAGTGAACGTTCGCGCCACGTCATCTGGCCCCTATGGACTCAGGATTCAGGATCATCTCCACATACCAACACGTGAGGATCTTTCTTGAAACAGGACAATCTGGGCAATGGCATAGCTGAAGAGTAAGTAGAAATATAATTTGGGTTGCTTTGATAAAGGAAGACAAGGATCATAGGAGGCATGATTGGTTTTGTCAAGCCTGCTTCCGATCTCTCAATGGTAGGAAGAACTTTCAGAGGTACCAGGCCAGATATCATATGTTACTTCCTTACTCTGAGAATAACAGATAACACAAATACAAAAGACAGAGTCATCATTTCAAATATAGTTCTCCAAAGGAAAGGTACTCTCACAGTGACCAAATCCCAGAAGAAAATTCATAATCAAATAATAAATATATATATATATAATTTCAACTGTCCACCTGTTTTAGATCTCTAAAATTTGTCTCTCCCTGAATTCAGTGGCATGAATGTCTTTTTACACGTGGCTTGATATCCCAACACCAAATGGTTCACCTGGATCCTCTTTGTTACCTGTCAACATGCATATTGGGTATCATGCCTGTTAGATAACAGATAGTTCTAACTTCCTGACACCTGCCTCATACCAACAGAGTCTGCTTCCAATCATCTACTCTCTCCTTGTCATGGTTCATTTTATGTGGCCTACAGTATCAAGGTAGGAATAAGATCCTATTTCGTATTTTCTAAAGATATTACACTTATCTCTTTTTTTCCAGACAAAATTTGTTCATTCTCTGTAGGAAGAATAATAAAAATCCATTTTCCTATAAAGTGATGAGCCATTTATTTTCTTTAGGGAACAACTGTGACCACATCATCTTTTATATTCAGGGCTGTCACATACAATTATGCCCTGAATATCATTCTAAACTCTAGAGACTCTAAATTGCCTCCCTCCACACTTGCATGTTAAAGTCCAATGGAACCAGAGAACCTCAAGAGATCAATGTGAAGATGGTTAGCAGTAATTAGGCAAGCAATTCCAAGGGACCATAAGACATCAGTAGTCAGAATGACTGTGGCCCCCTGGTGTTTAAGTAAATGGCACATTTAAATATAAGGCTTCAAAATGGTTGATCACAGCAAGAAATTCATTAAGTACAATTAATTATATTTTTGATAACATAAGATTCTTACAGGAATTATTCAATTCTAAAGAGACCTGAAAACACAACCCAATTACAACTTCATTTATTAATGAATATATGGGGGACCCAGTTGGTTCAGGTCATAAATTGTGTAACATTTAGAAGTACAGCTCGTGCAACACACTTAAGAAGCTCTCCTTTAATAGCCTCCAACAAGAAAATCATCTTGCTCCTGCAACAGAGTTGGCCCAAATGGCTTTCTTTCCCACAACTCTTGCCTTCAAGTCCTTTGTCATATACCTCACTTGGTAATGCACTGTCCTCCTCCTCACATCTTTTTCATTCAGTCTTCCCTTTTGCCCACTCTATAATTAAGTGTCACAAAGTTCTAGGAATCAACTGATGTAGCGTCCAATAGGGTAGGGTCATTCAAAGGAGAAAGAAAATAAATACCTGAAATATCCCATGCTCACAGTTTTTTTCTTCACACATGGAGTAGAATCTTAGAGAATATCCTGGAGTACTATGCCTGCATGTGGCTGGCGGACAAATTTGCACCCAGTTAGGCTAGTATTAATAGAAACAAGGCAAATAATCATCACTTGACTAAAAATAGTCTTTTACTACTTGTCCCAAAATAACTTGCAATGCAGTTGAAAGATTTTGAATAACTTTTTACATTACTAAAAAGCATGTACTTACAAAATAAAGTATTGATCAAGCTCTACCACAGCCTTATTTGAGGGAAAATATCAATAACATACTTCTAGAATCACTACAAGACTAGGAAGTAGGATGACTTTAAATCTCAGCAAGTAATTCACCTCCTGATTTTTCATTACAGATTGTTAATTTTGCCACTTGTAGTCCTATGGAAGAGAAAACTCATTGTCCGGACATTTTAGATGGGCACATGGCAAGCCACAATTAAGACTGCATTCTTTAGATTCCCCATGCACCCAAATGTGGCCAGGGAACTGCATTTGACCAATGGCTCTGTGACCACTGCAGAGAGTACACCATGTTGAGGCAATCAGGAACCACAACTGGATTAGGGTTTGGGAACTCCGCCTAGACTGGGAACTGAGAACCAGCCTGGATTACTGTGTGGGTGATTTGTGGGCCGGCAAATTAGGGAAGAACACCCACCCACTTGTGGGAGACCCAACTGGGAACTCAAACTGTATGAAAGGAAGAAAGAAGAAAGATTGTTGCAGCTTCTTCCTCTGAGAAAGCTCTCACCTTCACAATTGTCTACAGATGCCAACTTGCTACCCAGTGCAGATCTTCATCAGAGATTCATTCCAGTTCTGAATTGCACCTGTCTGCCTGTCGCTGATCTTCAGTTGCCCATCTTCAGTCTCCCGGTCTTCATCATTGTTCTTTGAACAACCGAGATCTGCAGCAGACTCTCAGTGGCTGCCCTGCAGTCCCAAATGGGTGTTCTACTTCATGGCTGAGCAGCCATTGAAACCTCCAGCTCTCACATGTGCAGGCTGCCATCTTGGACCATCTTTGTCCTCAGATTTGTAAGCCTTCCAAATAGATCTTTTTTGATATAATTTCTGTAAATTATGCCTTTTGAAAGAACCCAAACTAATAGAGGCTGAAAGCAAAAGTAGTAGAAAAAACTAAAAATTATCCTTAAGAGAGAAGAACATGTTCTCTTTGCTTCCTTGTCTACTTTTGGCAATTTGGGATGAGGATGCACTGGCTAGAAAGGAAGAATCCCCCTAGGAATATGGAATGACCTTAATAATAAATGCTGCACTTAAATGAGCCAAGAAACGGAAGAATCCCAGTTCTTGAGACCATAATGCTATAAGAGCTAACAACGCTGTAATCTCTAGATAGAGGGTCGCGTATGAGTGAGAAATAAGCTGCCTTTCTTAATCTCCATTTTAATCATTATTATTTATATATTTGTAGTACATATTCATTTACATATTTATTACATACAGCTTGAGGAACTGATACATATATATCTACATCTATATATCACATACATCACATTTTGATCTTTTGGCTTTTTTCTAAATTTCCCTTCCTGCCCCCATTCGCAGGCCCCCCTCCCATCTCCACAAACTTCACCTTCTTATTTTCATCAAAAAAGATGAAGAATTGCTAAAGCAAACCTGAATAACAAGAGCAAAGCAGGAAGCATCACAATTCCAGAATTTAAATTGTCCTACAAAATGAAAATGATTTAAACTACATGGTACTGGCACAAACATAGACAGAAGAATCAGTGGAACAGAACTGAGGATCTGGAGGCAATTCCAGGTACCTTCACCCATTTGATATTAAACAATGGGGCCAAAACCAAACACTGAACAAAACAGAGAGTCCATATGAAATGGCGCTAGAAAAACTGGGTACCCACAAAGAGATGGAAGAAACTACACTCATATTTTCACCTGTATTACAATTAAACCAAAATATTTCAAGAACCTAGATATTAAAACATAAACACTGATTCTGGTGGAGGATGAAATCAGTAAAACTCTAGAGCAGAGGACTTCATCAACAGAATACCAGTTGCATAAGAACTAACACCAAAAATCAACAAGCGCTTATATCAAGCTAAAAGGCTTCTTTGCAGAGCAAAGAAAAGAATCAGCAGAGAAAAGAAGCAACCTACATAATGGAAAAAAAATTTTGTCAGCTGTTTTTGGATAGAGGACTCTCATCTGGAATATACAAAGATCCCAAAAAGAAAAACCCTCAAAATAAAATACCAAATTAAAAAATGGAAAATTGAAATGAACAGATACTATTCAAAAGAAGAACAAACGAAGAGTAAATATACGAAAAAATATTCATTGTCTTTGGCCATTAGAGAAATACAAATCAAAATAACACTGACATTTTACCTCATACCAACAAGAATAGCATCGAGAGCTCAATAATAGGGGCTGGAGGAATAGTTCAGCATTTAAAACACTTGTCCAGAAAGCCCAAGGCCCTGAGTTTGATTCCTCAGCACCACATAGTGGCATGGTGGTGCAAGCTTCCTATAAGCCCATCACTCAGGAGGCTGAGGCAGGAGAATTGCTGGAAGTTCAAGACCAGCCTAAACTCCACAGTGAGTTCAGAGCCAGCTGGGACGAAAGAGTACAACCCTGTCTCAAAGAAAGAAAAGAAAAGAAAAGAAAAGAAAAGAAAAGAAAAGAAAAGAAAAGAAAAGAAAAGAAAGAGAGAAAGAAGAAAGAGAAAATTTCAAAAACAATAAATGTTGGCAGAGATATGGGGAAAAAAGGAACCTTCTACATTGTTGGTGGGACTGGAAACTGCTACAACTGCTGTGGAAATCCTCAGTGATTCCTCAGCAAACTGGAAACAGAAATCCCATGTTACCCTGATACATCTCTTTTGGGTAACTTTTCAGAAGAGTTAAACCTGTCTTGTTTAAGCCCCTTAAAGATTGCATTTTCTGTCACTGGCAGCCAGAACTTATAGTAACTAAAACAATTCCTGATACCTAAAACTTATACATCTTGCTTCAATCAGCAATAAAGAAAATCTCTACAACTGAGACACCTGCCAGACAGCTGAAGAGTCAACTACCCAATTCCTGTCAAAAGCCAACTTAAAAAAAAAAAAAAAACTAACAGTTGAGGACTGACATAAAGCATACACTATATTCATTCTTCAAGCTCTAGTACCATATCTCTAACCACTTATACCAACAGCAGATAGTACAACATGGCTGAACTGCTAGTTCTGTGGCAAAATGCTTTAACTGAAGTGTAAATTAATATGGTCTCTTTTGGCAGGGATGGAAAGCGGGGCTCAAGAGGCACTGAGTCCAAGTCCTTAGGAGAGAGCAGGAGAATGAATTGGCACTCCCTTTGCATTCTCTCAGCATTGGCTGGGTCAGGATTACCTCTGGACCTAATTCACAGGACAAACATAATCCACTTTCCAAACCAGGACACTTTTAGGAGTAAAATAATACATTACTAATACATGAGAAATACAGGCAAAAGCTGGCACTGTCCTGTGCAAATTAAGGTTATGGACACCCTCTGTGGATATTTAGCTGTCCTGGTCAGATTTAGAGTGTGTAGGTATACACGTATTTTTAAAATAAAATACCAATGACACTATATTAAAATAATTCCTTAATTGTATTGTCACTAAACTAAGGGAAACCACAATTAAACTACAAAATGTGATACAGTCGGTCACTAGTGCCCAAATTAGGTATTTAATTGCAAATGTTAAATACAAGTTTTCATTCCAAATTTGAGAACGAGGGTAACCATATGTATAATCTATGCAGTACGCTGACTCAAATGTTCACTGTCTCCAACAACTTACACAAGCCCGTTTAAATGGCAGCTTGTTCATTTAGCTGTTATAACATGAACTCATTCACAAGTTCTAGGTTCCTGAATGCATGGGTGGTCAACCTCCCGCATGACAAAGTGAACTGGAGGCTCCGTAACTTTTAACAAGTATATCATGGATTCATGAATGGAAAAAAATTTCTTCTTTATTTCTCGTGCCTCTTTCCTTGTCCTTTTCCCCTCTTCAGACTGCTCCAGCTTAACTTGCTTTACTATGTGCTATCTCAATGAAGCTGGTTAGGGCCATTTATCACTTCTGATCTCATAAATAAATATAAGCTTATCAAATAGGCTGAATGGATTATCAGATATCAGATTTCTGCTCCAATACTTTGGTCTCAAACTTTATTTTCCAATATGGCAGAAGCTCATTAACAGGCATTAATGTGCATCTTTCTCCTAATGAACCCAGCAACAACACATTAATATTGTTGATTCTTATCCCTCTTAGCAGTAATGCTTGATTCTATCCATATACCTTTAGTTACCATATTACGTTACACATGCGCACACACACGCATACACACATACACACACACACACACACACACACACACACACACACTAGAGAACATAACACTTCATGTATACAATATGTTCACTAATTTATTCTGTATGTAACATAGTCCTTAAATAGAAACCTGTAAAACATACTAAGTTGAATTCATAATTGAAACTGAAACTACCAATTTATTAGGCATCATTTACCTAATATTGATACTGGGTGATAACCTGTTTGATAGCTTAGAATTCATTTCAGCAAATGAGAGAACCTTATACAGCTAAAGCTCTCATTCGACATAAAGAAAATTTACTGGAAAGTATTTCCTCATTCTTTAACTTTGAATTGCTCTCCCTTCAAGCCCAGCCTGTCAAGTAGTTAATGATCATAAACAAATGCTTGAATGCACTAGAAAGATCGCTATTTAAAGCAAAATTACAGTCAATCTTCTGGTAGAGCAAAATCTTTCTTGAAATGGGAATAATCACCCCCTAATTCATGTGTTTTGGAAAAGTTTTTTTTTCTATCTGCTTTCTGAGAGCGTCACCCCTCCTTCAATTCAGGTCAACAAGTATTTACTAAGTGCTTAGAATAATTCTTCCTCCTTCTCACCAGAGTGTGCAGAGGAAATTGGCCTACTTTGACTCGGGGGGCAATCATTGAAACAATCCATTGTAGGCAAGATGTGAGGTCACACTATATTAGCATGATGGTGCCTGTAGACACCACGACTGGAGGTGAGAGAGAAACAAGAATAGACTTTGGAAAATAGAATATTTTGGTCATAAAACACAGATGACTACAACAGCATAAAAACAGAAGATGCTTAAGGCAGATCTTGTCTTCAAAAAATTTTATTTTCAAATCTTGGAGATTTCAAAAATTGAATAACATGGGAAAAGGGGGCAATAATCATGACCTTTCAATTAGGGCACCTCTAACCAAATCTAGGTTCCTCCACTACTCAACTAGGTGGCAGTTTTCTCAGGGCTTCAGTTTCTTATCTATCAAAATAAGATTACAGCAGGTGTATCTGTTAATGTCTCTTGTCTTTTTCACCTAAGGAAATTGTACCACATCCATCCAACTGCTCAAACAAGAAATACAAGAAGGATTCTGAATTCTTCCTTTTAACCTGACCTTCCAAATCTAAAAGCCTTCCTATCAAAACCAATCTTTCCTTTGCCCTCATGTCAGTATTTTAATTCCTTCTAGTAACTCAGATGGTGGGATCATTCTTAACTCTTTTTTTTTTTCTCTCATAACCCAATAGAGCCAATCATTCAATTTTACCAACTTTACCTTCAAAATCTGTACAGAACCCATCACTCTGTGATACATTCATCACTGTCAGCTTAGCACAAACCAGTATCATCTCTAGATTAGATCACTGAAATAACCTCCTAAATGGTCTCTTGTTTCTTCCTTATTACCTATGAGCAACACATCAGTCAGAATGTTCCTGGTCAAATATAAGTGAGATATGACTCTTCTATTCACAGTCCTCACAGGGCTATCTTATCTTTGAAACAAAAATTCTTCCAATACTCAGCATGAGTTTTCCCACGGCAGAGCAACTCCCACTTTTCCTCACCCATTCTACTCTAGACACACTGGCTTCTCCGCTGCTTCTCACATTACCAATTACATTCTTGCCTTCTGGTGTTTCTATTTGCCTGAAACACTTCAGATAACCACATAACTTACTGTCTTATTCTACTCAGGCATCTGTTTAACTGTAATTTATTATTTTATTATTATTTTAGGTCATAAAAATCTCATACTCATTGCAATATTCTCTTCATGATTTTATTGGTTTTCATACCTACTACCACCATCAGGCAGATGACATTTTACTTGCTTGTATGTTGCATGTCTCTTCCCACTGGACTTCAGCTTCTCTAAGGGTAAAGCTTATCCTTTGTTCATTGCTCTATCCTCAATGACTGGAATTCCTGACGAAGAGGAGGCACGTGACCCATTGTTGGTACCTTAGTCTAAGTTTCTATCATTCTTAACTGTACCTGAGTATTAGTATTAGCCCCCACAACCCAACCTGATCTCCTGAACCCCACCTGGGCCCACCTAAATTTTTCACAGCAGTCTTCTAACACTGTGTATCAGATTATATCCTTGTCTATGGAAAATTCCCCAACAGCTTCCCAATGTTTTAGGATGGAATTCAAACTCCTACAAAATCCTATGTAAGCAAATTTCTGCCCACTTTCCCAGAATCATTTTATATCTTTTTTCTCTTACATTTAAGTTTCTTCATTTGTAAAGGGTCCTTTCAGTGATTCTTCTCTGTTGTTTTTTCTTCCAGGAATTTTTTATGACTTTTCATATTTCTCTTTGTCACCTTTAGAAAAGTATCTTTTCTCTGTGTAAAACATGACCCCTTTCTTCTTTGCTCAGAAAGCAATGCCTTCTTGTCCTCATAATGCATTAAAATTTGCGGCAATATTTATACATGTACTTATATACTTACATATTTATATATTAACTTGCCATTTTGTCAGTAACTAAGGTTTGGATCGTATTTGTTTTG
Organism: Ctenodactylus gundi; assembly: GCA_004027205.1. NCBI lineage: Eukaryota > Metazoa > Chordata > Mammalia > Rodentia > Ctenodactylidae > Ctenodactylus > Ctenodactylus gundi. Next base: position 569,977 of record PVKB01000038.1, read on the forward strand.
TTCACCTTTATTCACCTTATATAGTCAATGTTTAGCAAACTATAATGTAATGAATGAATAACTGTTAAAAGATTTCATCTAAGCTAATGAAATTTAAGTCAATTTTATACTGAAGGTATACACTTGAGTTTCTCATTAAGTTTTCTTTTTGGGAGTTGAGCTGCGCATAACACAAAACATAAAGGTTCTACAATTTTCGTTCTCAACTCTAATCATAGGCAATTAAAAAAAATCTTTTGGGAAAACAAAGTGGAGTATTTGTGGGAATAAGTAGTTCAAACTCAACTCATCCATCAGGGCTACCCCTAGGGTCAGAAAAACCCTATGAAAAATTATGTGGTGCTCTTGTCTACTTAAACAATTTTTAAACATGAACTACAATGTAATTCACCAACCCAAGTGAATTTAAAAATTCACAGACCAGAAAAGACTTAGAATGATGGGCTAAAAGGCAATTTTTCTGGTCTAATCTTTGTACATGAAGATTCTTCTTAGTATTCAGAGACGATCCCTTCATGTGATTTATTGGCACATACGCAGGTCTTAATTCTTTTCCTTTTGTTACCATGAGAAAATATACAACACTACCATTATTCATAATGCTAAGCTCTTCAGAACCTATTTCAATAAGATGATGTAAACTTTGCCTCTGTCGTCTGCTAATACTGTTTATTTAATGGTGATCACGTCACTATGTGTGATACTACATCATACATGTCTCACTCCTTTTTAATGCTTATGTCCACAAGGGCTCCTTCAGATGTTTTTATTGTGTTTCCTTCATAATGAGCACAGATACAAGCTTTCCATAGTGCATGCAGAAATATATGTATGATAATTTGTTTTCTAATGATAATAAAGTTTTACTATTTGGAATTCTGTAGTGTAAACATAGAACAATACTCCTTCCAGCATGTATTCTCCTGTATGCTTTAGGCCACAAGTGGTATATTCCTAGAATATGGTTGTTTTCAATACTAACAGCACTCTTTACTCCACAAAGGTCGACCATCTGGGAAGACATGTGAGGGACCCATGGGCAGAGCTGTTCTGCCCACTTTTGAAATATGTGCCTCTCATCTGGTACATTCTAAGGTCCATCTCAAATAATATGACAACACATCAATCCGGCAATAGAAGACAACAGGAAGAACTTGTCTGCAGTACCAAATAATGGTCTGAAAGGTCCTCAAAAGACAAAGATGTGACCACCCACTGCCTGACAACACATGCACAAAGGTGTTCAGCGGTTGTCTCGGATGTCAACAGAGGGGAGGAGTGGCATTTAAAGGATGCCAGAATCTACCTTCGGTAATTTCTGATGCTGTAGCAAAAGTTGATCCCTGGGTAGAAGGCAGATGGAAAAGAGTCATTGCTTAGGTCAGCAGTGCTGCCAAATCACTGTGTGTTTGAGTGAGAGTTATGCCACACCAAAATCTCAGTATCAGTGAAGCTGCTGAGTTAGAGCCATGCACAATCTTGGGAAAGAATACTCCATCAGCCAATGGAAGCATTCACTCACCAGACCCTCTTAGAACACTCTAATTTACAGGCCTGTGAAAGCATGTCACAGAGATGAGTCCTTGTGCTCATCTGACCAACTGTATGCTCACAATGGAAGTACAGATGGTACCCTGAAAAGGAGAAATGAGGACTGAGACCCATAAAGGTATGAGTTCACAATCAAGGCAGCCAGCTTACCTGGAGAGCATCAAAAGTGTCATGAGGATCCCCTAGGAGAAGCATGAGACTTCCTGAGCTATGAGCCACAGCTTCTCCACTTCTCAGAGGTTATTAAAGGAATGCTATGTTACTTACACACACACACACACACACACACACACACACACACACACATTCACACAGATGCACACAAGCAATAGTTTAATTTTCTTTGTCCTCTGCCTCTTTTTATTTCCCAGTGGCAAGAGTAATTTTCAAAGTGCAAAAATTCTTCAGTTAAGTCCATTGTCTAGTAGCTTGGAACAAAGTCCAAAGTCTTTCACTGTGCCTCCTAATCAATAAGTAATAGCATTTTTCCAACTCTGTATAAATTATATACTATACTCAACTAACACTAGTCAAGGGTTTAATAGTAGGTATCCATTACAGGTATTTCATTTTGCCATTAAATGCATCACATTTTATAACGTAGTGACTAACAGTAACCAGTGCTCAATCATTTTCAGTGTATACACCTTCCTTTTGGTACCTAATAGTAGATCTGGCAAGATGCTTCTTTATAAAGTATCAAGGACAACAAGATAGTTTGGTAAGAGACATCTACCCCAGCTTTTAAAAAAAAAATAGAAAAACAAACCCAAGAGCTCAGTCATCTCAATCAAATGGCTTTTCTATGTAAGAGCGTCACTTTCAGGATAAACTTATTTTTATAACATGTTAAGATTAGCAGAAAATCAAGCTGTCCCTTTGAGTGCATTTTCCCCTCTTGTCTAACGCTTGTGAATTAAAGCTACTATTTTGGGCAGATTTGAAAATAGGATGAAGTATTAGAAAAGATGCCATGGTTTTTCTTCTTGAACCATTTGAAAAGAAGTGCTGAGGAAGGCATCATTTTTAGTGTGCTCTTTTAGCGACTTGGGAAGAATTCCACTGCTTTATTGCTTGTGAACACATAGGCCCCAGGGTCCTATATTCTTAGGATAAAATGAGCTTTGGGACCTGAAGAGCCTCCACAGAGGCCTCTTTTATCTCTTACAAACTTCCTCTGTGATTAAGATCCAGCCCAAACCTCAGCAGTTAGGCAACATAGGCCTCACATCTGCATATCAGCTAGCCAATTTCCTCTCTGCTTAGGGGGTTCCCAGACAAGTGCTAGAATTGGGTGGTTTTATTCCTTTCACAAAAGAATTATAAAGCGGACATCTGGAAGGAATCTATTATAATGAACACCTTAAGTTCCCTACACAATGGTCCTTTACAAAGTGGTTTCCTTTTTAGGAAAAGGCAACTGTAGCTTCAGAAGGTTTGTTCTTCTGTGTATATTATTTAATATAGTGTGAGGACAGAAGCAAAACAGAAATCAAGTTACAACACAAATGAAGAATACCAAAGCCCAGTTAGAGGGAGGTGTGGGGAGCCTACCCTTTCTTACAGGCATGTGGATTCTGGAAAATTCCACACAGTTTACAAAAAGAAATTCTTTTTTGTTATTCCATGTGAATTTCTAGTGAATCAATGATATCAAGAGGTAACTAAGCTCTCCTAGGGAAGGCCATGGAGCAACAACTGTAAAATACTATTCAGAGATGAAAATGCTAACTGCATTTCATTAAAGGAAAACACAACTCACTAATCTACGATTAAATTTTAACAAGGATAACCAGAGTATTGACGTGGAATTCTACTTTTGCCTTAAAAAGAACAGAAGATAGTTTATTCTGAAGTCAAATACAAGTGACCCCAAGGTCCAGGAACATGAATTAGGTTTCCCCAAATAACACGTTTCAACGAGTCAGCAGTCACACACAACATCTATAGTTACAGAACCATAGCAAGTCATAAGTCAAAGCACTTCTTAAAAACATTAGAGAAAGCGTCAAGTAGGCAGGTCACCCTAAAGTGGGGTAATTGACTCTCTAGACCTCAGATGCTACCTGAGGACTTTCTTAGCTCTTGGGTTAATGGAAAGCTAGAGGGTATGATTTTACATTTTAAAAGTGTTATATAGTAATTACAAGAATGTTATATACCAAAAGATTTACCACAGGATATTAAATCAGATAGTGGAGGACACCAGATGTGGCCATGGAAAGGCCAGGGTAGCCCCCATCATAATCTCTCTGGTTGTGCAAAACATCTAACTTTCTACAAGTCCTTTGGAGTCCAATTAGCTGATCATATTATGCTCATTATGAGTGATGCTATTTTCAGGGAACTTCAGTTTTCCTGAGCTTTGAATCTGATTGAATTGCAAATTTAAAAGATCACTTCCCTCTTCTCAACCCCCTAAAAATCTTGTTTTCTTAGAGAATACCTACACTGTGACTGAATTACTTTTTGCAAGGACTATCCAACTAAGCCACAGACTTTACTACCTGTGATAAGACTGCTCTAAGAGTAGTTGATTATTTGGTTAGATGTGTATACAAAACTCAAGTCTTAACTCCTTCTTCCAAATTTATGGCTCCTGATATCCTGGATGATCTCAACTCCTTCACTAGATAAAAAACAGGGTGAAAAGGTCAAGGCTACTTCTCAACCAATACACTCTGCCTTCTTTCCTTGCCTCTCCAGTGACATAACTGTGAGTCCCCAATAGCCTCCTAACTTCCAATTCAGTTGGGCTTGTCAGCTGCATTAGAATCTATTTCCTCACACATGCTTTGAAATACTGATCCTTTAGCTCTGGTGACATTCATTTCTATCTCTTTGCAATCTGTACCTTTGTTCTTTCTTTGCTCATTTTCATCTTCCTAGGCCTAAAAAAAAAAAAAAAAAAATCCAAGATTCTATTCCCAGTTCTTTCTTAAAAATATAACCTTGCATTCACCCTATAGAGAATGTCATCTACTGTGCTTTTATCAACCACAATTTCATCAGTGACTATTTATTGCCATCTGCTTGCTAAACCAATCCTGCAAGAGACAGACAGATGTCTCAGAAACACATAAACTTAATAAAATTTGCTCAGACTTAGTAATTTCCTTCTCTGAAATTTTCTCACTGCCAGAAAACCACATCTAGCCTCTGAGAATCCATGTTTCACTTGAAAACATTACCATTCCTTCCAAGCACTCATAATCATCTTTGATCACATCTTTGACTTAGCTATCTGCTTTTATTCCTGTAAACCAACAACTAACTAACAGGATAATCTCCTAACTTTCATTGAACTTCATTTCCTCAGAATTTCCTCCTTCCTTTCTACAATTTTAAAGAGGCTCGTGTTGTCTCTCTCTTGAATTTTTTCACATTTACCATACTGACTATACATCTGGGCTCTATTTTCCATGAGTTCTTCTCCTCTCTCAAACTGGCATGGTGTTTCTAAAATACTTATTTGATCAAACCACTTTCCTCATCAAGAATGAAATTTAAACAAGTTCTCATTGCCCACAGATACAATTCAATCTCCTTTACAAGAACAACAATTACAACTTATTGTCACTTACTATGGCTCAGGCCTTGTGCTAAACACTTCATAAACATCATACTTTAAATAAATTAATCCTCAAGCTGGGCATGGTGATGTACACCTATAATCTCTGCACTGGAAAGGCGGATGCAGCAGGACTGCTATGAGTTCAGGTCCAGCCTGTGCTACATAGAGAGTTCAGGAGCAGCCTGGACTACAGAGCAAGACCCTGTCTCAAAAAATAAACTAAAAGTAAATTAATCCTTACTCCACTTCCATGAGATCGTTTCAGTTATCATTCCCATTCTATGGATGGGAAATCAAAATGCAGAGACATTAAATAATGTTACCGAAGTCATATAAGCAGTAAATGGTGGTATTATAAAAGGATTTGCCAGAGGTCCCAGTTCTCGGGATTTGTTAACTCAATTGCAACCATGAATAAAAAACTGCCTATATGATGAGGGAAAAAGAAGTTTACTCACAATTTAGCTAAATTGGGAAAGCAGCTAGTCCATTTCTTCCACAGAGAAGCACTTCAACATATAACAGGGATAGGACAAGTCCAGGAAATATACGTATGTAGATTTAGCTACGGTTTTGCCTATCAGACAACCCAAAAAATGTTGAGGATCTGATTCTGTGGAAACTTCTATACTAGCTAGGGGTAGGGGTGGCAGCCTCACTCTGAGCATGAAAAATCCAGAGACGTGGCTTAATTTAAGTCGTAATTTTTTAAAATCCATTTTTAACCTCTCAGTTTCAGCAGAGCTCAAAATAGAACCTGTTCTATGTGATCCAGAACCACTGGATTACTCCGATCCATCAACCAGCATCTTGTCTAATCTCCCTAGCTTTATTTCCCACGTTCCCCTATATGAATACATTACCAGCTCTCCAGACACCCAACTACTCACAATTTCTCAAGGATACCATATGTAAGTTCGTTCATCTTTCATACTTCTATGACATGCTGTTCCTTCTGCCTGAAATGTTAATTTCCATCTCATTCTCATTCTCCTAGTTCTAACTCAAATGTCATGACCACTGTGTAGCCTCTACCCAACTTTCTTATTAAGTTATTCCTTCCTGTGGGGGGAACCACGCTATAGTGTACAAACAACATAAGACAAGCTCAGGGACAACAAAAATAACATTGTCTCATTTACTGCTATTTTTCCAATGACCAGCACAGTGCTAGAAACACAGCAGGCAATCTGTCAATAAATATGTCAAATACATTAAGAGTTAATTAATAATATCCCTCTCATAAAACTTATAACACTATACTGAAGTTATTCTATGTGCTCATCTCTTATACTATATATTTCTTAGGGTAAAATCAAATTTTTTGCATATCCATTATTCCTCATGCAATGTCAGGCTCAGAGCAGGCATATATTAAATATCCATTAAAAGAATAAATGTCTGAAATTCATATCATACAGTGTAATTTTATGGAATAAGATTTTGTGTTTCTAAAATTTTCTTTTAAAATGCAAAAATGCTGGAGGTAAAGGGTAGAAGCCACACTTTGGCAATTATCATGTATTAGGACCTTAGCAGAGATTGATTTGCCAGATTGATTTCCAACGTGACAGCTACCAGCAAATGGGCACTTGGATAGGATGGAACATGGTACAGTTCAACAAATTTATAATGACAGACATAACAGAGGTCCCTGAGCTACCTAATGGTTGCCTAAAGGCACTCAATGACTTGAAGGAGTAACAGCCATGGAGTTGTAAATGTCTCTATTTATAAGGTACCTAGAAGTGGACAGTACAGCAGAGAGTCAAATAAATTGATTGCTAGTTGAATGAGGAATAGGTTAGTCTGGAAAGTGTACAGATTTAAAAAATATTTTATGATTTTATCATTCTGAACAGGCAACTCCGACATAGAAACACACAGATAAGCTGGCCCAGTGGTACAGGCCTGTGATCCCAGCACTCTGGGAGGCTGAGTCAGCAGGACTGCAAAATTGAGCCCAGTCTGGGCAACGTAGCCACGGAGCAAGATCCTATTTCAAAATAAAATATGAAAATGGGCTGGGGATATAGAGCAGTGTGAAGGCCCTGAGCCCAATCCAAAATACAGAAGAAATAAAGAAGGAAAGGAAAGGAAAGAAAAGGAAAGGAAAGGAAAGGAAAGGAAAGGAGGAAGGAAAAGAAAGGAAGGAAGGAAACTAAAAGAAAGGAAAGAAAAGGAAAGAGAAGAGACACACATGGATAACACATACTTTACTGAAGAACAGATAAAAAATGGTAACCCAAAATATAAAGTTAAAACATTTCCATTTTGTTTCAAGCTGGCTCTGGACAGTACTTTGTGACACTTCAAGCTCTGTGTATAGCAAGCATTTAGACCTGTCACTGGTGACGAGGCCTGAGACACTGCTTCAAAATAAAATAGCCACTGGCACAACCTTCACTCCATAGAAGGAACACAGCCAAAAAGACCACCTCGACTTTTACCTTTGTTAGTGAGCAGCCAGAGTTCTTTGGCTGAAGGAAGGAAAATGGATGGAAAACTTGGGTTGCAGACCATACAAGAATTAGATTTATCTGATTATACAGTTTTTCATGCAGAGTTAAAACCACTTAATGTGTCTATCTGCAAAGCTTCTTTGCATTGATTTTAGAGAGAAGTACCTTTCCAAGGCTTTTTGCAAGATTTAGCTTATTTATGCCTCAAGCAAGCTAGAGTACAAAGTTTCTGAGGAAGAAAAAAAAAATAACCACACAATCCACAGTGGCCTCAATACATGGGAATAGAATGAAAATATAGGAAGTTCTATGTCATTATACCTACAAAATTTGAGGTGCCATTACTCCTAGGCCACAGGAAACCAGGGATCTGAAGTGCTCTGGACAGCAGAATTAGTCTTGCACCTCAGCAAAACCAGCATGAGCTTAATGACATGCTGGTCTAATTTGGGGGCATGAAGCCCTTCCTTCCTTCTCCTTTCCTTACTCTAGTACTTTAAATTCAGGTTTTTCTTTGGATTAAGGCACTCAAGTGAAATGGAAAAAATTACTCTAGGTACACAAAGACATTATCTTATTATTATTGAACTATCTTAGCGCTACTATACTTGTTACCTACAAGAGGTGCATCCTGGGAGGAAGAAAGTATGATGGTGAAAGTATAGAATCAAGTTTTGGGACAGGAAAGGGGAAATTCTGGAGCAGGTTTGGAGCAGAACTGGCTACTATGAACAACCCTGGTTAAACAGGAAATAGTCCATTTTTTTTTTTCTTCTCAAATCTTAACCCATTCCTGAAATTCCAAAGACATTTTGGGTCCCTTCACTCTTGGTACATAATCTTTGCCAACTGCTCCACTAAGAAAAATATGCTCATTGTATATAAACTCGCTAATTTTTAAATTTATACTTTTCTGAATACTGTCTTTTAGTACAATAAATCTAAAATTTGCTTTGTGATCGGGATCTTCCATAAGGTCCATAATCTTGTTCTCCCCACTTCATCATGCTTTATTCTCCTAAGACTACACCCTTAACTCAGACACAGGCTCAAGTAGGTCCACCAATTCAAAAGCAACATAGCCCATATCCCCCACACCCGCAAGTAATCATTTATTTTCTGCCATTGTCTTCCTATCAGCTTCTTGAAAAGGAGCGTAAGATTTCTGTTTCCCCTTATTCATTATGTACTCAATTCTTTATTCCCTGCAGTTTGCCATCTGCCCTCACATGCCCAATGTGCTCATAAAGATGAACAGCATTTTCATAACTGTGGATCCTAAGGCCTTGTCCTCAACATTTATTTAAATGCTCACTATAGAGTACGTGAAAATGTTCGTCATTTATTCCACCTTAAGTTTATATGGGCCTCTGCCGTCCTTTAGTTTTTACCTTAAAATTCTGTCTCCTCCTTTTCAATCTCCTTCAGTGATTGCTCTCATTCTATCTCCTCCCTAAATGCATCAGTTTTCCAAACTTCTCTTTTTTGTTCCTTTATCTCACTCTATCCTCCCACTCAAGGGAACTAATTTCCTTTTTGTTCTTCTAGACTGGACACCTCACCTGAGCTTCAGACCTAAGTACCAAAAATTCACTAGTAATCTCCAATAATGTGACCATACTGTGCTAGGACTCGATCTCAGGACTTCATGCATGCTAAGCAAATACTCCCAATCATTTTCACTCCTCCCTCAGCCACTCTCCAAACATGTTCCTCACTGAAAAAGTCACTAAATGTATCTATCTTCAAAATGTGACTTCTATTTCTTCTTCAGTCCCACGCCTATGTCTAGCGCCCAGTGTAAGTGTACACTATGCAAAGGCACCCTAACTCTAATCCCAGCAGTGTGTACTTCACAGACCCTCAGGACATGTTTTCTCAATAAAACCATCCTTCATAGAACCCCCCTGTCTAGTTAAGAGAATAGGCTCTTGACTTATATTTTCTACAATTAATATCCTAGTTTTAGCATTTCCCAGCTTTTTAATTTGGACCAAATTACAAATAACTATTTCTTTGTACTTCTGTTTCCTCATTTGTAAAATGAAGATAGTAACAATCTCAAGCAACATGTTAGAAAAAGTGCCTGGAAAATAGTAAGCAACTCAGACAATGATAAGGGTTATTATAATTACTATCTTAGGTTACACTGTGATATAGACTGATTCAAAATAGTTCCATAGACCTTTTAGTCTCTATTTACACTGACATGGGCCGGTATCTTCTTCAATAGAAAAGGTCTTCTGCAGACCAAGCTAATCAAAGATCCTATTTTGGTTAACAAATCACTTAAAGTGACAACATCAATACTGATCTGAAAGCAAGATGTGTCTAAGATAATTCCTAATCCACTCAAACTACCCCTTGAGAATTAAAGGCTGAATGTCACTAAGGATCTGGTCATTCTTTTTGTGATGTTTTCTCACAGATCAAAGTAAGACTTGCCCATTAACCCTCATGAGGTATGAGGATGGAAATCATTAGCTAGAACTGGGCTTAGTCCACCTATTTTAAAGATCTTATTCCTCCACGTACTAAAATATGACACAAAGAAAGTTGCTTCATCCAAGTCTTCATTTCATTGTTTAAGTCATGGGATTATGATATAATACCCAATATCTGTACAATTTAGTTTTAAGAATAAAACGCTATAATTCATGTACATAGTTTGGGAAATACCTGAATTGATTTTACTTTTAGAATTTTTTAATTGTTATTATTTTTTGAGACAGAATCTCACTAAGCCCAGGCTGGTCCTGAATCCACTAAGTAGCCTAGGCTGGCCTTGAACTCACAGCAATCCTCCTGTTTCGGCCTTGCAAGTGCTATGATTATAGGTATACACCACCACGCCTAGCTTATGTGGAGCTGGCGAATCAAACTCAGGACCCTGTGCTTGTTAGGCAAGTGTTCTAACCACTACACTATTCGTCCAGCCCTATGATTGCTCTTATTAACAAGAGCTTGATTTCAAGATAGAAGCCCATAGTTAGTGATCCAAATCAGAGTCAAAATCAAGGAGGAGTTGTAGAATTCTTGTGACACAGAACATTCTAAGTCAATCTGTATTGAACCTCTCTATCTTGCCTTGTTCCCTGCCCTACTACATGTCCTAGCTTTTTCTCCTGGAAGCTATGATCTTGGTCCCATGAATGACTATGGATTTGCCCTTCATACTGGAACTACAGAATTTAACTGGCGTCACAATGTCTTCTAGGATTTGTATACCCCTCCTCTCCCCAGCCTCATGTGCAATCATTCTCATACATTTTATCCTCCAAGTATACTGAGTTCTCATAGTCTACACATACTTACAACCAACCTCTCACGTCAATGTGCTTTAGCCCACACTGTTCTATGTGCCCAGGAAACACTCAGTTTGTCAACAAATAATGTAGAATATTCTGCACTGTTGCAGTCACTAGGGATATAGAAATAAACACAAGACGTAATTTACTTACCTTTGCGGCACTTAATATTCTAGTGACAGCATTAATAAATAGTAAAGAAAATAAAGAATAGACATGCAGCCTATGACAAGAGATATAAAAAACTGAGACAAAGCGATCAGACAGAAAATAGCTTCAAAAGGATAGATGGTAAAGAGGTCTCATGCTAATCACCATTGATACTGTTTTACTCATCCTTTAAGATTAAGCCTCAGTCTTCACCTCTCCAGAAAGCCTAACTCAAATCACCAACTTATGAGGAATACTTCTCTTCAAGACTCTCATAGGACCCACTACATGCCACATATGATGCCTGATTCACAAGAGGCATTCAATGGAGCAGGGGTTCGTCACTGTGTAACTTCAACTAAGGACCTTTAGGGAACCCACAAATGCATACGTATATATTTCTGGAATACGTATTCACAATTTCTGTTACATTTTCAAACACTACGTGATCTCTTCCAAAGCTAAAATCTACTGCTGAGTTGATGACCAGTGAACCATCAGATTTCCTTTCCTTCTTGTGGCACTGCATTAGCTCTCCTTGGATGACTTCTGTCCCGCAGGTATATGTGGCTTACTGCTGAATTAGTACTCACAGTAATTCAGTTTGTTAATGTATTTAACATCTCTTTACCGAGTGGCTAAAACACGCCAGACACTATGTTAAGCACAGTGGGAGTTAAGAGATGAGGTCTGAATATGGAGCACAGCAATGGCCACACACCATTTCCTCACATATATCCATTCTCTTCTATCTGGTCATAAACTCTTATAAAGACAGAACCCCTTGTTGTGCTTCCCTCTTGATCTCCATTTAGCTCTTAATGTGAATTCCTCACATAGATGGGGCTCAGCAAAAAGTTATTGATTTTGAGATCACTTTAGTCAGAAAACAGGGTGGTAAGCTGAATGCTATCATACCAAGTTAACAAGATGCCTGGATATACTTTCAAAAATGTGATTAGCTGTGATTTATGACAGGCAACAGGTCAAAAAATACAAGTGCCATTGAATTAATGATGTGACTTGCCTCTAGAATTTAAATCTCAGTATATATGTTGCTATTCATGGGAAAGCATGTGAGTCTCCTGGGAGGGAACTAAAATTGCCAGAAAAAGATATCTCAGGGCTAAGTTCATTCCCACTGGAGGCCACAATAAAGTAAAAAGGCATAATCTAGGAAGCAACAGGATTATCCAAACCAATGACATCCTCCTACGAGAGAATTTAATGACCAGAGAAAACATACGGATGTAGGTGGCAAGGGAAGGGCAAGAGAAAACTTGTGTTTTTGATGGTTTCTGAGTATCATTCTGGTTCTTTGTCAAATGGGAACTGTTTTTATTACACTCAGTTGAAACTGTCTCTAAAGTGATAATTCTAAAATCTTCCCCTGCTCTCTACCTAATTCCTTTAAGCCATTCTGACTCATACCTGGCCTAGCTGAAAAAAAAAAATGCATTCCTTCAGCCATTAGTAATCTTGTTAGAAAGATAATTAAAGCCATTTCTCAAAATATTTTCCTCTATCTCTCCAGACCCTATTACATTACTGGTATATTTTTGGTTCTATCAAAAGGTCAGTTGGGGGATCCATGAAATGGAATATTCAGAGTTGATTTTTATGAGAATGAAGTTTTACTCAATCATATTGTTTTGGAAAAGGATTAATCTGAATTTTTGCAGAGTCCAACTAAAATTTTAGACAAGGATTAAAGAAAGTAATCCTATCAAGTAATATGACCAAATGTAAACTAACTGCTAATAAGCTACTTTATTAGGGAAAACTCCCCTGAATAAGCTTTAATTAAGAGATACAACTCATTCGTATCTAGAATATTATTTGTGAACATGCAGGTGCAAGAAACTTGTCTATTTGAGAACTGCTTTGAAAACAATTTAGTTCCTTATATAGGTTTGGCATCTCTTCTACAGTCTTGTTTTACTCTAATTTTGCCTACAAAGATAAATCAAAGCTCAACATTTCCCAAATGACCATAAATTATAAACTTGATGTGGGTTAATAAAAATAAATGCTACATTATATACTCTGCCCAAAGAAGATATAAGTATTCATGGAAACTCAAATTTCATGTAAATGGGGATATTTTATATGGTATGATAGCTTTCCAAGTGTAAGAACACATATTTGGGGTGAGTGTGGCAAACGTTTCAAATTGACAAATTTTTCATTGCATATCTGCATATATTTCTACAATGCATCTCCAGTCCAGAAAATCCTATCCCATTTGGCGACACATTTATTCTTTTAAGCATACAAATCATGCTTGCCCTATACTCTAAATCTGGTGACTCCACTATTTGAGGCTCTTCAGAGTTTGTTTCTGTTTTCTGTGTTTTACCTTAATTTGTGAGTTATATGGGCATATCTCTTCCTATGCCTGATTATTCTTGACTGAATAACCAAAAACTCATATACGGAAAAAATATAAATCTAAATGGAGGCTTTAGATGGTGCAATCTTCCTCCAGAGACAATTTAACTTTCTTTTTGGCGAGCATTAAGTGTCTAGAGGCATCAAAAACTCTGGGTCATTTTGTTCTGATCAGATATTAAAATAACTGGACATTAGATTTCAGTCCTCCTAAGGGCCTATTTCTAGTTTACATTTACACTTAAGCCATTTCCCTTCAGGTCTCAATTTAAAACTGGGGCTTCCTAACCTCCTCTTTGATGGGCCTTGACCTTTATTTTTGCCTCCTAGTCCGATTTTGTAAACTCCACTGTCCGCAGCCTAAACTACATTTTTGAAACTAAGCATGCTTTCAGACAGAAGAAAAATGGAACCAAATGTTATATTCACTTCCCTGATCTTGAATGCCCTAATTATTCACGTTCTCATTAGATGTTCAATGTCTTAAACTGGATAATATTTATATATTGTCCAGCTTGTCTCACTGTTCTCAGAAAAATTGATTTATTCTGTAGATACAGTAGATGTCATGCCTAAGGCCTGCAATACTTTTAGGAGCCAACAAATACGTCTTAATGTCTGTTAAAATCAAAAGAAAACAATAAACATTTGGATCAAAAAACATGCTTTTTATATGTAGTATTATTGTATGCATCTTTACAACAGCACAATTAATATTTTTATGGAAAAAAGACATTAGAGCCAAAAAAATCCACAGCGTGCCCTTGAAAATCGGTAGTGTGCCATTGCTAAAAACAAAACTATTCAGGAGTATTTTAAAATCACTAATCCTACTAAAATTTTATCTGTGCACTCCACTCTTTGCAGAGCACATCCTTGTCCCTCATCTTGTCTGGGACCTCCACTGAACTAGCTGAGGCAGGTATTACTAGTTTACTGTTTTGACAGAGAAAGGAAACAAGACGCAGAACTCTGCAAGTTTCCCAAGATTTCACGCAAGGCAGTAACAGACTCAAAACTAGTACCTGCATGCAGAAGTGCCAAAAATGGATTATGATTAAATAACAGATCTTATGACTATTTTGAGAATAATATTATGTGATAATTTGTTATCAAAAGTAGTATGACAATGCATCCTTACATCACTAAGCATATTGTTCCAGGAGTTGCAAGGAGTGAGTTTTGATTCTAGCTCAGCACTAACTCACTCTGTGGCCTCGGAACAAATCAGATCTCCCTTCTGGCCCTCCTCTCTAAATTACAGCACCTGGAGATTTCCAACTAAATCTTCTCCCAGTTCCTTATTTTAAAAATTCTTTGAACCTGATAGGCCAAAACAGTATCTTGTCTTACATTTTTTAAAATACTGAAAGGAAAATGACCAATTGTGAATTCTTCAGTCAACATAAGTAGTCTAACATATAATAGCTCTAAAGATACTCAGAATGTTTTACTGTAACAAACTTAAGCATATATAAAAAAAGAACCCCAGAAATGAAACAAGTTGATGTCAAATAAATGCCATTTCCCCTATTATCTGCAGGGTCTTTGAGACAAATCAATAAGTATGGAGCCAGGTCCCTGTCCAAGCTGCCACTGCCTTTATTAATATTGCTTTTTTCAGTTTCATTAATATTGCAAATACAAGCAAACAATTTGTCTTCAAACCTTCCCCACTCCCTTTTACTAAGAGATGACAGTTTAAAAGCAAAGAGAGTTATAATTGTCTAAGTCCCATATACTTGAATTCTAGAACAATCCTCAATAGCACAGTCATTTCCTAGTGAGATCATTGAGTCATCTGGATCACATTTTGACCGAAGGAGGACAAACCTGCATAACTAACTGTTCCCAAAGAAGGAAAGACAATCCAGGGGACTGGGCTTTAAGAGCTGTTTCTTAAATACATAGCTGCACGAACTTCCATTCAGACCCATGGACTTATTCAAGCTTCTAGGATAGGAAAAATAATACTCTTCTGGGATACATGAAATAGGGTTTAGGTCCTGTTCTGCCACAAACTCTCTTACTGCATAAGTTTGATAAGTCCCTTCCTCTCTTGGCCTCCATTTCCTGTTTGTACAAGAAGGAGCTTAAAAGGCCAAAGATTTATACGATCTGAAGAGAAACCAGAGGAATCTTTGAAAACAGAAAAAGCAGAACCAAAGAACATGGAGGAAAGAAAACATGTAAAGAGAAAATGTAACAAAAAATAGATTACTATCTGAATCATGTGAATGGTATCCTACTAAAACAGTACCAGCTTCCTCACAAAATCTACGAAACTTCCCCCCATAATTACTATTTTTGAAACTGTATTAGTTTGCAAAACATAATAACTATATTCAATGTGGGGAATTGGGATAAAATCGTTAAAAAACGCATGCATAAATTTATGGTTGGATAGGTAGATAAAATCATAAACCAAACCTGGCAAAATGTTAGTGATTAGTGAAATGTGACTAAATAATTTACAAAAGTTAAAAAAAATTCTGAAAAAAACCTAAGTATGTCGTTATATCTATTGCTTTATCTGTAACTTACTTTCATTATACAGACTTACGTTCATTCATTGTACCAATTCAATATAGATTTAAATTCACTTAATGTAGCAATTCACTTATTAGGTCTTTGACGTAAGTTTGTCCTAGAAAACTTATTGATGTAATGATAACCTGAATGTCATATGAATGTAGATTTACCTTTCAGTACTCAGCTAAGGAATTTGAAATTTTACTTCTCTCTTTTTATTTCTCA
This sequence comes from Ctenodactylus gundi, assembly GCA_004027205.1. Lineage (NCBI taxonomy): Eukaryota > Metazoa > Chordata > Mammalia > Rodentia > Ctenodactylidae > Ctenodactylus > Ctenodactylus gundi. Next base: position 586,170 of record PVKB01000038.1, read on the forward strand.
CATTTTCTAGCCTTATGAATTTCACTGTTATAGTTTTTTGCTTATGTGGACTGTTGGGTGAGGCCATGTTAAAGAATCTCAACAAAGATACAGTAAGATACAAAAAAAAAGAGGCTTTCAGCAAATTGTCCCATTATAGGGTTCGGCTGGCCCCAAGATAAGGCTACTGCAGCCCCTTCTAGGGGACGGAAGCTGAGTGGGGATTTGAGTGGCAAAGTGAGTCAAAAGCAGAAGATTAAGCATGTTAAATATTGCGTGGTTTCCCTGATTTGGGAAAACCAGAACACAGGTGTTCTATAGAACCAAATGGGTGTGATGGATGTGACAGTGGGAGTTACCGGGGGATAGAGAGGGTGTGGGAGGGTCAAAACGGCAAGGGATTGTAATGTTGTTGTGATACATATGTGCACAAAATACTCAAGTTCATTATAAACATTGTGTATCACATATATATATATTAATAAAAATGGGGGTAAAATAAGGCTAATTATTCCTAAAACCTCATTTAGCTCTAGTAGTTATGAGTGTATCCTTACATTTCAATCTTTCCCTGTCTTCATACCACTAGCATCGCTTATTCCCCCTATGCCTTGCTTTCACTCAGCACTTCTCAGTGACCCCAGGATGCTAACTTTGCTAACGCAGACTGCTAGAAATGTTGCTACTTTACTAGGTGGCTAAAAGAATTTTAAGAGCACCTTCTACTATCAAATGAAGACCTCTCAGGGAGTGGGGATGAGAGCAGAGAAGGAGAAAGAAAAACTTCAAGATACAGGGCTTCATGTGAGGAAAAATACAGCAACACATATTCCTTTCGTACCATCAAAGCCTTGCTCTGTGAAGAGCGGAGCACTACTGGAGCACCCAGTGGCCGTGGCCAAGGCGCATTCTCCTTCCATGCTGATCGCCTCTCATCTTCCCCAAGGCTCAGGCAGCGCAGACTGCCCACTGCTATGGCAGGGGATCGTGCCAGTTCCCAGGATGGAGACGCCCAAGGTCACACACATACACAGTTGGGTAGGGTTTACAACCCCTAACGGGGGTACAGCACTGGGGTGAACTGCTGCGACAATGCAGGGGAAATGGAGCGGGTGGAAGAGAAGGAAAGGTTTTCAGGAGGAAGAACAGCACAGGGCAGAGGGCAAGAAAGAGAAAGAAAATAGTGTGTAGATAGATGGGAACAAACTTAAATGGCTCTCAGTCATTCAAATTAATACCTTTGATGTTTAAATTAAGGAGTTTATTAAATATAATTTTGTGTACCAGAAAATTCATTGTGTATACACTTTCTGTAGTGGGGATTGAACCCAAGGCCTTCACACTAAGCTACATCCCAAGCCCACTTTCTATTTTTATTTTTGAGGTACAGTCTCAGTAAGTTGCTGAATTGCTCAAGCTGGGCTCTTACTTGTTGCTCCTGTCTCAGCTTCCCAGAGTGCTGAGATTACAGGACTGTGCCCCCAGACCTGACTGCAAGTTATACTTAAAGCATCTAAAATGTAGACAGGAAAACAATTCATTCACTTCCAGTGCATAGCACTGTATTATTTATTATTGTCTTTCAGACTTTTAACTGACCCTGTCAGTTTAGGCAAACAGCTGTCCTAAGGATGGAGGTAAGGTCTCCAGTGCTTCAGACAACAATATGCACTGCAGAATTACTTAACATGTCTCATTAATAAGAACCGGCTTTTTCCTTTCCTTCACTGAAGTCTTTGCTTTAGAAGAGGTAAAACCAATAATCTCAGGGGTTCAATGAGTTAACTGACTGTACATTTCCAAATTTTCCTGTATTTCAGGACCCCTTAGAGCCTGACACCCTGGGCAGCTACCCGATTGCTCTGTCCCTCAATCTAGTTCTGCTTCTAGATAATTCCAGCTACATTACCTCCACTGCATGACACTTTTCCAAATAGGCAATACAGTCTAGTTAAAAGAGCATGTGCTACGGACAGAAATAGACTTGAGATTGGATCCAAGTACTGCAACAATTTAGCTGTGCAGCACTGGGCAAATGAGAGATGGTGACTCATGCTTCATAGAGTTCCCACAACCATTGAATGAAACAACAGATGTTTACAAATGTGTCACTGGCACAGAGTAGGTGTTCAAATAATACAGGCTGTTATTATCAATATCACAGCAATATCTTGGTCTGTTTTTTTCTTGCTATAATGAAGTATGTATCTGGTTCTAGAGGCTGGGAGTCCAAGAGCACACCCCTAGCACCTGCTAAGCAGCTGGTGAGGGCCTTCTTGCTGCAGCACAAATGGCAGAAGGCATCACAAAGTGAGACCAAGCATATGTGCTAGCTTGAGTCATTCTCTTCTTATAAAGCCATAAATACCATGGTGGGGGGCACCTTCTTGACCTTATCTAATCTAATTACGTCCCAAAGGCCACATTTCCAAATACCATTAACACAGAAATTTGGGGGTGAAGATTCCAACAAACTAACATTTAGAGGTCACATTTGAAGCATAGCAAATAGTACCAATATTAGTAATTACTGTTGATGTTATTACTATCCTACCATCAGCCTGGCTCAGCTTCTTCCTATAACCTACAGGCAGGACAGTCCCAAAGCCTTTGCCTCACCAGGTGGGGAATGCCAATTCCCAGATCTTCTTATGTGTTCTATTTTATTACCCACTGTGTGCTCAGGGCTACTGTTCTGACAGGCAAGCAGGCTGCAAGCCAGAACTCATGAGTAGGGACAAGGGGCTAATGGCCCTACCAGCTGCAGCACCTAACCCCAGGGAGGAAAGAAAAATGAGGGCACCAAATATATAAATGGCCCCCTGCCTGGACAGCTCATGAGAGTTATCAATTATGGACTGAGGATGCTTTGTGTTCTCATGCCTTCTGGGTTATGGGAATGATGGCTGCGATGTAGCATAACATGCTTAATCACTTCAGCCGATCCATTATAGGCAAGGGAGGGAAGAAAGTATGGCCTGCTGCCAGGGAAGACTTTTAATTGATGGTCATCTGAACAACATACATCAGGTCTTGCATTAAGTGTGAGCAATTAAAAAGAAAGCTGCGCTGGAAATGGGCAGGTGCTACATCAGGTTGGACTCTTGCTTTTCTGAACTTGGCCTCAGCCCTACAGCTTGGCTAGTTGATATACTCCTTGGGTTTAGCCATGATCACCTAGGAAGGGTTGGGCAGTCAACCTCATTCCATAGGTTGAAAAGAGTCCCACCCTTCGCCATTTCTTGGACCCTGAGGTTTCACCTCAAGTCATACCTTGGGAAGAAGTTGCTAAGAAATATGAGAGTCTACATCCTAAAATGTCTCCAGACCAAATTCCTCAAAATTATCACACCAGAATGTCCAATAAACTCTTATCTGTCACAATTACTTATCTTACAGGACTAAAGGAATGTGACCAGAACCCCACAGCAAACCAAATTGTCTTAGACTTCAATTCAAAAACTTGGCTGACATTTTGTACCTTTAAATGTTGTTGCTGGATATTCTCAAAATCCACTGAGTCACCCGCCACTTTTTTCCTAGGTTTTTCTTTTCCATCATTGTCCCTCCATATCTCTTTGTGTTGGGCCTTTTCCCACTCAATTCACAGGGCCCTTGTCCAGTAACAGTGACTGCTAAAGTGCACAAATTTCCTTTATACACTTCTTTTAATATCTCTCATATAGGTCTGCTATTTTTCCTTTTGGGGCCATGAGTTCCTTGAGGGTAGGAACCATGCTTAACAATACTAAATGCTCTGAAGGTCCTAGTAGGCATTACAAATAAATTAAAAAATCATATAAGCACTTACGGTTATAGCTCAGAAATGTTAGCTGCATTTTCAGACAATATCGGGCACATTCAGGGAGGTATGGCTGTAGAGCAGCTGCACTTCTATTCTCACTTGTACTTACATTCCCTATATGAGCAAAGCGACCTGGAACATTAAAAACAATAAACATGTGTTGAACAGGGTCACAATCAATTTTATCCTTTGGGTCCATAAGTATTTTAGAATTTGTAATAGTTTTCAGATTTAAGAAAGCTAATGAGAGGGTGTATACTATAAATCACACTATAGCAAGACCTGGGACCATATGTCATAATCAATCACATTAACTTATGTATAATAAAACAAATATTAACTCCAAGTTAGATTAATAAAGAATATAAAATGTATCAAATGTAAGTAAGGACTTATTTTGCTGTCACTTGGGGAAAAAAGAACTAAAATAAAGCTCAGATTTCATACTTTGAATCATGAGCTCATGCACAGGAGATTGTGGACCTGTGTTGAGTAAGTGTCTAAGAGGCAGAGGACAGTGTTTAGCTGTAGTGCTCCTTTCAGTGGAGGGAGGTACTAACTATCCTCCGCAAACTCCTTGGGCAAATCTCTCTTCTGTGTCTTACCTTAAAATTGAACAATGAGCACTCTAAGTTTGTTATGGCTTGGATCCCAAACGTGTTCCCCCCCCTCCAAAGTCTCATGGACTTAAAAAGTGCTTGGCTTAGGAGGGTTAATTGCATCAAGTGGTTTAATCTATTCATTTCATGTGTCGTTAAAAGGTGGGGCCTGGTCAGGACAGGTGGATCACTGAAGGCACGACCAGGAGAGTATATTCCTGTCTCCTGCTCTTTCCCTGTTCCCTCACTGTTTCCTGTATTGTGATGTCATAAACAGCTAGGCTCTCCACCACACCCTTCTGCCACTGTCAGCCACCTATGCACAGATTGAGACCTCTGGAACTTGAGCCTAAATAAACCTTTCCTCCCTTCAGTTTGAGGTGTTGAGTACTGTGTCCCAGCAATGAGTAAGTGATTACGACAACAGCCAAGGACATTCCCTTTTGAATGTTTTCTATGGTAGCCAGTTCTCCTACCTCACCGTGTTCACTTAAACTTCAAATAGCGCACAGAGAGAGGATAATGGGTGCATTTGTAGAGGTGGCAACTCTGCCATTCACACAGCTGGGACCCTGGGCAAAAGTCTTTACCTCTCTCAGTTGAAATCTCTTAGTTCTTAAAATGAGGGAGTAAATTTAGGAGGGTGGGTACCTAACACTTGTAAGAACCTTCTAGGGTATGGCTGCTGCCTACGATGTTTCACACATTAGGAACTGAGGCTAAAGAGATAACCCAGGCCTTTCCTTCTCAGGAGATAAAGAGAGAAAGGGGAGGGGGTCTAGGACCATGCCTAACTATTACCCAATACATACACAAAATAAGATACAGACGATAATATTGCAACAAACTGCAAGCCTGACGCCTCTGCCCACCAGCCTGCCAGCTTTTTATATCATAGCATCATCGTTACCAAGAATGGAGTGTGAAATTAACAACTAAAAGGGAAAAGCAGTGAGTTGGAAATACCCAAGAGCAAGGGAGAAGCAAGGACCACTTAATTGTAGAAATCAAGGTGCCATATTTTGCTTCCAGTTGAGAATGCAAATGATGTCATCGTCAACTATCTTCTGGCAATCATTTTTAGTATCCAGAGGGCAGCTGCATAGTCGGGAAACAATTTAAACTGAACAAAAACTAGTGCTTCTTTGACTGATTGTGCTATCGGATCCTTCCCTTCTTCTCCCCACAAGCACAGTCTCTTCTATGAGTACACAGTGAGTCAATCTGGTATAACTTGATGGTTGAATAAGCTCTTTGATTTTTGAATTATTTTGAGATTAAACGAATTTGAAATGTGGGCTGCCTGCAATGTCTTGCTGGCTCAAAAAGATGAGCTTTGTTATTGACACAGAAGACTTACAAACGACATTTTTTATCATTATTCTCCTATGCTGAACTCATATTCGCTTCAGCCTGGCCCAGCTGCCTGGATGGGTGTTTCGAGGCCAGGTTCAAAAGTGCAATTTACAATCTTCTCTCTCCAATCCTGTAAACTGCCACATGACACAGGGTGACTCTTCTTCCTGGGAGACCAAATATATATTTCTTGCTACCGTCAAGAAACAGTGTCCATTATATTAAGGCTTTTGATAACTTGCATAATGCCCCAAATAAATAAAAGCTATCATCCAAGAATGATATTATGGGAAAGCTGAAACAGAATGTCACTGGAGCTGCTTGAAGGGTTTGTGTGTGAGCTCTACAGTCCTGTGCTTGGTCCCAAAGAAAACCTAATAATTTCACAACATCCTTAGGGCCTGTCCGTAGGCGCTAAGATAATCAAGCATCCTTATCTGTCCTTTATTCTCTTAGAAACTGCCATGCTTTCTCTTTCCTCTCCCTTTCTCTCTGCATTTATTTTCTTGAAACCAAACTTTGCTCTCAGGTTACTGCTACTGATAATGATTATTTATCCACTCCAAATGCCACCTCTATCACAATACCCTCTCTTCTACCTTGTCACTCTCTATTAATTTTCATATGCTTTTTTTCTAATTCCTTTTAGGTTAGCTTGTGCTATCCTACTCTTCCTTCTTTCAATTTTTTCTTTTCAGTCTGTCTTTTAATTTATTCTCTCTAGCTTACTACTTCCTACCTTCCCATTAGCAAAAAGTTCATTTGACCTGTTTCATAGAGGGTGGCTGCAGCACAACCCACGTGAAAGCACCCACGGCACAGGCACAATATGTACGGAGTGGCTGGTTTATTAAGTCACCTTTTAAGAATTTTATTTGAATTCATAGATAAGACCATCTTGAAATGAGTAATCTGTAAAGGATAGTATTTCTGAAGTGTGTTTGTATTCTATAGGCTAAACCCTAAGTACCAAGTGCTTATTATACCAATGGCCTGGGAACACAGATGTTTAAAAAAGAAAAAAAAAGGAAGGAAGGAAGGAAGGAAGGAAGGAAGGAAGGAAGGAAGGAAAGAAGGAAGGAAGGAAGAAAAAGAAAGAAAGACGCAGGAAAGTCATCAGGAATCACAAAGCCCATTGGGAAATAAACATTCAATCAGCCAGACAACCTTGGAGCATGATGACAAGTGGCCACAGCCCTTTGATGCCAGCATTCCGGGAGGCTGAGTCAGAATTTCAAGTTCAAGCCCTGCTAAGGCAACTTGGGAACTTGGCAAGATCCTGTACTGAAATCAAAACAATGGGGAAAAATGGGCTGTGGATGTAGCTCAGTGTGAGGGCCCTGGGCTCGATCTCCAGCACCACAAACAATAAAAAATAAGTAAGAAAAAATAAAAGAAAGGGAGGCCCAATTATAAACAGGATAATTCTAAGATCTACTGAGACTCAGTACTTCCTATCTCTCCCTCTGTCCCAGATTTCTGGTCTGGAAGAATAGGAATGCCCCTGGAAGCTGACAAAAAGCAACCTCCTACACATCCCCACAGGGCCTGTGAACTGGCATTGCTGCCCAGTCAATCTGTAAACCACTGCAAAATGCCTCCGCCCTATCACCTTCCCTGTCAGTCCCAATAGGCTCCAGGCTAAAATCAGTGGAGAAAAGTACCTCTTCTCCCCCCTTACACCCTGTCTCTAGCCCACACAGCAGCAATAACTTGTACTTGTAGGGTCAGACATAAACTTTTCAGAGATGACTATTTTTGCCATTATCCCTACCATTAGTATAATTGCAAGCAGCTTGAGGCAAAAGCTGTGTCATTTCTGTATCCCCTGGTGCTTCTAACATGATGTCTATCACACAGTAGATGTCCTATAAATATGTATTGCATTGAGTTGTACCAGTCAGTGTTATTATCAGTATGAAATTATTCGCCTGTTTCTCCCTCTGTTCACCACAGATCCCTGCAGCCTTCTTCCACTTGGTCTTTGGTTGGTTGTTGAAGACAAATAATGGAACTGTCACTTTAAATCCTATGGCCTTCCTTTCTTGAAAGCTAATCATGCACAAGGTTTTTCTCTCCCACCAATACCGTATGAGGAAACAATTAGTAATATTTTTCTGATGTCAGTAAATGACCTCAATATTAATCTTATCAAGCTTGTCTCTTTGGGATGTTTATTCAGAAATCAATTCAGGTTGCATTATAAATCACAAAGGAGAAAAAAAGCAATTCCCAGCTTTCTCTTCTACTAATGTGAACACATCAGTTAAGTAATATCCTGATTAAAAATCTCAGGATTGTGTCACAAATGATCTATTCAATTTTTCTTTTTCAGCCGTACATTTAATTTGCTAATCTTCTGCAATCATTTGTTCTAATAATTACTTCGATACCTCCTGCCCGCTCACTCACTCATGCTTTCACAAGTGCCTTTTTCCCCAGGATACTGGACACAGGGACCATTTTCTTCATCTCTGCCTATGTGCTCACCCTAATAATGGGCATGTCTTCTAAACCAAACTCAATTCTCAAATTAGACAGTTCATTAAACACCTCCATTGGAAACTCCATTTCCCTCATCTTCCTTTCAGTATCACCTTATAATGGTGACTACTCTGATGACCTGCATAATTTATCTCTAGCCCTGTTACTTTCCTGCACACATGCAAACTCAGTATATAAAGGTCCCAATTGGATTTTGTCAGTGCACTAAATTTAGCACATTTTCAGCCAGGTTTCTTCCAGCTATTCATCTGGATGTCCATGACCTCTGTGACTTTCGCCAGAACAATGTGCTCCATTTCAAGATCGAAATAAGCCCAGAATATACAAAGACATAAAGTTACATTCTCGGAGTTGTCTAATTAGTTGGTAATGATCCTGTTTATACGGTTTTGCTAACCTCTATTTCTGCCGAGGTCGCCTTCTCTTCAACCCCTTGGCCTCTGGCACAACGCATCGCACTTCCCCTAGTCATATCAGAGGACTCTATTTTTCATTGCTTTGTATATTCTTTCCCTTCTCTGATCAATGTCACACAGACTTAGATTAGCCCATTGTGAAGTACAGCTCATTTGTTAAGAACTTTCTTTTCATTTACTAGGAATACATTTGTTAAACTGAAAGTATTCCATATGTAATAATTTGGCTACAGATTTCTCAGTCAGCTCTGTATGAGAAAGTGGGTTGAATAGCTCAGCCACTGAAATATTTTGACCCTAGGATAGTTACAATTTTACTCAAGTTCTAATGAGATCACACTGGCTCCTGTTAAAAAAAAAAGTAGACTATAAAGATAGGTAGAAAGAGGGAGACCAATTAATAGGCTCTTTGAATAGTCCAAATGGGCACAGCTGGTGCCTTTAGGTGGTAAAATGCTGCATATATTTTAATAGAAGGACAAGAATTTGTGACAGATCAATTTGGAGAGCAGAGAAAGAGGAGTTATAGGTGGTGTCAGTATTTCAGGCACGAGCAAGTAGAAGAATGGAGTGAACTAATGAAATGGGTATGAATAAATCTGGAGCAAGAGCAAAAGTTGGATTTTACATATGTTACATTTGAGACACTTTTTAAAAATTCAATGAAAATTAATACAAGTTAGTTAGCTATTGCATACTAGACTTTAGGAAAGGGGCTGAGCTAAAGACCCAATGTTATGAGTAGTCAGAATACAGGCAGAGTTTAAAATTATGAGGCTGGACAAGATCATCAAGAAAGTGAGGATAGGTAGAGAAGAGGTTCAAGGAGTGAGTCCGAGTGCAGTCCAACAGTTTGAAGTCGCAAAGAGAGAGTCAGCAAAAATGATTGCTAATGAACATGTGCTATAGTTTGGACGTTCTTGCAAATTTCCTTGTGGCAAATGCAACCTGGCCCCCAGTATAGAGCTATTATGGGGTGGGAGGACCTTAGAGCCTTTGAAGTAGGGCTTAGTGGGGGATGTTCAGCTCAATGGCAGCAGGTTCCTGCTCTTCTTCTGTCTTGCTTTCTGGCTAGGAGGTGCCTTCCCAAAGGCAGACACCACAGGCCCAGAGGCCACGGGGCTAGTCAGTCAGGGAAGGAAACCTCCAGAACTCTGAATCAAAACAAGAAGTCTTTTTTCTTTATCAGCTGATTTTCTCGGTGTGCTTGTTAACCCTAATTATAAGCCTGGTGGGCCTGGGAGCTACCCAGAAGATTAGTAAAGCACACTTCTAGGTATGCTAGGTAGGTCACAGAAGCATGGTCTTGGGATATCCATCTCTCTGGCCTCTGGCTCTCTGATGCTCTTCTGTGCTTTGCTGGCCCAAGCTCAATGAACTATGCAGCTGTGCTCAACCATGCCCTTCTACCATATTTCTGTCTTGAAGCCACTCAAACATGGATTGAACTCTCTGAACTTTAAATTAAACTTCTCTTCCTTTAAGTTGCAGGTATCTGATATTTTGTCCCAACAATGGGAAAGTCAACTAACACACTTAAGTGTTTGTTACAGTGACAGAAAGCTGGTACAATGCTCGAAGAGAAAATAATGAAATAATAATATCTTAACAGTATCTTAACAATCAGGTGAACAAAATGCTCCATGAAAGAGGAAACGATTAACAGTGACAAGTGCAGATGAAAAGACAAACAAGACAAGAACCAAGAATTAACCACTGAGTTTGGCAATGTATTTAATGTTGGTGACTTTGATGAACCATTTCCTAAAAAAGTAAACATAAAAGCCTAATTAATGATAGTAGATTGAGGAATGAAGGTTTCCAGACTTCATCTCTTGTCCCAAGAGTAAGGAAACTTGGAAGAAAACATTTCAATTCCATCATGGATAGGTTCAACAGAATAATATTTCTCTGCTTCATCTTTCAAGTCTGAATTTTCACTGTAAATGTTTAAGTGCCCAAATCCTTTTTCCACTAGTCCCCAATATAGTCAAGAGGCATTCATGTGACGAGTACAGCCAATCGTATTCTATTAGAAGAATGATCATGTTTATACAGTTTTGCTAACCTCTAATAATTGAGGAAATAAAAGTTAAGATTAAGGAGGAAAGTAGTGGTGGCAGCAGCAGCATATCCTGACCAGACAACTCCTGTGATGGCACAATGTTACTATGTAAACCACAACTTCTTCACTTTCTTTTCTCAGAAAACCTGGGTCTCCAGGCTCCCTTTCATTATATGAGCCCCTGATGTCCTTCAAAAATACCTCTTGATTTTTTTATGTAGCATGAGAGTGCTTTGTTCTTTGCATCTCAGAACCACAACGTACACTGTAGGAAAATGTCAACAGAAAGCCGGTCACTAGCTGTCTAGTGGCAACAGTTTGCAGGGAAGCTCATATTCTAGAGAACTGTGGCTTGAGTTTTCCACCAAGAGACCAAGAGTCAAGAAAGGTTTTGTTTTCCCTCGAGGATTTTTGGTGGCACAGGAGTAGAACCATCACAGAATTGAGTGCGTTATCTACTCTATTCAATTCAGTATACATGGGATATACCATGAACTTGATAACTCAACATAAAAGAAGACATAAAACCAGTAAGAAGAAGACTGTGACAGAACAGTTGGCGAACACCATAATGGATGTACAAATACGTGGCAAAACAGAGCTTCTACATCTACTCCTTTTCCTAGTATATTTTTTGCCACCTGGCATTTTAAATACTCATGATGAACTTAAAATTATAGCCCATCCTTTTAAAGAAAAGAAAAGGAAAAAAGTCTGCCCTCTGAAAATCAATCAGAAATGAAGATACAGTAGCTATGGAATAGCAGTGCCGATCAGTGGGAAAGAAGAATCAATGTGTATAGGACTTTTCAAGGCCGCAATAAATGTGCACTGCAGGCCACACCTATGGTCTAATGTATTTTACCTTCACTTCCAGAGACTATACATCTCTGAATTTATTCTATAATTGTAGTTCTCAAATTTGGAGCCAAAGACTAATTTAGTAGGTCAGTGCTACAAATTCTAATCTCCCTGAGGGTGGTACTCAGAACAGTGTCTGACCCATGGAAGGTATTCAATAATTATTTAGTGAATAAGTACATTACAATTTAAATCTTATCCAGAAAATAATTTAATTTAATTTTTGGTTACAATCATTCCTTAACACTCTGAGAAAAATTTCTTTCTTGGATCCTGCTATTGTAAGCCAGGGTTTCTACTGTTCTTTTATATGAATGTGATATTTGATTACATCATCTCAGTCTAAGACAAGAGAGAGATTTTTTTAAAGAATTCAAAGCAAATATCTTTCTGCCCCGTGTGTGAACAAGCAGAAACAGCGGAGAGCATTGCCATAGGCTAGTCATAAATGTAGTATTACATTTAAATTTTTACTGCATGCTAACAACTGTTATACATGCTTTATATATAATATTGAATGGCCCAGCCCAAGCACAAAGAGGAAATCTATAGTGAAAGATGATGGTGGAATGATGATAATTATAAGAATAATAGCAACGATACTTACTGGGCATTCACTATGTGCAAAGCACTGTTCTAAGCGTTTTACACAACTTACATGTCTCAGACAATCCTGAAAACAACCCAATGAGATAGAAACTATCATTATTCTTATTTAGACATTAGGATAGGAGCAGTCTTTGAAAGGCAAAGTGCTCAGAATTCAAGAGCTCAGAATTTGAAGTGATAGAATAAAAAAAAAAATCCAAAAGCTAGCCCTGTATAACTCCAAAACTAAATCCTTACCCACTGAGATACATTGTCTGTCTTTGGGATAGCTTTCATTTTGTCCTGCATCTAACCCTGTCAGTTCAAATAAGATAATATGTGGGAACTGATCTCACAATCTGAAGAATGCTATAGGTGGCTGTTAGTATTATTAACCCATCTGTCAAGCATTTATTGAACTCTTACGTAGATACTAGATACGATGTTAGACAGTTAAAATAGAGCTGTGAGCCAAACAGGCACAGCCCATACCTTCACGGGTCTACAGGCTAGGAGAAAACAAATACAAACAAAGAATTTTTTAAAAATGGGGGTTATAGCATGAGAGATATCTGCACAATTGTTATGGCATTGTGGGGCCATAAAAAAGGGGGTATTAACACATCCTGGGAGCAAAGTAGAGAGACAGAAACTATTTTCTAGACTTAAGTTGGCCCTTAAAGATACATCAAATTATATAGGCCAAGAAGGTTTCCTGAAAAAATAGGTAGCATATACAAAGAATAAAATATTATTTCCAAGGCAAAGATGGAAATGTAGGCAGGAGAATGTCCTAGACACCTTTCTATGCTTTGTTAGGAAAGTTCTCCTGTGGTGACAGGGAAGCTTTGCAGTCGAAATCAGAGAAGTGACAAGGTCAGATTTCATTACAGAAACATCTCCCTGGTGGCAATATGGAGAACAGATAGGAGGAGAAAGCATCAGAGGTCAATTGGGAAATTATTATTGTAGTCTAGAGGTTAAAATGAGAGAGCCTTATTAGTAGATAGAGAATAGAAAGGACAGACACAAGGAATATTTAGGAGAAAAAGTTAAGTAGACTTGGTGATCTACTAGATGCAAGAGGCAAAAAAAGGAAAATGTGACTTTTCAACTGGGTGACAAAAGAGAAATGAGCAGAGTAATGCAGCAGGAGGGCATGAAGAATTCTACTTTGGACACAAAGACTTTGAATTGCCTGTGACACATCCAGGTGGAAATGCTGGCAGCCCCTGGAATATGTAAGCCTGCCATTTCAGGGAAACGTTGGGGCCAAAACACAGTTCTGGAAATCAGCAGCATGGAGGTGATGAGTGGATGACACTGCCTAGTAAGACTGTTGACCTTGGCAAGTGTAGTTTCTGTGGATAAGGGCAGAAGAAGCCAGTCTGTCATGGAAGGAGAGGGAGCGGAAGCGAGAAAGTGAAGATGATGAACATTATGTGCTAGAGAAGTTAGAATGATAAGAAATAGAATGGCAATGTGAGAACCAAGGAAGAGCTTTCAGCCTTGGATTATGACAGACTTGCGCTAAATGCTGCTTGCAATCTTTGTCAAGGTCACCTTTGACTTAGCAGTCTTACAGGCCAGGGGCAAGCCAGAGCTCTACTAGTGGAGCACAAGAACGAAGCTTAGGTCCCCAGTGCACTGGGAATTTAGTTATAACAATTCTAAAAAATGAAACTGACAGAGAAGGAGAAAGATTATTTAAGAATAAGACAAATGAATTGGTAATCCACTTATTGGTATTTTTGGATTGTTAATAAATGTTTAACAAAAAGGGGTTCAATAATTCAACATCACATTAAGCCAAAAAAATATTTTAAAGCTGTCTGTAGCTGCCCATAAATCGAATTGTACAGCATGCGACTAACTTCCTGCCAAGAACATTTGCTTGTTCCAACTTAAGTCTGCTTTTTCTAGGTACAGTAATTATTTCATTTTGGCAAAGATGCTTGCTTAAGATTAACACTTACTGACCCCTACACCTTCCCCTTTCTGGGCTCTCATCTCCCATCGTTTGCCTATTAAGTCTGTCGTGAGGTCTCTATAGAAAGGCCTTTCAGAAAGCATTTGTCTATGGATATAGGCTCACATAGAAGGTAGCCACAGTACTGGGCACACTGGGTATGATACCCAGTGAGCAAAGAGTCAGCCAATCAATCAAGCATCTTTTCTACACATAAGCAGTCTGAGAGCAGATAACAACTGCTGTTCTTCTCAGTCTCTTCCAGTATTTTAGGCCTACTCATGTCAGTTTATAGACATGAGGTGATCAGTTTTGGAGAGAGCAGAGCAAACCATGGCAGCTTGGCTGGGTCCTGAGCAACTGTTGCCTGATGCCAGCAGTCTTCTCTGTCTCTATCTCCTGGCCTCACGGGGCAGGTTCCAGATAGAAGCACACCTTAAAAGAGCAAAGTAAAAGAGAGGTGGAAGAAGGTACGAAGACAGACCTAGTGGAAAAGGGGATGTGGGGCAGTAAGGGAATAGGAATGGGAAAGGGAAGTAAAAATGTTCAAGATGTGATGTGTAAATGCAGCAGTTTCTTTTCTTTCGTTTTTTTGTGAGACAGGGTCTCACTACGTAGCCTCAAACTCATGGCAATCCTCCTGCTTCAGCCTCCCAAGTGCTGGGATTACTGGCGTGCACCATCACGGCTAGTTTAATGTGGTGCTGGGGAATCAAACTCAAGTACTTAGCACGTGCTAGGCTTTAAGCATTAAGCTATTCCTCCAGCCCAACGCACCAGTTTCTGAAGCGGACTGTTATATAATACAAATACAGACTAATAAAAGAATAAAAAAAGAAAAGAAGTAAAAATTTAGAAAGGCTCAAAATAAAGAAATGAAAAAGTAAAGTTTTGCTGCTTGGGGAATTATGTCATAGTATTCATAAACTCCCCAATTGTTAAATGATGCCTGTAAGAAACATATAGAAAAGGTGGGGTACTCTCCCCTCAGCTGTTTTTTTTTTTAACTATGCACAAATCAGTGCTACTCAGTCCTACAAAGATTCTTCTGAAATCAACTCTGTCCTCTTCTTTATATAGTCCTTAAGTCAACTGGAGTTAAGAAAACCAGCCCAATGGATACCACTGCTAGCAGTAGCTAACATGTTTTGAGGCACTTTCAATATATCAGGCACCATTTTAAATATTCTATACTTAGTGACGTATTTAGTCCTTTTTATAACACAATGAAAACAACAATCATTATGCACATGTCCCATGTAAGGCAACAGTCATAGGAAGGTTTGGCCACTTTCCCAAGCTTACAAAGCAAGTAAGTGATAGAACCAGCATTTGAATCCAGAGAGCTACACTCTAAGACTCGTGAGCTCTTAACCACAATGATCTACTGCCTCTCTGGACATCATGTGCTCACCATTAAACCTTCTCTGTCTCTGACCCGAATTACCTAACCACAGTCGTTTCCTTCTCTTTGGTCACCTTCCTGTTGTGCACTCCAGTCAATGCAGCTAAACACCATGTGAATCACGGACTCAGCTCGCAGCCTGAATATGAATCCAGGCCCAGGCTGAGCTAGAATAGATAGGATATTCTGCTATACCTTCCTGACCTTCTACATATAAAATACCTAAAGCACTACGTGGTACACAGTGCGCATCTAAAATATTCACTTTCTAGAAGGTTCAAAGGAATATCTAGCAGCCAAGCAAGCCAAAGCAAAGACAGCTGATCAGTCTGTAAAGATGTCTTCAGGGAGGCAGGCAGAAGACAGCACCCAAGTGACCATGTTCACTTTAGTTGTCCCCAGCTACTCCTCTTTCACCTCCTCCCTACCCCATCCTTACTCAGATGGCAGCAAGCATGAAGGCACCTGAAACTCTTCTAGGCCCGAGTTTCAGTCTATGTCCCAGAAGTTTTGTTTTGTTTTGTTTTGTTTTTAAACACAGTAATGGCAACAGTGAACACAAAGAGAAGGTAAGAAGTGACAGGAAATGACACAATCAGTAACACAATCAGTAACACAAACTATTCTATAAAACAAGTCTCCACCACTACCCCTTGTAAAGTAAAAATAAGTAAGTCTCGGTTTTATTAACCATTCACATTTTGATGTACATCAGCCTCTCCAAAAAGAGGGCTATCTGTAAGCTGTTCTCATAAAAGATGAGAAACAGCTGAGACACTTGACGACCAAAGGTTGGAACAGAAAGAGTAACAAAAACAATTTTCATGAATTTCATGATTTTGATTTGTGCTTGGAATCAAATAGTTATCTCTTGTCATAGATAGGGCTGACTTACTCATTAAGCACAACAGACACACTGCCTGAGGTCCACAGAAATGTCTTGCTTTCTTTTAACAATCACAGGAAAAACGGAACTTTGAGGTGGAATAAAATATTTTAGCATAGAATATTAATATATTCATTTTATACCAATATGGTTATAAAATGATTTTTAATGTCTTTATGGAGGAAAAGGTCCACGAAGGCAAAAAATGCCTAGGGCTTATAAAAGTCATCATGTCGCCCTGGCCCAAGGTTGTTTTTTCAGGGAAGCAGATACTGAAAATGAGTATAGCACCTGGAATGTATATTAAGACGTATCTGCAGTAACAACATTTACAGAAGAGAAAGGAATAAAGCTGAGAGGAATAGGAAGGTCAAACTGCAGTGCAAGGTCAAGGACAGGCTCAGCCAGTCCCAAAAGGAACTGTACAGCTAGAATAGAAATTTATAGTTGCCTCAGGTTAGGATAAGACCAGGTCTTTTCATTGACACATTCAATATGGGGTGGTCTGCGAGAAAGTGTGATCTAGGTAACTGCAGCTGAAGCAAGCCTTGAAAAGTCTGATAGCCATCAATGGTATGATGCCCTCCCTC
The DNA here is from genome assembly GCA_004027205.1 of Ctenodactylus gundi. Classification (NCBI taxonomy): domain Eukaryota; kingdom Metazoa; phylum Chordata; class Mammalia; order Rodentia; family Ctenodactylidae; genus Ctenodactylus; species Ctenodactylus gundi. Next base: position 603,194 of record PVKB01000038.1, read on the forward strand.
CCAGGAAGCTCTTCACAGAAGGATCAGGCCAGTGCCTCACCTTACCCATTTTACCTCTTACACTCACCCTGGAGGAATCAACACCCTCACTACTGGCTGATAGCCGGGATCTCTGATGTTACAGCCCCACTTCCTTCCAGTCTGTTAATAACAGCCACAGAAAGACATCATAAATTAAATCAAATATATTATGTAGCACATTTATTTTTATCTCAGTCTACAGCCCTGAGGTTATTTTTATCACCTTTAAAAAAAGAAAATTCACCTCTCCCTAGCCATATCAATTTGTCAAGTTTGAATTAGAAATCTATATATCCATATAAAATTTACACCCCCTCCAAGCATATTTTTATTCCCACATAAAAGTTATGTTAGCAATGTTTTGCCAATATGGCTTCCATAGAAGTTTTGTTTAGACCGAGAGAGTAAGCGCCACACAAGGTGGGTAATGATTTCCTTGGTATAGGATAGGCAAAGACACATACAGGATAGAGGCCTGAATAGATGTCTCTTGTGTGCATTTATGAGCATAAATGTGTTCATTTTCTTATTAGATATGAGACAGGCCAAGTAGTATCTCTTCCCGTTGCCTCTCTCCCTCCTATGCAGCACTGAGAGCAACATCTACAGAAGAAAATCAGCACCAAGCAAAACAGAACAGGTGGTTAGACAAAACCTGTGAAGAAAGAGGAAGACAGAAGAGAAGAAGGGCTACGCGCTTGGAGTTTGGACAAAAGTGGAGAATTTAGGAAGCATTAGCTATTGAGTTCTCATTTACAAGGGGTGGAGGTGAGATCTCTTGCTAGATTTTTAAAAATTATTATTATTATAACCACCATTTCGGGGATGAAGCAATCAGAAATACCTATTTTCCTCTTTAGCAAAATACCTTTTACTTTCTGCCTGGCTCCTCTGCTCCTTAGATTTGATTATTTGGAGATAACTTATGAAAAGCAATTTCAAAGTCTGCACAGTGCCATTCTCATTTTCCCAAGTATTCTGTTTAATGGGTTTTGCACATTCTGGGTTTCAGACTATGTAATCGTAGGCAAACTCCATGATCTGACTCTAACAATTGACAGATACAGATTTGATTATATAATCCTGAGTGGCTAGGGAAGGCTTTTATTCTTTTGAACCCATAATTGCTCGAGCTTTCCTTTGCAGGTGCCTGCCTCTCGGCAACCCAGTTGGATTTCAGCTTCCAGACTGCTAACTCTAATAACAAACTCCAATTTTTGTGGTGGAGAAAGCCTCCACAAAGCACCGAAATAATGTACTAGGACTATCCTTTCCTTATATAAAAATAGTCAAATGCCAAATCTTATTTCTAGTCAGAAAATCCCTCACCTGGGTTTTGCATGGCCCACATATTCTATATTAAGGGAAGAATTTAAAAACTTCAAATTGGGTTGGATGATTTGGGTGGATATAGACAAAAAGGGTGGAAAGAGATAAAAAATCACTATATATATTTATTCCAAATGAAGCATTAAGCAGTAGTCCCCCTGAGCACTAATGGTTCATACTCAATATATTTAAGACACAAACTTCAATTCTTGACTTGAAACCTTCTGCTAGGTCTCTCCTATATTTTATACCTCTTTAATAATCATCAATACAATCCCCATCCCAGAGCAACGCAAAGTGGCATACATATAGTAAGTCTTCAATGTAAATAAATTGCTCGTTGAATGTAGGAATGAATGTGTACTGAGAATCTGTCGCAAAATACGCCATGTGTACAAAGATGTAAGAGAGATAAGACATATAAAAATACTTAAAATGGGCTGGCACTCAGTACTTACTATTTTTTTAAAGTTTACTTCTCAGCATAAAATATATTAAACGCATATGAAATAAAGGAAAAAAAGATGGAACCAGAACATGAAATGTGATTCCCAAAATGCCCATTATTTTTTCCAATATATTCTTAGACTAATTCATAACACCAACAGGCTAACTATGGCAACACGAGTAATCTATCTGTCCGCGATCTAAACTGAACTGTAGACAATGACATAACCAAATGAAGAATAATTCGGTGACGAAGGGCAATACCTGCATAAACTGGACCAAGACAAAATCAACCTGTTTAAGAACAAAAACAAATTATGTTTCTTTGGAGTTTATTGGGATTGTAACCCAGAAGACACAAATTTCAAACAGTTTTGAAAGTGTGCCCTAAGGGTTTTTTTTTTTTTTTTTTTTTTTTAAGACAGTGGCTGTTTTTATAGCTCAATCTCGAACGGGAAAGAGATTGTTAATTATATCTCTTGGGCAGCAAAGGTCAAATTGTTTTGTAAGAAAGGGATGGAGCCCAGTTTCAGGAAACAGTGATGGTTTCATAAGTTGCTACAAAACCTAAAGAATTTCATTCTAGAAATTGCAGTTCCACCCAGTTCACAAAGCAAGCATATACCAAGGTTTAGTTCAAAAAATTAGCAATGAGCTAGCCTCTGTGACACCTATAATCCTAGCACTGGCAGAGGCTGAGGCAGGAGGAAACAAGTTCTAATCCAACCTGGACAACTTAGCTAGGACCTTCTCAAAATAAAAAATAAAAAGGGCTAGGATGTTGCTCATTGGTAAAGCAGTCTGGGTTCAATTTCCAATACTGCCAAGAGTAAGTTCAGCTTTGAATGTGTCTGAAACCAGCTTTAACAAGGCCTCCCCAATCCATTTTAAGTACCCAGAATCAATGCTGCTCTACTTTGATTTTCTTTGCTGACATGACACACATATACACACAAGCCTCCTAATAAACAAAAAAGGATAGAATTGCCACCAAAAACTGGAATTCAAAATGCAGTAAGTGCTATTGTGCATCTTAAACAGCAAAAATTAAAAACTGAAGGTAAACTTGCCTATATGGCCAGTTCCCCATAATCTCTAGGGGAACACCTTGATTATACAGTGACCAATGGATGTCCTGAAAATCTACAGAAAAACTAAGTGGAAGGGCAAGTATTCTTCTTTATTCAATTAGTAATGGCTTCTGGAAAGAATGGAGAAAACAGAGAAAGCGGAGTGAGGTGGAACCAGACCAATCTTCTACCCATGGGCCACCACTGACATTTTATTAGTCATTTCTTGCTACCAGAGGTTTCTCAAACAGTTAATAATAATAGCTGTGTATGTTCCTCCTAGGTATCTGGATTTTCTACCATGCTTATTAAAATGTCAAAATAATATAACAATATTCAGACACAATAGCTGCTTATGCTCAGGTACTAAAATACCAAAGAAGAGACAGGGAATTTTGATACTTATTGATTCACTCAACTAATATTTTCATAACCCAAAGACAACGCTAGCTAGTTCCTTCACAGTTGTAAAATTACAAAGATTGATGAGATAAACTTGATGCTCAACCTTGACATTTTTAAGAGTAAGCTGTTTGAAGCTTGTCAAATAACTGACAGTTCCTTTTCAAAAATAAGTTGCTCAGAATATTAAAATGATGTTTTATGTACATTCCATTTGACTTTTTCAGTATCGTAGAAATTACTGAACAGTTTGGAGCTTTGAAGGCAAAAGCATTTCAATTTTTTATTCTGAAGTTGGATTCTGAAGCTTATGGGTGGCTCCTTTTGAAGGATCTTTCCAGTTACAAAGGTTTTAAAGGGCTTAATTAAGAACTCTGCTTTGCAAACATAAAACATCATCCCCTGGCCTTGAACCTTGCATTCTTTAAAAAAGTATTGAAATGTGCAGTTGACTATGTCTTCTTTTAAAGACTTATTATTACATGAGGAAACAAGGACGGAGACTTCTTGGCTTCCAAACTGAAAGGCCAGGTGAAATCTTTAACATTGCTTTGCAAGTACATAGTTCAGCAGAAGAGGCAGTCACCATGAAAGAAAGGATGCTAGTAGAGTACCAGTGAGAATGTCAATATCCCCTCAGGAGTTGTTAGATAAAGGTTAGTAATCCAGTGGCGAATAGCTCAGAGGTCAAAGCACTTGCCTAGCAAGTTCAAGGATCTGGGTTCAATTCCCCAGCACCACATAAACTGGGTCTGGTAACAGACACCTATAATCCCAGCACTCAGGAAGCTGAGACAGGAGGATTACCTTGAGTTCAAGGCCAGTTTGGGCTCCACAGTGAGTTCAGAAGCAACCTGGACTATAGAACGAGACCCTGTCTCAAAAAAAAAAAAAAAATATATATATATATATATATATATATATATATATATATATATGAAGGTTTGTAAACCAGAATTCTATCAGGAAGATACCTTAGAAAATGCAATCCTCCCAGGTAATTATTGTGAATAATAAAGTTTTGAAACCACTAAAAGAACACTTCTAAAAGTGGTCTAAAGACCTTCTATAAAGGAAACTTTGAAAATAAAAAAGTCGCCAAGACTATAGAGATATATTTGAAGAGATGTGTAATAGTTTGAGAAGAAAACTCAGCACTACAAGTTTTTCCCAATTAACACAGCCTGTGTGTTAATGCATTTTCAGATGGTTCTGCCCTTTTCGACAGCAAGGTAAGCCTGGGACAGAGAGTGAGATTATGAGACCACAGGGCCCTGACCCCACTCTCTCACTAGTAGTCATTTTCATAGAACAGATACTGGAAGTGGGGAGTCACCATAGGTACCTAATCAATATTTCTTAAGGAATAAAGACCTGATGTAACTCCTTTTGGGTCACATATCACGAAACATTAACCTTGAGTCCAAACGTTCAATTCAGCATGATGGCCCACTATCATCCAGAATAGAAAATATATCTGCAAATTCATTCAAGGGATTAAAGTAGCCTTTCCTAATTTCCTTGTAAAAGATCTGAACTATACTGCTCTAAAATATCAGATTAATTATCACATTGTCCCAAGTCCAATCTTGGGACTTATTCCAATTTTGGAAGTTTTCTCAAATATTTCTGTATATAATGCCTTGATAATTCATCATCTGGGAAATATGACAATAGAATATTTCTATGTTTGGCAATAAAATATCAAACTGAGCTACCTATGCTGTCTACATAATTTCTAGCTGTTAATTCTCTCAAACCAAGGCCACCCTTATATTATAGTAAATTGCCTAAACTATATCACAGATTAAAGTCTATCATCCTAGACCATGAGGATGGGGGAAGATAAAGAACAAAGGATTGCAACATTTCGTAACTATAATTGAAACTAGATGAACAAATAAAGACAACATACATAAACTCTGAGGATAAGATCATAGAGAGAAACTAGTTCGTATAAAATATGTTTCCAACATTTACCAAAAAGAACAGTAATAAACATGAAATATGGAAAAAATAAGGATAAACAAACAAGGAAATATTGATATTCATGCCACAATTTTTGAAAAGTTGCAGCCAAGAGAAATTAGATGCAGAGGGCTCCCATGGTCCTGTCTCATCAAGCCTCTCTCCCCCAAAAATTAGTACAGTAGAAAAAATACTTGAGTGGATAAAAGAAATCCTCAAAGCTAACTGAGAGAAAAAGATTTAGAAAAGCTCTGAAGAAAACAAGCCACCCCATACTAACCTCAGTATGCTACCAAAGATTAGAAAACAGCAAGTCTTCATTTTGGTTCTTGCCGGGTAGGACAGAAGCTGGTGTGAGAAGACATAATCACCCACTGCTAACCTGCTCTAGCAACAACTGAGAGCAGGCAAAATATGAAACAGGGATTTAAATAACAAAGTGTTTGAAAGAAGGAAGGGATCCAAAAGAAAAGGCTCATGGCCACCTCCTGGTAAATGCCCAGCACCGCAGGCTAGCAGGGTAGTAGTACGTTGGCAAAAGCCAAAAGATCTTGCATGTTTTAGTCTCTACTATGGAAGCAGGAATAATAAAGTTGAAAAGCTGATTTTTGACAATGACTGTGTTTGTTGGAGGGAAAGTTTCAAGTCTTGCCCTAGCCAGAACAATTATGCAAGAGAATGCAACGAAGAGAATGCATGTTGGAAAGGAAGAAGTTAAACTATCCTTATTTGCAAATGTAATGACTCTCCACATAGAACACACAAAATTCTTAGAATTAACAAATTTAGCCTTTTTGCAGGTCACAAAATACAAAAAAGGCATTCCTCTATAATAATAATCTACTCACTGAGAAAACTGAGAATAACCCATTTTCTGTATTTCCTCAAAAAATGAAGTATCTAGGAAAAATCCTACCCAAGGAAGTGAAGGACGTCTACAATGAAACCTATATAATGCTGAAAAAAGAAATCAAAGAGAACATCAGAAAATGGACAGACATTCCCTGTTCCTGGATATGCAGAATTAATATTGTCAAAATGGCTATACTTCCAAAACCTATACACAAGCTCAGTGCGATTCTTATAAAAAATACCAACAATCTTTTTATTTTCGTAGAACTTGAAAACAACAATCCTAAAATTCATTTGGAACCAAGAAATTCCAAGTAACAAGACAAAGGCAGGAGGCATTAAAATTCCAGACATCAAGTTACATTAATGACAACAGTGATTAAAAAATATGGTACTGGCACAAAAACCAGCAGGTTGACCAACAGAACAAAACTGAGGATGCAGAAATCATCTCAGATCCCCTCAGCTACCTGATGGTTGAAAACAGGACCAAAAACATACACTGGAAAAAGGATAGCCTCTTCAATAAATGGTGTTAGGAAAACTGGTTATCCACATGCAGAAGATCTAACGCAGACACACACCTATTGCCATGTACTGAAACTAAAGTGCATCAAAGACCTAGATATTAAAATGGAAACACTCAACCTCTTGAAGTGCAAGACTGGTAAACCTCTTGAAGACCCAGGCATGGGCAAAGACTTTCGCAATAAGACGCCTGATACAAAAGAAATAACCCTCAGAATCAACAAATGGGATTATATCAAATTTAAAATCTGTATGGCAAAGGAAACAACCGAATAATGAGAAAGCTAATAGAATAAGGAAAAAATTTTACCACTTACACCTTGGACAGGGGGCGATGAATAACCAAAATATATGTAGAAATGCAGAAAAACAGACTCCTCAAAATCAGAGACTTTAATTTATAAATGGACAATTGAAATAAATAGACAGTTCTCTCATAAGAAGTATAAATGGCCAGCAAATACATGAGAAAATGTTCAACAACCTTAGCCATTATAGAAATGCAAATCAAAACAACTTTGAGATATCATCCTACACCAATGCAAATGCTTGAATATATCAAGAACTCAAATAACAGATGCTGGTGAGGATGCAGGGAAAAAGAAACTCTTTTACATTGCTGGTGTGACTGTAAATTGGTACAACCACTATGGAAAGCAGAATGGAGATTGCTCAGAAAACTGAAAGTAGATACTCCATTTGACCCAGTGATACCTCTTCTGGGTATCCTTCCTAAAGAGTTAAAAGCGACATATTACAGGGATACCTGTACACCATGTTTACAGCAACACAACAAAAGCTAAATTGTGGAAAATGCCAAAATAGCCATCAAGAGACCAATGGATTAAGAAAAAAATGTCATATGTACACAGTGGAGTACCACTCTGCCATAAAGACAGATTTGAGTCATTTGTAGGTAAATGAATACAACTTAAGACCATTGTGCTCAATGAAGTGAATTTGATTCAGAAAGTTAAATACTGCATGGCTTCTCCAATATGAGAAACCCAGAATACAATTAAATAACAGAGTCAAATGGGCGATATGTTGGGAGTCAAGGGGGGGGGGGGGGGGGGGGGGGGGGGGGGGGGGGGGGGGGGGGAGGAGGGAAGGCGAAAACAGGGAGGAGAAGGGAATGCAAAGTTGATGCGATATACGTGCACACAATTTTCTCAAGGTCAGTGTAACCACTGTGTATCACATATGCATACTACCAGAAAAGGGAGGGGAAGAGGAAAGTTCTAGTCTTTACCTTGAGTTAGAGGAAAATCTAAAGCTGAAGAAGTTCCACGTGTGCTACAGGTGATGACACCACTTGGGTCAGTGGCTCCCAGACCCAGGGCATGTATTAGAGTCACCATCCGGGAGCTATGGAAACATGTCTGTTCCTGACCCTCAAGGCAGACTTTGTGAATCAGAATCTTTGAACACAACGCTCAAATTTGGTCCTTTTTTTTTTTTTAAAGAAATGATTTCTTCTGCTGACTGTGATGTTGCTACAGTTTGACAATTACTGAGTCGAACAGAATACATCTTGTCACTGACAGTTTAAGAAAACTACAGACAAGAAATTAGAGATCCACTAACTGCAGCTACTCTCAGGTAGCAGAATTTGACTAGAACTCCTGATGCCTAGCCCTCAAACTGATGCTCTTAAGAAGACACAAAGTGAGAAACAAAAGAAGAACAATTTATCTCGTTATTAGAATTTCTCTTAAAACTCCTAAAGCATGAGCATAACAGAAAGCCACAGATGGCCGTTTGGCAGAATGGTGCAAAAATTGAGAAGGAGAGGATGGGAAAGTGATGGACAGTAGGAATGAGAGAAGGGGATACACATAATGATTCCACACTTGAATGAAATATCTCCTGGTGAAAGAAAGAAAATTCAAGAGAACATGGAGTCATTGAAACAAGATAAGTAGAGACAAATCACAATACAATGAAATGAGACGAGCATGACAAAAGGAAGAGGACAGAGGTAGGAAAGCCAGCTCAGACTCCAAACAGCCTCGCTGAGCATTAAAACACACCGCACACCCAGCAGTGATGAAGGCAGCGAGCAGAGGCTCTTGATATTAATATTAGAGGAGACTGATTTCAAGGGGAAATGTTTTGATAAAGGATGCCATCCACAACAAGAATGTAATATCCATAAATATTCATGCATCAAATAACAAACTCAGAATCCGTTGAACATAAACTACAAAAAATTCAAAGAGAAATTTCCGAAAACAGTAGTGGTTGATCATAACACATTCCTGTCATCTATGACAAAGTAGATTTAAACATGAGCAAGAAAAGCTGGGAAGTTTCTGAAAAAGAAGCATAAGAGAAGAGACTGAAGGGGATTATCGTGCTGCAGTTTGAAGGAATCTGGTAATGAAGAAAGAGCTGGATCAATGGAGCAAAAGAGAATCCAGAATCAGGTTGGTGTATATATTCCAATTTAAAATACGAGAAAGGCAGCATTTCTTGTCAACAAAGAAAATATTGGCAATTCAATTAATGATGTTGGTGCATGTGACTTTTTAAGAAATACTCTTGCCTCTTTTATTACATACCAAAATAAATCCTTGATGGATTCAAGATTTTGACAGTAAGTAAAAAACCTAAAATTACTAGATGAAAATATAAAGGGATTAGCATATAAACCAGAAGTTAGAAGTACTTCCCAGGCCAGACACAAGCCTCAAACAGACAGACATAAGAATGACTCCATGTAAATGTACACCGTGCTTACTGCAAATACTGAAAATGTCAGAAACAAAGACAAAAGATAAGCTGGACCGTACTTGCAGCATGTATGACAGACAAATGACTACGTTTTTTCACTTACAATAAGCTTGGACAAATCAGTGACAAAAGGATGAACAACACAAAGAAAATCAGGCAAAAGAATTATAGCAGGCAGTTCTCAAAAAAAAAAAAAAAAACACAAATGGCTGTTCAGCTAGTACAAAGATACCCAACCTTTTTCATGATTAATGAAATGCAAATGAAAACAACTCCGAAGATGCCTTTTTTTTTTTAACCCATTAGATTGTCAGTAACTGAAACACTCACCAAGATAAGGAGTAATAGTCACTTGCATACATCCCTGGTAGAAATGCAAATTGGTGCCACCTCTGGGGAAGATAATTGGGAAACAGAGAAATCACTACTATTGGAAAAGGGACCACTTAAAGAAATCTACTTAACAAAGGAGCCAGCTATCAGAGTTAATTTTTTACATGTTCAAGTGAAACTTTATATTTTAAAGTTAAAAACTACAGGCACATATTTGTGACTTACGTTTTAAAGAAGGAAGTGTTTAATGCAATAGCAAACAATCTTTGAACATTAAATGTTGATTGTGGATGTTTCTTCCAGTATTATTTTTCTGGCAAAATGATATAATAGGTATCCTTCGTATTTCACAGCAGAATCATAAGGAGTAAGTTTACAAAACACTGAAGGTCTTCATCAACTTTCCCAAGGATTTCTCTAGATTCCTGATAGTCCACTGTTCTCTGTTATCCTACCCATTTTATCTCTGTGTGAATTTGTTCCTGTCCTCAAAACTTAACTCAGCCACATCCTGACCTTATCAACAGCTTCGTGGGATCCAGGGAAACAAATCCCCATCTCTTTTATTAGCTTTATTAAGTCTTGTTTCTTCATGATATCTGAAATTTCACTTTGCAATTGATTTGCACTCTCTTTCTATTTTGAAGATTGACAGAAACATTTATATGAGGGCAAGAATAGGCTCTAGTGTTAAGCAAGAAATGGCATTGAATAGGGAACAATTTCCTAAGCAGCCGATTCACTAAAAAACATTGTGCTCTAATGACACATTTGGCTTGTCTATAAAATCTTATAATGCTAGGGACTCTCACAATGAATATTTGAATAATGAAAATTTCCTGTTGTATATCAAAATTAAGCTGCATTTCTCTTTGTACTGTGCCTAGGATGCTCTTTCGGCCTTTGTTATTTCCTACTCATCTTTCTGTAGTCAGTGCAAGCATGAATTCCTCAGGCCTTTCATGGCCTCCCCGACTAAATAAAATCCCTTATTAAGGACTTCAAGCACCTTTGGAGCATACATCAAGGATGGAATTCTACATTTCTGCAATTTAATTAATGATCATCTTCCCCATCAGACTGTATGCCTCCATAGAGGCAGGAATTACGCCTGGCACAGAGGACTCCCTCAATAAGTCTGTACTTAAAGCATGCACAACAGGGGAAAAATAAGAAACTACCTAAGTGTCTTTCAATACAGAAAGAATTAATTAATTAGACTACATCCATATAGCACTGTATTAGCCAGTTGTTAAAAATAAGGTATGTCCTGATATCAAATGACATTTCCCATGCTATATTAGAATAAAAGAAGCAAGATATAAAATAGACATTAAGATTGCATTTGTGCAACTTTGATATATATATATATATAGATATAGATATAGATATAGATATAGATATCCACATGCATGCTGGTAGTAATATTCAATATTTTTGTAGAAGTTTTCAACAGAAGGCACCTTTGGGAAATTGACGGGATTATGGGGGGGGGGGTATTCTTAGTTTCTTGTCATTCACTTCTGTTTTTAATTTAAGAAAAATACATTGTTTTGCGATAGAGGGCACAAAGGTTAACAAGTAGGATGAGGCCACCAAGTCAAGTCCAGGCAAGCAGTCAGCAATAGGACCTCACGCCCGAGTTGAAATAACATAGTCTATTCCCTACCTTGGGGGTTGGCCCTCAGTATGGCAGGATTTAAGCCAGAAAACAGTTATCTTCTACTCCTTCCTCTTCCTTAGCCTTCAGATCTAATCAGTTATTAAACATGGAAACAATTTTCCAGTCAATTCTCTTCTCACCATTCCCACAGCCCTTGTTCTAAATCAGGACTTCAGCTCACCCCCTCGAACGGTTCCAATACTCCTTTCTTCCTGCTTTCAGTTTTCACTGCTACAGGCCACACTGTAGGCTGGCGCTCTAACAACTCCCCAATAAAATTAAACCAAAACAAAGACCAACACACCCATGTAACTTCATCTTCTATTCCTCCCCCACAGTCCTTCCTAGTTCAGCCACCACTGTTTTCTCATTTACCCTGAAACAGACGGCTTCATGCTGTGTGTGGACCTCCCCCTTCGATATTCTGTTCTTCTTATTGAATATCTACTCATATTTTATTGCTTCTTCCCTGATTACCCCACCCCTCCAAGCTAGATTAGCTTTCTCGGTCTTTGTCCTTCAGAGTACGTATAACATTTGTATTTCTTTTTCCCGCATCTTGCTTCCCACCTGACTAAGCTGGCACATAGAAGTAACTCAATAAATTCTTGTTAACTGGCTGGCAGGCTAAAAAAATAAACAAATGTAAATTGGCTTATATAAATCCCATTACTGGATCCTCACCATGTGCAAAATAAAATCTTTAAGGCAGCTCCTGACTGGTCTCCTACTCACCTCATCTCTCCCAGCACAAGCCTTTGCCTTTCACACTCTAGCAATTCTGAATTACGCAGAGCTCCTAGAACAAACCTTATGGCTTCCCCGCTGCCTTTTATATGCTGTTCCTGCCACATATGATGCCTCTCTATTCTGCTTTCTATCTATATGGTTAGCACTCATCCACGCACTCATTCAAGAGCAATCAGAAGTTATTCCTTCAGAGAAGTCCTCCATGACCTCCTAAGTAAGTTCATCTATGATGACTTTGCCCTTCCTATACCTTGTATCTTTCCTCTTTTTATTGTACTTCTATTTTAAATGTTTTCTGGTAAAGACTTTGTCTTTATTGTCTTTTCCCAAATGCCTACATATAACTAGAACACAGTAAGCACTAAATGTCTGAAGTGAGCTGAACATGGACTGTGTGTGAATATAAATTATTACTGATGTGTCTATACTAGCTGCATGCTTATGTATATATATTGTTTCCTGGGCAATAGAGAACATTATCAAGATTTTATACGTAGTAACTCCATTAACTGCCCAGAAAGAATAGCAAATGCATTTTTTTACATCTAATAAACCTTCATGCTGCTGGCTGAAAGGCTACATAAAACTTTGCCTCCCTGGGATGCAGCCAAATCTAAGGCAAACAGACCTTTTTTTCTCAGATCTAAGGTTACAAATCTATGTGGCAGGGAAAGCAAAGCAAATAAATGGCCTTTACAGACCGTGGAATTTAACAGCAGTGAACAAAGCAGCCATTTGCTATCCATGCAAGCGTTCCATGCCATCTTCTCAGGTCACTTGAAGGCATTGAGCTTAGTACATCTAACGACAGGAAAGAAAGAGGAGCAGAAATAAATTTTCCTCTCACATCTTCCATATGAGGGCTCTCAAATTCCCAGACACTCATTCAGACTTAGCAACAACTGCCACTCAGTCGTAGCATTTACATTAAGGATCAAAGGGTTACCCTCGATGTGCACACTGATTCAGTTAATAAAAATAACTCTAGAATTTCTGGCTTCCTTTGCCTCTCCAAGGTATACCAAGTCATTCACCACTCTCAGACACAGGCAATGTTTCCTACTGTCTGCTCAAAGGCTCCTTATAGCACAGTCCAGTTGCAACCCACTCAGGGTCCCCATCTTCACATGAGTGCCTCTGAAGTTATCTGCCATATTGCTAGGACCATCATCATCTAGGTTTGTCCAGGGCGTTTCTGAGGTTGGCAAGGGGGTCTCTCTGGGGGTTTTCCTTTTCATTATCAGAGATCAGAAACAAACTCCACCTACTCTTCTAGTATATTTTAGTCTATTTGGATTGCAATAACAAAATACTATAAACTGGGTTATTTAATAACAACATAACTTATTCTTCCCAGTTGCTGAGGCTTCAAAGGACACGGTCAAGAAGATTTATGTCTGATGAGGGCCTGCTTTCTGAATCATAGACAAAGCTAGTGCCCTAAGATAGTAGAGGGAGTAGGAGTTCTCTCTTGTTCCCCTTGTTTAAGTGGTGGGAATGCCATTTATGAGGGCTCTGTCCACATGATTTAATCGTATCCCAAAGACCCCAACTTGGGTGTTAGGACTTTATCATATGAGTAGGCAGAGGACACAAAAGCATTCTCCCTATACATCAAGGGCCAAGGCTAAATTATACAACCTGAATAAAGCCTTTCTTTGTTTACCCACCTACTGCTTGATCAATTTTTTCTTTATATTCGATTGGTGCATATAGTTTACAACCTAATACTGAAGATTTGATGATCCAGTGATCCAATAATTTCATATAGGTTGTTTTTGTTTTCTAATTCAGATTGTTAAGAAGTTCTCTCAGAACAAAAATCAAACTTTCCCATTTCAGACAAATTCAACAAATATCTTCTAGAACTTACTGTGCTCAACTGTATTTACCAGGACTCTCTTGGTTGTAAACCCCAGAAATCCAGTAGAGTAACTTTGGTATAAAGTGTGATTTAATTAGGTTACATAAGTCTCTCCCCTGATCTAATGAAAGAAATACAACTGGACTTGAGGGATTAACTTCCGAAATCATTATTTCTTCCTTTGTGAGCCAATTTTCTCTACCTTGGAGACCAATATGTTAATAAGTTTATCTGCTGGTTATTCCCTGAGTACACATTACTGATCTAGCGATTCAGAGAAAGGCAATAACTCCAATGTTCTCTAATATGAGAAATTCAGATCATAAATAAGTAGTAAGAGTCAAATGGGTCTGATGTTGGAAGGCGGGGAGGGGGGATGAGAGAGAGGGTAGGAGTGCAAGAGAGGGGAACAGGAAGGAAAGGAAATGTGAAATCCATGCAGTATATTTGTGTATAAAATTCTCAAGTTTAATGTAACCACTGTGTATTATAAACACATACTTTTAAAAATGGGGAAAATAAAGTTTCAATTCATATATTTAAAGCATGGACTATTGTCCAGGTGTCACACTAAGCCTGTTAAATCTGGCTAAGAATGTAGGTGGAAGGAAAGACATATAATCAGGTTATTTCAATGGTTAAATGTCCTTCAGAAGGGTACATTTATGCTGTGATAAGAGCGGAGAGAAGAAACATAGAGGTTCAGTAATATTACTGAAGGAGACAGAATTTGAGCTGAAACTTGAAAAACAAAACCAGTTAATGGGTGGAAAGGGTATTCAAAATAGGGAGGCCCCCATAACGAAAGACATGAATGAATGAAACAAAATGGTTTGTGCGAGGATCCACACATAATATAAAATGAGAGATAAACATGTTTGCAAAGGGTGGTAGTGTCAGGAACAAAACACTGAAGACCTTAACCATCATTTTAGGAAGACCGGTTCTATGTAGGATGCAGTATCATCTAATTTGTGTTTCAGATTACCCTGACAGTCGTGAGGAGACACACTACAAGAGGAAAAACAGTCCCCATTAATCCAACATAAATCACACATTTAGACACATTAAAAGCTGATTGGGTTAATGTAATTCAGGACATCCTGTTTCTGGCCAACAGTTCCCTAAAAGATCATGATTTATGTTATCACTGCTACCTCATTCCCACCTCCCAAGTCCTCTGTGGGTTTGTTTATTTTCTCCAGTGGTTAGTCATTAATTGTAGATTCCAGGCTAATTCTGGCGACCTCTAAGTGGTATGACAAAGCAATAACTGGGAATCAGGGCACTAGGAATTGAGAAGGAATTCCAAGTCTGGGGCTTAAAAGAAGCTTGCAGGTCACCTGGTAGTATTGGGTTAAAATTAAGAATAAATAAATATTAAAAAATTAAAAACCCACATAACTGTTAAATTTTCCCCTTCTCCTGGCATTTCATGGGTGTATTCTTAGCATCTTTCTGTCTCTCCATCCCACAGGATGACCCACTCAGTCTACCTCATCCAGCCTGAAAATAGTCCTAGCCTTCCATAAGAAGCAGTACTCTGATTTGTCTGTAGGTGATAAGCAAAAGGGAGGGGTGCTAAGCCAACCTAACCTGTTATAGGCGGAGGTAACCTCTGCCCTAGCCCGTGACTCTGGAACACAGTTTCAGTATACATCACTCTCCTATCATTCTTTCAATCCTGTCAACTAAAAGTCACCATTTGGGAAATTGTTTTAGCCAAGAATATCTAGCTATCCAGTCCTCCTTGTCTGCAAAGCTTCTGAGATCTCCTTGCTCCTCACCCATTCTCTCTCTCTCTCCATCTCTTTGTGAGTGTGTTTTTGTGGATGGGTGTGAATTCACAGAAATAGCCATAGAAATAGAAATGTGGCCACAGAAATAATGACTATATACACGAGCACATACACACTCACACCAACACACAATCATCATTGATAAGCTTACTTCATAGTAAATAAATTAAGACTTGATTCACAGAATGAATGAGGCCTGGTCACTGTAGAGATTTGAATTCTCACATGGACAGTAATTTCTTCTCAAGAGAAATCTTCTTGTAGACAGAGAAATACACATCTTAATCACATCCACTTCAAGGAAAAACACCAATATCTAATTGGCCAATAATTCAAACGTCTGGTTCAAATCCAAAGTAAGCAGAGGCTCCCTGGCAAGAGTCTCACCTTTCTTCCTCCACAGTACCCTTTCCACCCTTCCTCTTCCTGCTGAGTCACTCAGCGCTCTTGAGAAAACCAATTCTCTGAGGAATCAAAGGAAATTAATGAAGATTTTCAGACTAAAATCTTAATGACAATGTGCTACTCCTTACAGGAAATTTTTTTTTTCAAAAGAGAGCAGGAGTATAACCCCAAGAAAAGAATTCCTATGAACAGAACTTCAGTAACACGGCACTTGGATGAGGAAGTTACAAGCGGAGAGGAAGCAAGGTGAAGCAGATTTCCTGCATCCCTTACATTACACCAAGACTTCTACCTCTACGTAAAAGTTACACGCTGCTGATACTCACCATACGCAAAGTACTTTGTCTATCCCACGGTCCAAGGACCGAGTCCATATTGCTTAGTCCAGCATTCAAATTTTCTCCATCTTTCCAGGGTCACTGTCCACTTTTCCTTTTGAAACTTCTTTACTCCGCCCATTATCTCCTGAATGTGTCTCCGCTTCCAAATTTTTGCTCATGAGATGTCTTCTCCTTAGAATTTCCTATACTTTAAAATTCCTCCTACTTCAGCTCTACCCATTCAAGGCCCAAATCAATTCCTACCTCTTCTATAAAATCATCTGTAAGCATCTCAAACATTCTCATCAAATATTTATATTCTTTCATTATAACTATAATCAGAGAAAAATATAACATCACATAGTGCTATAACTGGACAGAATTGGGATGCATTTAGTTGCATAGCCATTCTCTCTCACTCCCTGTAACTGCATGACCACAGAAAAGTAGCCTATCTTTCTGGACCCCTAGGTTCTCAGATTTCACATAGTAATAGAAAGAGTAACTACTTCATAAAGTTGTAAGCAATTAACTAGGATAATTTACAGAAAGCACTAACCCCACTGCCTGAGTAAATAGTACCTATTAATATATGCATATGGTCACAACACCACCTCTGAAGAGAGTGGCTCACTTTATCAAGCCTCTTTCCCTTTGCTTTATCTACTCTGACATATGTCTTCCATGTGGTCTCCTTAATCAGAACCACCATAGCCCTTCACTTCTTTTTAGGCACATGGAGATTGTGTTTCCAAATCTCTCTTGCAGTTAAGTGTGGCTATAAGGCTACATATGGAGCAGACTTGTGTCCTAGCTTCATCTTTCTCAATGAATTTCTATAAAACTTTATAAAGGCATGACCCATGATCTCGGTATTGTTATTTTAGAGAAAAGAATAATAAAGTAATAATAATAATATAGTGCCCAGAGTATTTAAAATATTCTTTTCTCCATATTACTGTATTCCCAGATGTACGAACTGGGTACCCACCTCTACCGCATTCCCAAATACACTGAAATATTTAATAATCATGAAGTGTTCAGTAAACTGGCCTAACAATTAAAAGACCCTAGATAAAACATATGACTTCAGGTAACCAGGAAAGGAAGGCAAGAATACCTTTGTATTCACCCATGAAGTCTCACATAAAGTGTTGTATTATATCACAATGCAATTTTTCAACAGCCAATCCTCATTTTAATTAAACTAGATATTATTAAATCTAATCAGCTGCACTCTGGAAGGGTGAGGCAGAAGGTTCACAAGTTCAAGCTTGGCCTAGGCAACTTACAAACTTAGCAAATCCCTATCTCAAAAATAAAAAAAAGAAAAGAGGTGGGGATATAACTTAGTATAGAGGTCCTAGAGTCAGTCACCAGTACTAAAAAACAACAATGAAAACTGAATCACCTTGGCATATTATCAAACAAGATGGTAGAATACAAAGAGCTAGACTTTCTCTTGACACATTAGCTCAGATGTAATTCATAAGTAAAATCATTTTGGAGAAAAAACCCTAAGTGAGAGGCTTCTGCATTCTGGCCAAGCTAAAAATCAGACACATCAAAGCTGGCAGTGCAATTTGAGAAATCCTCTTATCAGAATCCTCATATATAGCACAGTACCATTCAACTGGAAGGAATCCTCTTAACTCTCAGCTTCTTCCTGAAAATTACTAACATATTAGGGTGATGTGGAGGGAAAGGAGTGCCCAGGACTCCCTAATCCACCATTTTGCTCGAAAATATCCCAAGGTGATTCATTTTTAATAATAGTATTCATCTTCATTAGAGTTGGCCTTTGGGGGCATACATTGTAACATATCAAAGATTCGGTAGGAATTTCAAGGCAAAGCAGTTAAATTGTACAATTAATACCTCAAATTTTCCAGAAGCTCCTCACTGAGTGGGCTTGTCTCGCCCTTCCTGGAGTATTGAAGGTACATGATATGTTTTAGCAACATAGGGAAGAACAAAGGCGGTAATTTGGACTCAGAGTTAACCACAACCCCCCCTCCCCCTTCCCGATTCAGGACAAAGAAAAGAAAAACAACTCTCACTCTTTCTCTCTAGGAAAAAAAAAATAGTTAGTTCACACATACAACAGAAAAACTTTTCGAAGGAATGCCCAAAGGACTGGGTTATGTCTTCCTTGTCTTAGAACATTGACAGAATCTAGAAACTAGCATAGTCTGGTCAGCTGATAGCTAGTAAAAACACCAAAGGTACTTTGAGCTAGTATTCACTAAGGTCTTTCCCCTCAGCTCAGAGTAAACAAACGAAAAAACTCTACTAGCTGCTTCAGCCAGAGGAGAAAAAAAAATTGAGTGCTCAACAACACAATTTTTGAAAGGATTTACTTAACAGATTATTGTAGTTATAGTTTTTAATAATATGACATTTTAACATTCACACTAAAGATGTTATTTATGCACTGCTACTATATTACTAGAATATTTGCTATTTGTGTTTACTTTTATCAATGAGTATACATTTTCAGACATTTTGCATTAATCAGCAATTATCAGTGAACTAGAAACAGAAAGAAAATTGCCTCAACATAATAATGAACATGTGTAAGAAGCTAACATCATATTTAATAGCAATTAGAAACTATTTTTAGGCCCATTCTCACCACTCTGTTCAAAATATTACTAAATTTCTAACCAGAACTATTAGGTCAGAAAAGAAAACAAAAAGTATTTAAAACAGAAAGGAAGAATTAAAATTGTTTGTGTATGAAGATAGCATCACTATGTATATATAATACACACACACACACACACACAAATATATATCAAAAAAACTCTGTTAGAACAAATAAATAAATGCAGCAAAGTTGTATCATCAGGAATTAACATAAAAACCAGTTGGGTTTCCACACACTAACAACAAAATACCTGAAGCTAAAGAAGGGAAACAATCCCATGTAACAATGGTACCAAAAATAATAAGGCAAAGACGTCACAAGATTGTAGAATGATAGATGAACACACTTTATGTATAGAAAAATGAAAATCCTCAACAAAATACTAGCTAGGCAAATATGGAAACATACAGCACATACAGTGTGACTACATGTGATTTACCCTAGGAATGCAAGTTTGGCTAGACATATTATCAAAACAACACAATATAGCATTATAACAAGAAAAGATGAAAACCACATAGTTACCTCAGTAGAAAACACCATTAAAAATTCATTACCTGTTCATGACAAAAACAATCAACAAACAAGAATAGAAAGGCTTGCCACAATGTGACATAGGCATGTATAAAATACATATAGTTAATACAACAATGAGAAAAAACACCTTTACCCCAATATCAGGAACAACACAATAATTTCTGCTATTGCCACATCTATTATACACTGTACTTTATCTTCCAGTTGAAATAATTAAGCAACAAAAAGAAAATAAATGTCATTTAGACTTGAAAGGAAAAAGTAATAAGATATTGCTCTCTGTAGGTGATACATTGTATGTAGAGAAAGGTAATTCACCAAATAAATACTAAAATAAAAACAGAATTCAGTGAAGTTTAAGGATATAATGTTAATATACAAAAAGCAATTTACTCCTATACAGTAGTAATGAACATTCCTGGAATTAATAATTCAAATTAGAATAGCATCAAAAAGAGTAAAGTATTAAGGTAAATATTAAACAAAAATGTGTAAATATGTATACTAAGAATACCAATGATTTTTGGGAGAAATTAAATTTTAAAATTCCATATTCAATAATACTATTATATAATCTATTAATTCAATGCAATAAATATCAAAATACTAGCTTACATTTTTGTAGAAATTGATGTTCTAATCTTAACATGATCTTAACATTCATATGGAGTTATGAAGTTGCAAATGGCCCAAAACAATAAAAACAATTTGATAACAAAAAAAATTTACAGGATTCAGAGTCCTTAACTTCCAAATTTACTACAAACCTACAATAATCAAAACAGTGTTGTTTTACTTACTTTTTCATTGATGTGACAGAAGTACCTTATTTCGAAACTTAAGGGAGGAAAGATTTATTTTAGCTCACTATTTCAGAAGGACTCAGTTTCTTCATGGTTGGCCAGCAATGGCAGAAGCCAAAGAGCTGCTCACAGCATGGCAAACAAGCAGCCAAATGAGGAAGGGACAGGGGAAGAGACACGAGTTGGAGTGGCTGCTAGGAAGCCACGCTGCTAGGCCAGAGGTGAAGAAAGGGGGAGCCCAGAGAGTTGCACCAAAGCCACCAGGCACAAATACTGAAGAGTAACTCTGGTGCTGCAGCCCTGCAGGAAGTAATGGGGGAAGACTGGGCCATGCTCTGTGCACCACTAAACCTCCCTCCCCTGCCTGCTTCCATGCCTACCCAGTGTTCCACTCCCTGCAACCAGGCCCACCTCCCAACAGTTCACGGTTCCACAGCTATTTCACAACATCCAAATACATGAGGCTTTTGGGAGACTTATCAGATCCAAACCGTAACAATACGGTACTGGCATAAGGACAGACACACACAGATTATGAAGTGAAAATTCAGAAATACACATGTAGATTTGTAGTTGATTATACTCAGTAGCACCAAGATAATACAATGGGGCAAAGATAAGTCTCTTCAACAATCATGCTGAGAGAGTTGGACAACCACATACAAAAAAATTTAAAAACTAGACTGTACTTCACACCATATAAAGTATCAACTCAAACTAGATCTATGATATAAATATAAAATGAAAACCCATAAAACTCTCAAAGAAAACATAGGTATAAACCTTGATCTTGGATTTAAGAATGGAAATTTAGATATACCAAACTTGTAAGAAACAAAAGAAAAAAATAGAAAAATTTAGCTTTATAAAAATTAAAAATTTGTTCTTTAAAGGACTTTATCCAGAAATTTCAAAGAAAAACCAGATAATGAGGGAAAATATTTGAAAATCACACATCTGATAAAGGACTTGTGTGCAGAATATGTAAATTACTATTACAACTCATAATAAACATAACCCAATTGAAAATGGTCAAAGTATTTAAATCAGCAATTCAGCAAAGATGATCTACCAGTTCCTGAAATATCACTTAAAATTTTGATTTGTTACATCATTAGTCAATAGAAGAATGAAAATTCAAATCAAAATAAAATAACAAACTAGGACAGATAAAATTTTTTAAAATGTAGGTTCTAATGACAGTGTGGAAAAATCTGGAAAACAATTTGGTATTTCTTCAAACTACTAACCATTGATTGACCACTAATTTCACACAAGTGTATATCCAACCTAAATGCTAGCAACTGATGAATGAATACAGAAAATGTGGTATTATCATACAAGGGAGTGTTATCCAACAAAACAAAATGAAAATACAAAATGAAGGAACTAGTCCCAAATGAACACATTTTTATGATTCTTTTTATATAAAATGTCAGGAATAGGCAAACCTGTAGAAACAAACAGTAGTAAATATCTGGAACTTAGGGCAGGGTCTAAGGAGGAAGAAAGATTACCTCTTACACTCATTCATTAAATCTTCAAATTATATAAAAACTGTATCTCTATAAAGCTGTTAAAAAACAAATTATCAAATAAACTATCAAATAAAATTCAAAAAGTGACTGTTTCCAGAAGTAAGTGAAACAAATTTTGCAGCCTCTTGGCAAGAACATTTCCGCCAGGACACCTATCCCTATTCCTTTGAATACGAAAGGCTAGGAGAGAGAAATAGGTTTCTAGTTTGAAAAAATCAACTTTTTGGTCAATTTATTCATTATTCATAAGGCACTTGTGATAACCTCTAAAATTTTCCTCTCCGTACCCAAGGATATATAAGGTTTTTCTTTTCTTTTTTTGTTTGTTTGTTTGTTTGTTTGTTTGTTTTTTGGAGTGTGATAGTATAAGCATACACAGTCCGTATTTATTTGGGACTCGACTTCATCTTTTGGGCTCTTCTGTCATGTTCTTTTAGTCATGGAATAGAACATGTATGCTAGCTGCCCCGTGGCTACCATGGAAGAAGCTGAAGAGCTTCTTTCTATGCAGGATAAGGGCAGAAGGTGACAGGGTCGGTGGGTTAGAAAGGTGCCTCAAAACATTCTATGAAGGAACCCACAAAAAACTGTCATGAAGAATAACAAGAGCTTTCATATCACAGACTTGAATTGTTGGTCTGCCACTTATTAACTAGGTAATTTTGGACAAATAACATCTCTGAGCCTCAATTTTCATTTATAAAATAGTAATACCATCTCATGACATTATTGGAAGGATTAAATGAAGCAGTACACGTCAAGCTTGTTAGGCATCTGCACAGTGAAGACTCAAAAGCCAGTGCTATTATTTTGTGCCTGTGAAATCTATTTAATGGTACTTTTACTCCTTATGGTACTAATGAAAACACAAGGTTTTGGAATCCAATACAATCATTATTCAACCGATATTAGTACCTATGGAAGATTATCAGAAAACTTATGCTCAAGAAATATCTACCATAAGTAAACAAAACCTACTAAAGACAATATTAAGTAACCACAAAGAAAAGGAATATAGGAGAGATTGTAAGGTGACTACATGACAAAAAGTAGCCCAGGTAATAAAAGAAATACAATATGTCACACAGGTCAAGAGACACAAAGTTGTGTTCAATTGGAAACTGCAAGAGCCTCTGCAAAAAGATATAAGTACCAAGAAGATGGTGAAAAATATAAGATTGTTTTTATTTACATTAAATAATCTAAAACCATATTCCAACTAGGCTATCACAATCAGGCTTCCGACTAGATATTTAAGAAGCAAATAAGAGCCTGAGGAAAAGTTCAGGGTTCATCAAGTCTGATTTACCTGTTGTGACTTTCAAACTATGACTTCAGAGAAGAACTAATTTTCCCGTTATGTGGATTTTTCTCAAGATTCCCAAGAGCATTAGCTGTGCTTATGTGACAATACTGCAGACAACCAAAAGGAATAAAATCAATCAACTAGCTGTTTGTTTCTACACATCATATGAACAACTATCTTGATGAAGTTGCCACCAATGCTCACGGAGCTGCTCTAATTGGCCATTGAAGCTTTGATCTCTACTGTCTGAAAATTCAAACTGAAGGGAATCAGGAAAGTTATATTTTCCCTGGACTCTTCAGTAGCATGAAGGTTTCAATGGCCATTGTAACCTTAGCTTACCAATGCCTGACTTCTGAGCCTGAAAGCCTTGCCCACGGTTGCCCACTTATCATCGGTTTCTCCCTCCAAAACAAAATTCACATATAAATCAATGCAAGATTTGAAAACAGAGCAAAATCACATGATTTAATTTACATATGGAGTATGATCCAGGTGCCACTCCTGGCCCGTGTTAGGAACAGCTCTGATAGCTAAAGTTCTCACCATAACCGGCAAAGAAATTTACGTTCAATGTAAATATTATCACTGTGCAAGGGAGCATACCAAATCACAGTCACCGTGATTACCTTAGTTTGAGCCTCTCTCCATTCAGTCAGTACCCTATGTACAAGTACTACGTAAGGTACCACTGATAAACTGCTCAAGGTGGAAAGTGGGAGGAGTGAGGTTGGGGGCCACCACTTGACAGAGGGCACCGTGAGGACAAGAATAACCTCTAGGTTACCAGGAGCTGAGATTATTGTGATGGGGTGACATCCAGAAAATACTGATATCAGAGCATATTGCCAGATGGAAACTTGGCAAGACCCTGATTTTGATAATAAGAACACTAACACCAAAGGAGGATGTTTACTAATTAGGAAAACACATAGTCAAGGTTGAACTTGCAATCAGTTACCACTCTGCAAGCCAGCGTTCTGTCTAAGTCAACTGAACAGGATTCAAAGTTCTGTCAGACCACAATGATAGCAGAGATACAGTACTTAGCTTACGTACCTGGCACAGGGTAGGTTGCCTAAAAGAAACTGTGTTTCACTAACTCAAAGTATGCTGAAGCTGTTGACATGACTTCCTACAGGGCATTATATCTGAACTTCGTGGGAAACATAAGAACCTGGATATGACTTTCAATGGAGAAAATCACAATATACAGACAGTACATGATGTCTATTTCGCAAAATGCAGTAATAAGAAGATGCACAGAGAAGCCTAATAAATAGAAAAATATATGATCAGCCAATTCGGAAGAGAGGTGTAAATCAAGTCTCAAGCTCAAATGTCTTTTTTTTTTTAATGTAAACTGTGCAAGAAGGGAAACGTAAAACTTCGGCGAATCAAACCTTAAATGTTACTCCTACAGGGAGTCTCAACAATTTACTGGTAATATAGCAAGCCGTATAGCTAACATAAAATACAGAGCTAGCAACAGACATTCTCGTAAGGGAGCCAGATTTATGAAGCACCTTGCTCTTTAGAGGTGAATGAACTTCAGCCTTGACTCCGTATTCTCCCTAACTAGCAAACGCCTTCCCCTGGTGTTAAATGTGTTTGTTTTCAAAATAACAATCCTGCCAGGTTTTTAGGCAGCAATGTACTGGGATATCATCCTGCCAGGTATGTAGCCAGCAATGTACTCTGATAGCAATGTCCTATGGATAACACCCCACCACCACATTGAGAAAGGAAACATGGCTCATTCTTCAACTGCTTCTAATCAATACTTCCAGAATTTATATTCCATAAACATCTACACTTTGCTTCTAAACAAATAATTTCATCATAAGCTAGTTCTCAGTAAAAACTACAATAAGTTTTCACAATATATTATGGGAGCTCTGGCTATTCAGTTCTAAATAATGGCTCCTTTTGCTGGACAAGTAAATTGAAATTGATTTGTTTCAGCCGCCTATGCTAGAACACACAATGCCTGCTTACAACAAGCCTATTGACTTCTGCAAACAGTACTCCAGCCAGCTTCCTCAAGGACTCCCGGCAGGATTTTTAAATCACCCCACCTTCTCTCTCCTAACCCCAAGAACAAAGCATCCATTTAAATAGAGGCTCTTGCACAGTATGTCCAAGAAAAGGAAAGTGAGGAAGCTTTCCTGGAGATCAACTGAGCAG
Source organism: Ctenodactylus gundi (assembly GCA_004027205.1). Classification (NCBI taxonomy): domain Eukaryota; kingdom Metazoa; phylum Chordata; class Mammalia; order Rodentia; family Ctenodactylidae; genus Ctenodactylus; species Ctenodactylus gundi. The sequence continues at coordinate 628,702 of PVKB01000038.1, forward strand.
AGCCCAAGATGAGGAGTGAGCCTTTGGATAAGAGACTAAAAGTGAAATCAGCTGCTCCTTTAAATGAAAAGGTGAGGAGAGAGAGAGAAGGGGAGGAGTAAAAGGAGAGAGATACAGACATCAACTGACCGAGAGACTCACTCTGCCTTTTGCTCCTATCCCCTAGCCCCATTCTCTTACCCCTAGGACAATGCCGACATGGAGAAAATTAAGGCTATAGAGGAAAAGTGTGATGTAACGCTTATTTCTGGAGGGACTGACATAACTTGCACTGAAAAAATGCTGCATACAAAGCCAACAATGCTTCTAGTGCTCTCTGTCACTCAGGAGGAAATGTCAGCCATGGGGAACGGGAATATGATTCTTACACCAGTCACACAGGCATCTGGGAATGGATCATGGGTAACACAAGAAGTTTCTTTGTAGTATGGTACATCGTGGACAAGGAGCCAGCAATGGTGATCAAAACGACAGCAAGGATACAGTACTTAGCTTATATACCTGGGATAACTCTAGTTTAGCAAAGACCACAACAATCATCTTCGTTTGGTTCAAGACACCTCTGTGAATTTTAGTTCCCAAAAAGGTATTTCCTTTCTACATGTTGTTTCTCATGAAGCTATGAGAGACACAGGCTACCAGGTCATTCCCATTTCCATATGCATTAAGAAAACGAGGGGCCAGAAAGAGGGGAAAAGTTACCAAAGGTCTGAAAGTCTGTAAATGGAAGTCCAGATATCTGAGCTCAGGCCTTCTAATTCCAATTTAGTGCTTTCTTCACAATATTTTATACTTTATTTATTCATTCAATCATGTGATCAAGCATTCAGCGAACATACTGAGCACTGACTCTGTGCCACGCAATCTGCTCTCAGATTCACAGCTGAGAATTTCAACTTTTGGAGTTAGGAAAGCATCTTGGGGACTTGTGATCTTCTGCATATAATAATCTTGGGGTCCAAAAATATTTTCCGCTAAGGCCTAGCTGTTACTATTTCATCTCAGTAGAAAATAGTTATAACATGAATCAGTGCTTTTTTTCCCCCCAAAAGCTGAATGCATAGCCAAATGCACTTCAAACAGCACATATCATTGACATCCCCTAACTAGAAAACTGCCACTCACCAGACCTTCAAATTTAAGACTTTCTGAAGACTGTCCTCAGGTGTGTAGGTACTATGAGCGGATCTAGGAGCACTTGTGAAATTGATACAACTCTGTCATATGTCCACACCAGCAACGTGGCTCTGTCCCTGCCTACATAGTGGCACCCACATTCATAATGAGCAGACTTCTCCAACCACTCTCTTGATACCTAGAACTGCCCTGCTTTCCCTTACCATTCATCTACATCCACATTCTCAAACATACTTGCTATGCTAAGGAGCTAGGAAAATTAATCTCTAGTGGTTTAATCTACTTGCCTTTTCATAGGAACTCATGCCTTAAAAAAGCAATTTGCACAGTGAGCATTTCAGGCCCCCGCGGCAGCCTAATGATTAGGTACAGGAAGGGGCTTGCAGGTGCCCTCATTCAATTCACAATCCACTTACGTTTTGAACAATAAAATGAACACAGGAATTATTGTCATGCTGTAAGGGTACAACGCCGGTTTTGGAAAGGGCAAAGGAACATCTGGCCAATCAAGCTTGAGCTTCAAAAATCCAGAAAGGACAAAGCCCACGATTACTCCTTCCTCTTAACCCTTAATTCCCACAACATAACAAGTATTATCCTCAAATAGTTTCTAGATGGCTGAACTCTAGTCAATATAATCTCCAGCTGCACAGAGCTTGAAAAGAAAATGTAGACTAAATTCCTTGTCTCACTTCCAGCTTCTTGAAGGTCTGCTCATGACCTCGTGTTTCTATGGTCGTTACTGTCTCACAAGGCTTACTGGCTTCCATTTATCCCATCCTTTCACGATTTTATAGATCATCTAGAACATTACCTTGCAAGCCTCTAACAATATTAGAGGTGGCTGGTTCTCCCACGTGGTCATAGCAGCCACCTCACTTCACAATCTGACTTTCAGGAGTTTAACAAGAACTTCAAAAATGCACTAGTGCAATAAACCCTAGGCTCCACAGACTGAGCCTTTCCTGATGAGGCACTTTGAAAGAGAGGAACCTTCCATCAGTCAGTCATGTTATTTCCCAGCCTAATGTCTTATTTTCCAAACTCTCTATTGACAGCCTGGTCCAGGGTTTCATTTTCTCACATCTGTCTTACTACAAGGGACATTTAATATCATCAGAGGTTTTCCTCTTTTTTGACCCATCCTATGTGTTACCATCAGATGAGTTCATTTGAAGGATAGCTCTTAATGTGTTATTCTTCTGCTCCTGGACTCTGTTTATTAACAGGATAAAGTCCAACTTCTTAAGGCCAGCATTTAAGGCCTCCACTGCAATGCACCCACTCTTCCTACACAATCCTATCTGTACCTCTTTCTCAAATAAGTCTTCTGTCACACAAATATCAGCTTTACCTTGCCCTGGGCACATGGCACACTTACTCCATTCTCGGTATCTTTACTGAAGTTCCTACTCCTGCAACACAGGAATTTATGTCCCCTACCTCTCTTCTCTGTATAGCCAAACCCAACCTTATCATTCAGTACTCTATTTAAGACTAACCTCTTTCTCAAAGCCTTCTCCCATTGCCCTACCCATGCCACAGAATGCAGGATATCAGAACAGACCATTTCCTAGCCCTACAAAATCAGAATCTGTGTTTTTAACAAGATCGCCAGATGATCCCATTTATATTACAGATTCTGAGGCCCTGCCATAAACACCATAATATTGTGCCATTGAAAAAGAAGAAGATACCTAGGACTGCTAACTATGACAGACAACAAAAGTCTGTTCTTCCCAACTCCCTCCACTTTCCATTTTCGGCTATGTCATCCAACTTTTGGAGGCACAAGTGTGGTCCTCTCCAACCACCTACACCTCCAACCTGTTCCTTCTATAACTTTTAAATCACTTAAAAACCTACATTTTCTAGTTTTGATTTAAGCAGGTTCCCTATTCAGGATCACAGTTTTATCTAATTAAATTTTCTGTCAGCTAATTATAAATACAACTGCCAACATTGAAATCTCTCCTCTAGAATCCAACCAAGATGACTGAGTCTATGGACCTCAGCTAAAGGACAGGAAAGTTGTCACAAAGGGGTTAGTGTACAACACTAACTAAGGAATACAACTACCTACACTAAGGAATACACTTAGGAATACAACTACCCTGAGCATAGCAGAGGATCTGCAGGTGAATGCTAGCGGAGAATGAGCTGTGACTGGTTGAGCTGCCTGTGGGCTGTTCCTTTGTTCACAAATCTGGTACGTGCCTCACATTGGGTCTAGACTCAAAGAAGTGGCCAGTGCTGGAGAAAGTTCACTAAGTCCTCAACATGTCATTAAAAGAAATCCAAGGACTTCAGAGGTTTATTCAGACTCTCTGTATATCCTTTGAGCATTTTTTCATTTTTTTCCCTTCTCACGCCTTCTCTTTCTTTCGCTCTTTTCTGGCTTTTTATGCTTTGAGCTTAACAAAAAAGAATTTTCCTGGAGGAAAAACTGATACCAATGTCTAAACCAAGAGGAACACAAGTCTTTTATTCAAAGTTCATCTTTCTTTACAATTCAACTACTATTAATTCCCTTTGCACTCTTAACTTCAGGATCTGTAATTCAAGTATGGTCAGGAGGTAATCATTTATATAAATTATGCTGTGTATATAGCATATATAATGGACAAGTAAGTCCAAATTTTGCAACAGCTGGTACCTAGATGCTGAACAGATCACCAGTCTATGACAAAGTAGTAAAGTTAGCACAGAAGCAGATATTTATTCTTTCATTCAACATTACCTTAAACGTGGAAATAGAAGCATTAAACAAGTATATAAAGTATATAAAGGTCCTTAAAGAAATTACAACTTCCCATAAAGAAATGAGCAGACTGACCAAAAATATGCGTGATTTTAAATTTAGTATTGATTAATTTTCAGAGCATTAGTCTGTGCCTGAAAGCCTCTGATTCTTATCAAATGAAAGTATTCTCTTATACATCTAAATCATTCTGTTTTCTTTTTATGCTACTATGGGTTGATCCCAGGTCCCTCACTATGAGCTATATCCCCAGGCCATTTTTTTTTAAGATGCATTTTTCTCCTTTTTAAAAATCTTGTTTGCAGCATTCCTGTAAGTGACCCTCTTGTCAAAAGCCACAACAAAAGTTTCAGTTCGGGTCACACTGCAATGACCGCAAATTCTGATTCAAAGAACGTGGAATAATTAATTGTTAAGACAGTGATTTTGAGTATCAGTTCTACAAAACCAGTTAAACGTGTAAATTCCTTGGACTAAACCCTACACGTAGTGAGTCATCATCTCCACGTGCAGGCTCTGTGGACCTTCCAGGCACTTTCTGAGAATCACTGTGTTAACGTGCTCCTAAACTGCCATCCTCTCGGACTGCCTAAGTCTTCACCAGTGCTTTGTTAACCAGGCTGCCACTGCAAATGCATGTGGCATATGATCCTTGGCAGAAAGCGAGGGCATTTCCTGTCTTCTCTGCACAGGTGCACTAGATATCTCTGGTGACACTAAAGTTGAATGCATTGAAAAGAGTTTTCCTCTGAGACCTTTTACCTTGCCTGATTATCACATCCAGCAGCACATTCAGCAGCCAGTGAAAGACTTGTCCTCTCCCAAGTGAGAGGCCTGGCAGCAGGCTCAGACCTTCAGGTTAAGCATCCTACGTGACCAGACTAGAAGTTCCTGCCGGCAGAAGTATTGACTACCAATGAGGCCAAGCGATGACTCTAGGTGGTTAATGTTTTCTGAGTACCATGATTTCAGGGGGGAAGAAAACAAACACCACAGCTGTCAGTCCGCATGTGATATTTCAAAATGTCCCTTTCTAAATCCCTCTAGACAGAAGTACTAGATTCTAGGAAGGCTGTCAAAGACAAAGTTGGGAGGCAGGTGAGCCTTTCTTTTTTTCTTTATCTTTGGAGCTAGAGGTTTCCTGTATCAACACTGTAATGCCCTTGGGCTCCCCATGGAGGCTGCTGTCTGTGCTGTCCTGGGGTACACCTACTTCTCACCTCTCCCTTTTTCCTTTCGTCGCCTTGCACCTTCCAGTTCTCAGCTCCCTTCTCTCTGAGCTGAGTTCTCTCTGAATACAATGCAGTATGTGCTACAACATAGAAGTAAATGTCCTTTTATGTTTCTGGAGAGGTTCAATAGGGAGTCAAATTGAGCAAACTTTATTCACTGTGTTCTCTGGCACCTGGCTGACCCTGGTCCCAGCCACAGCCCTTAACACTGACTGCAGATTAAGCTGTAACCTAGGCCACCATGTGACAGCTATTTGTGGTTGGACTTTAAAGAGAGAGAGAGAGACAGAGTCAGAAAAGTCTCGTGCCCCGCCAAGAGAGACACAATTCAAAGGCCATACCTACTTTAATTGACTATAAATCAACAGTGTTTCCTTGATGCAGGAAAGATATCAAGTTGCCAAGAGTAATTTATAATCCACCAGCAAAAGATGGGAGTGTACTGGTAGAGGGGGACAGCACTATTGTCTCTTATTTAAGTGAACAAGAAGCTGAAATAAGCAAAGCCTACCCATCCAGACCTCAGGGCCTCATGGTCAACAATATCAAGATGTATTTTTTATTGTGCTTGCTGACATAACCCTGACTCTGCTCATATTGGAAAAAGAAGAACAGAGCCATGGTGCCAGAATATTCATGAAAGTAAATATTTATAAGCAGAGCAGACAATAAACGTCTGAGAGCAATAACCTTAGGAGCACCCAAATGTGAGACATCCAACATCTCTGCCATTTGTTGTAGCTTTGAGTTGTAAATAACAGTTCCTAAAATAAATTTCACTCTCCTAATGGCAACATATTTGAAATACAAAAAAGAGTGACTTCAAAGCAGTTCCTTCTGAAACAACTAAGTCTTGCCTGCTTCAATCGTTAGAGATTTGTCGTGGGCCTTTTCCAACATTCTCTGAATCCAGAAATTTTGTAATCATTCCCTAGATGCTGATATCTCCTCCCAGGTGACCCATCCTACTCCTATTAAGCCACTGAGAAGCACAAGCCCATGCCCTAGAAAATAGGCTTATCCTGCCTCCAGCATGTAAACCCGTCATAGGCTGAACTCATTCATCGTAAGTGAGACTGAAGCACGTTCTTGATTGACAGCAGCAACTGTACCTTCAGCAAAACTGAAAGAAAGGTAGAGCCAGTCTTCACTGCCCTCCTCTCCCTCCTCTGTACCCGTGTCCTCTCTTGGGCCAGCAACAAAAAGTCTCCCCAGCTCCACCTATTCCTGCACCACAGGCTGTGGGGCTTTCGAGTGTCACTATGACCATGACCAAGGAATGAGGAGACTTGTGTTCTAATTTGGACTCTAGCTAGATGACCTTAGGAAAGTCACTTCCTTCTTAGTCTCAGTGTCCTGAAATTAGGTATTCTAAACTTGTCATTAATAAAATAAAAGAGGATTTAGATACAGGGAACTGAAATTAACAGAGCCTTTACTGTGGCTTAGATACTGTGCTCAAAGCTATTTACATCTATTATCCCCTTAATCTTCCCAAGAAGTTATTACAATGCTGACTCTACAGATAAGAAATACTAGATTCAGAGACTTTTTGTGACTTGCTCAAGTCCCCAGTGCCTGTGAGTGGCGGAAGAGAAATGTCCAGCCATGTTCAGGTGTGGCTACCTTGCTCCCAGAGGAAATCCCTAAGGCTACTTCCACTTTTAACATTATATGAATCTGTGTACATGGAAATCACACCATGTACCCAGCTGTCTACTCCACATATTTAAAGTGTCTATTCCATAAACATTTGTGGAAAGAACAAAGTTGGGTAGCACAAATGGAAGAACAAAGGGTATTAGATGCCAAAGTGTGACTGTGCACAAATCAAAGATAAGAGAAACCAGATTGGGTCTTTAAAGGATGGTTTAAAAATGTGCAGGCTAAATTTAAAAATAAGTGAGACATGCCCACCTCCACCTAATCAGAGAAAATGAAACAGCTGTGTGGAAGCTAAGATTCTATAAATCACACCTACCTACCACATTCAATGGGAGAAAGGAAGTAGTCTGACTTCAAGCAGCTAAATGATCAAAAATGAGAGCTATCTTTTACACCAACCAAAGCAAGATTATCACATTTGTTTAATTGTATTTACATAATATAGAGTTGCATACATTCCAGACTTTGGCCTCTGAGCCTTCTAGGACATAGAGTAGGCCTTAAATGGAGAGGACGATAGAGTTAACAGAAGTGGCCTGGCGTGAATGTTGGTGACAGCAGGGAAGGAGAAAAATTTTGGAATCAGCATAAGAGTATCTCAGAGTTTGAAATAGGCAGGTTACTACTGACTTGTGCTGATGAGAACATGGTAAAGTTACTCACAAAAATAGTGAATACAGGATTCAGAGCCAAAGCTGGAGGGCAATTCTTAAGCTTTCGTAGCAGAAAAGGTTGTATAAAAGCTATCCTCCCATCTTGGGTATCTTTACTGAAATGACTGCTAAGTCATCTCTCACCTAATGTTTAAACGCATAATTCAGTCTGTATCATCTCTCTCCAGAGCTACTTTTATAACCTTCTAATTGTTCTTCCTGCCTCTATCCTTGCCTCCTTCCAATATAATCCCCACATTGTAGCCAACTCTGTCTATTCCACTCTTGCTTAAAGTCCCTCAGAGGCGTTCCACTGTCTTAAGCATAAGGACCTGGCACCCCTAAATGACACCCAAGCACTACATGTACCAGCCCCTCCAACTCCTTCAGATTCATCTCTCCAAATACACCAAACCCCTTGGAGTCCTAGAAAACACTATAATGCTATTCCCTTTACCTAAAATCACCTCTCCCATACAACCATCTGCCTGGTGAATGAAACACTATTTGCCATCTACCTGCCCAAGAGTTGCAAGGCATATGATACTCAACTTCTCTTTGAAGACTGTCTTGACACTCCTACAATAACCCAATTTGCTCTCAAATGAACATAATAGGACACGATACTATCACACTTAACCATATACATTATTTGTCCCCCACTAGATGTTGTACCCCTCAAGGACAGGGACAATGCATAGCACTGGCAGAGTTCACTCTTAATAAAAGTCCACTGAATTAATGCACAGATGAGGGATTAGATGCATAAGCAAGTGACTAGATTACTGAGGAAGTAATTAGATGAACTGAGGCAGCAGTAGCAGAACTAAGATATAACATTTTAAATATTCATAATGCCTCACAATTTATAAAATGTTTTAAAACCATTATGTTGTTTATCTTTAATAAAACTGTGAGGAAGAAAAGGCAAAAAAAAAAAAAATGGCACTGCCCCATCAGAACAACTCAAGTCACCTGTTATTTGAAAATTGTCTCTTCAAATAAACAAATATTGAAGCAAGAAAAATGCTTGTCCATCAATGTTTTTTTTCTTTTACAACATTTTGTCTGCCAAATCAACTTTCACCATGCGCTCAGTTAGCCACTTTCACCATGCCATTTTATGCGGAGACTCTGACATTTAGCACCTAGTTGTATCAGTGTCCGCCGGCCTTCACAACACTCACAGCACACAGCAGCCCAAGGCTCAGAAGGAGCTTCAGATGTTAAAAGGCCTACTGCAAGCCTCATCAGAAAATCAAATACATAACTCTAAAAATATTCCCTCTGATCTATGCATGTAACCATGGTGTCCGCCAAATTCTATTAAATCTGTCATACATCATTCTTCATAGTGTTATTGAAAGAGACATAGTAGTATCGAATATTAATTATTCAGCTCCTATTGATATCACCATAATCTGGTGAGAATCATTTGCAAACTGACAGCCCCCGCAGGAGAGAGCCACCATCAGCTAATTATAAATCTCATTGTCATTTCATAAAAGGTTAGGATTTCTCTTCTTCACAAAAAAAAAAGAAGCCCCAATTGTTGCCAACAAATTCCCGTGTACAAACCAAAACAATTAGTATCTCCGCTGCTCTCCACCCCGTCGCAATTCTGGTTCCTCAAGGCCTTCACACTGAGAGCTTGAGTTCTGTCCTCACAACCTTCCCTAGAGTATGTCATGGAGTAGGATCGCTCTACCAAGCCCCTATCTCGCGCCATTACCAACTGACTCAATGCTCGTCCCAAAGATACCCTCTCAATCTAGGCAAAGGCTTCTTTGCTGGCATTAATTAATGGCCATAGTAACTGCATCTTCACAGGTGTCCCTTAATCTTCAACACAAAAGAATAAGAAATGGTAGAAATTTCAAGTCCTTAGCAGATAGCTGGGACAACATTAAGAAAATGAAGACTTCAAATGCAATTTCATCTACACCAGCAAGTTTTATCATGGCGGAGTAAATACACACTGTAGTCTCTTCGTCTCCTGGTCCATTGTCTCCATGCCTTTCTTCACTAAAGCAAAAGGGTATGTGTGCGACTGTGCGTGCGTGTGTGTGCATGTGCGCGCGTGCACTTAAGTGCATGTAGTAACTATATTTCTAGGTTCAAAATCAAGAAAATCTACTACGTGGAGACCAAAATCTGAGGAATCTTTGAAAAGCTGAAAGATGTTACTACGCAGAAATAGAAAAAATACACAGCAGGCAGAAGGCAATACATCAACAAAGGCATAGGGGCACAAAAGGACAGTATATGCTCCAAATGCAGAGCCCAGGATACACGAAGGAGATAATAAGCCTGGAAGGTGGGCTAGAACCACAGTGTGGAGGGTTTCAGATGCCAAGTGCAGTCATGTGGATTTTACCCTGTAAACAATGAGAATAGAGACAGTGATCATTTATGAGGAGGCGTGTGACATTATAGCTACACTGGGTTCCTGCAACAGAGGACAGCGTAAACGACAGATGAAATCGAGGGCAGGGACAACAGGAGATAATGGAAGAGGAAAGAAGCACAGGATGTTGAAGAATATGTAACTGATTAGGTGAGGGCTTCGGGATTGGGAGCCAAAGGAGGTACAGGGGATGTGAAGTCGCGCACCTTGGACCATCCAATGATTTGAGGAAAAGCAAGAGAACTGCATTTGGTTTTTGTTTTGTCCTTGTTGCTGCTGTTCGGAGGTGAGAAGTGCATTTGAAGACAGTTTGAATTTGAGAGATGCCTGCAGGACATCCAAGTGAAAACATCCTAGAAGCAGTTGGAAATTCAAATCCCAATTTCCAGAAAGAGGCCAAAACTAAAAGATATAGATTTGAGCAGTGTTGTGCTGGAGTGGATTAGCTCACCCCCCACAGTGAATAAACAAAAGCAATAATGAGGTGGCTGATGCGAAAGTTGCAAACAGGTAGCAGTTATCTTAAGAACCGACTTGAGCATCTTCAATAAAACATGTGAAACAAAATGATTTTGTTTTTGTTTGGTTTCTACTAATCAGAAGTAAATAAGTTGGCCAATGCTCATGGGAGTAACCCAATCGGAAAAAAAAAAAAAATGGTCTGAGAAAATATATGTTCTCTCAACAAGTGAAGATGTTTTCTGTTTAATATTGCAAAAGTAGATTTTATTTTATTTTATTGTGGTACTAGAGGTTGAGATCAGGGCCCGTTCACCGAATTACAATCCTAACCCACTTTTTTGATTTTGATTTTGAGACAGGGTCTCACTAAGTCACTATAATGCCCATGCTGAGCTCAAAATTCACATCTTGATGCCGCAGCTTCCCAGAGAGCCGGGATTACAAGGCCTGAAGCACCAGGCCTAGCTAAAAAAATAAAATACTTTCATTTGTAGTTGGAGAAGATCAAGTACAAAGTGAAGTGACTTCTCCAAAATATCAAAGCCAGAATTAGAGCAAGACTACAGTCCTGTTCTTCTGCATTATATCTAACAAATTCATCCTCTCTCACCTCCACCCCACTAACTTGCAGTACCCACTCCTGCTACAGATAACAACTGATGTGATTGATTGCTAAAAATGATCTTAAGAATTACAACCATAATTTAAGATGATTGGAGGAAGGAACAAGTCATGTAAAAGGCTGACAGTGTGTCTATTTTGTATGTAGTTAACTGTTAACTTCCTCTGCTACAAAGGAAGCTATGACAAAGATGGTCCAAAGTAATAAACACAATTAAAAATCATTTGTTTTGTGTTTTATATACATTTCAAATTTACATTGTTCTAAGAAAACTGTTTGCTACGAAAGGTCATCTGCCAAGATATTTGTAAAGTAAACCACTTCTCTTGTTTGGTACATAGAGAAAAATTTAAAGATATATTTCTAGGAAAAGGATGAAATGTGTTGCACCTTCAAGAAAACTGGAACCTTTGAAATCATTAAGAAGTCTTTAATGAATGAAAATCTGAGAAAATATTCTTCTGAGCCATGCAATAAAGTCCACAACCTACAGCATGCCATCCAGAGCTTCCAAACTCAAAGCCTCACTTTCTAGATTAATTTCCTGTGATATCCTGTGTATAAACTCTTCCTCCTGGTGGCACTGAACATTCAATGCACAAGGCTTCCTTCCTTTATAGTCTCTGCTCATTCTATTCCTTGGGTTTTTTAATGCCCGTCTCCATAATCACTTGTCAAAAACCTATTTTTCCAAAATCTAGCTCAAATTTCATTTCCTTGTGAGGTCCCCTCTGCCCCAAGGGAAAATACTATCTCCTTCCTCGGTACCTCCCTCAGGATTACAGAAAAGAATCTCAGGACATTGGTATAGTTTGGGAATATATTTCACATACTACCTCTTCTTAAAATGTAGGTCAAATTTACCATCCATTCATCTACCCCTAAAAGATGTCATATTCTAACAATTATGCTCACCATTGAAAATATAATGATGAACAAGAGAAAAGTTTCTGCTCTTAAAGGAGTTCACGGTCAAGTTAAATAGGAAAACAATAAATAGCCAATTATAACTAAAGTGTGATGAATATGATAAAGTTAAATCCAGGGTGCCATGGGGCCACATAGGAGAGTCACCAAAACCAACTCCTTAATTTAAGAAAGGAAAGACTTATTTAACCTCACAATTTCAGAATGATCTCAGTCCGTTCATGGGCAGCTGGCAATGGCTTGAGAACTGACTGGATGAGAATGAAACTACTGAGAATTAGCAAAGGCTACAATGAGAAACATTACCCAGTTGCCCTTTCAAGGGTGGAACAGAAAACCAAACTTACATACAGTGTGTATTCATATATAGCTTAAACATGCTTGCCCTGTCCACACTGGCCCTGATAATAGCTGTATTAGTCACTTTCCCATTACGGGGACAAAATAACCTGATACCCACAACTTAAAGGAAGAGAGGTTTAATTTTGGCTTATAGTTTTTAAAGGACACAGTCCATAGCTGAGCAGCTCCAAGGCAGACAGGGCACAGCAGGATGGCCCGGCAGAGACCAGCTGCTCATTTCATGGGGGCCACAAGCGGAAAGCAAGAGGAACAACCAGTGACAAGAATATACCCATCCAGGTCACAACCCTGTTAACCCACCTACAGGCCCCACCCCCGACAGCACATTCATCAGTGGGAGAATCAGTTAATGACTACGTGTCCCCATGATCCAATCACCTTTCCAAACATGAGACTTTTAGGGGACATTTTCGGTCTAAACCACAAAAACATCACTTTCTGTCATTCGGCATAGAATATTGGGCCGAGAAAGTAAAGGAGAAGGAAAAATCAAAAATTATTCCTAGGTTTTTAGCTAGGAACACTGGATGGAATTTACTGGAAAAAATCATAAAAAATATTCCTATTATGAGGACAAGGTGGAGAGTAAGGGCAGGTGACTTGGATTTAAGATACCTTGAGGCTGAGGTCTTTGTGTCACTGAGCACTCCATTTATTTACAGAATCCACGTAAAGTTCAATTAATACTCATTACTTTTTAAAGTACTGATATCAAAGGGAAGTAGAGGATGAACTCATAAAATTGACTAAGTCGTAGTGTCAGCAACATTGAAAGAAAAGCAAAACAGAGTACAATTTCACAAAAGTCAAAAGCAGAAAACATTTCAAAATAATAGTCCTTGTCTAAGAGCAAAACGTTGTCAAAGGTAAAATAAAAGGACTGGAGATCAGTCACTGAATTTGTTAATAAAATATGGTTTGTAGTCCCTGTAAGGACAGGTGAAGCAGCATGAGTGTTTTACCAGATTTCTACTTCAGACTAAGGTGGAATAGCTATTAACCTATCTAAAACAAGTAATGAAAAAGAACAACAAAAAAAACCAATCATTCCTCCATAACTGTGGATTTTACATCCAAAAATTCAAATTCTTGAACGAATTTGAATGAATTTGTGGATGAGAAATACTGGGACAAAACTGTATCTGTACTGCACACACAGACTTTGTTATCATTAACTCCTGAACAATACAGTATAACAACTACTTGTATAACATGCACATTCTATTGGACATTACAGGATAAAGTATATGCAAATACTACACTGTTTTATTTCAAAAACTTTGGTATCCATCAGTCTGTTTATGGGTGGTCCTCCACATACTGACATATGACTGCAGGATCATGAAATAGCAGTTTTCAGACACTGAACATCAAATAAAAAATAACAATATTTATTGAGAAATAAGAAAAAATAATGTGATCAATAATTAGAGTTGGAAATAATTTCACCCCACAATAACTGATAGAATTACTAGAGAATATTTCATCAAAGATGGCCAAGGACAGAAAGAACATATAATCAACATAGGTAGACCAATCCATGTAATGAAAGAATGTTTCCATGACAATATTCTGGTACATAAGCCTCAAAAATATATAAATGGATAAAGTTATGCATGTTCTCTGACTATAAAGAACAAGGCTAGAAATCAATACCAAAAAGGTCTCTGAGAAATTTCAAACACTTGGAAACTAAACAACACACTTAAAAATGACTGATCATTAAAAGAATAAATCAAATGTAAATTAGAAAGAATTATGAATTGAGTAAAATGAAAATACAGTATGCAAATTATTGAAGTATGCAACTCATACAGTAATTAAGGGATTTATAGCTATATATATGTATGTATGTATTTGAAAATAAAGACATATAAAACTAGAAAAAGAACAAATATAAACTAAAATAAACACCAGAAAGAAAATATTGAAAGTTATAGCAGAAGTCTATGAAATAAATACAGACAAACAACAGTAAGTATCAATGACACCAAGAACTAATTCTTTGAGAAGAGCAAAAAAATTGAGAGAGCCTATAGCTAGAATGAATATGGAAAAAAGGGGAATGAAAGGGGTGGCACCATTAAAGACTGCATAAATATTAAAGGGATATTAAGAAATATGTACAACTTTAGCTAATAAATGTAACAAGTTATAAAAAATTAAAAGTTTTTTCCAAGTCAGAAACTACCACAGTAGTTCAACTGCTCAAGATTAAATAGATGACCTGAATATTTTCATACCTATTAAAAAATTAAATTTATAGTTAAAAGAAGTTCTCCAGAAAGAAAATTCAGGCCCAGATAGTTTCATTGGGAAATTTTATCAAACATTTAAAGAAGAAATAATACTAATTCAATATATAATCTCCCAAAATAACAAAGAGGAATTCACCCAACTCATTATATTAAGCATTACTATTATGAAAGCACAACAAAGGCATTAAAAGAAAACTACAGATGAACATTCCTTATAAACAGATATTTTCTTACTTAATGCAAATCCAATAATAAATTTAAAAGATACCACACCCTGATTATCTAAGTTACATTTTTGTCACCGTGAGTCAATACCCAACATCCTCAACTTCAGGGAGAAAAGATTTATTTTAGCTTATATAGTTTCAGAAGGTCTCAGTCTATTTATGCGTGGGTGGGTGGAAAATAGTGGAAACACACGGCAGAGCTGCAGCTAGAGCCAGAACCGAAGCCAGTGCTCCAAAGACAGAGATCCTCACAACACAGCAGAACAGAGACAAGTCTGAGAGGAAGGGTGGGGCAGCACACGCTTCTTGGTCAAGCCCCAAGCACTCGCCCCTTCCAGCCAGGCCCCACCTCCCAGCACTACACAGTATCCACAGGTACATGAGGCCTTAGGGGGACACTCCAGATCCAAACTGACTTAGTATCTACCCCAGCACTGCAGAGTTGGTCAGAGATTTCAAAATCAAAATAATTTGCTATATTAAGAGATTAAATAAGCATGTATGATCATCTCAAAGATGTAGAAAACACATTTAAAAATCTAACAACTATTCCTGATTTAAAACAAACAAACTGAAGTTGGCATAAAAGGGAACGTCTTCAATCTGAAAAAGATTATCTAGAAAGAAAACTTTAGGTAACAAACCACCATTATACATCGTAACATGGGTGACTTTCAAAGAAGAATGCTTAGTGAAAGATTAAAAATTACATTATTACCTCATATACAACTTGGTAGGGAAAACACAATTAATTAAAATGGACAAAGACCCTGAATAAAAATTTTCCTGAGGGGAAATATAAGTGGTCAACAGTAATATGAAAAGGTGCTCCAAAGCACTAACCAGGGGAATGAAAATCAAAGCCCTAATGCGAGCCCATGACATCTGTTAGGCTGTTACATAGTAAGTGCTGGCAAGGGCTTGAAGAAAACAGATCACTCGTACACTATGGGGGTGGGGAAGGAGGGACATAAATTGCTACAACCATTATGGAAAACAGTATGTAGGTTCCTCAAAAACTAAAAGAGAGCTATCATATGATCTGGCAATCTTACTAGTGAGCACATATTTAAAGAAAATGTAAATCAGTGTAGTGAAGAGATGTCTATACTTTTGTGTTTGGTGCAAAATTATTTACAATAGCCAAGATACAGAAACAACCTTTGTTTTTGAGCGATGAAAAAGATGAAGACATAAGGAAAACGTGGTATGTGAGGAGCCTAGAAAGCATTATAGCCAGTTAGAAAGAAAAACACTGCATGGCATATACCCTTACTTGTAGAATAAAGAAAAAACTTTACAGAAGAAGTACTAATGGCCAATAAATATATGAAAAAGTGTTTTTCACCACTGGCCATCAGAGAAATGCAAATGAAAACAACATAGAGGTTTCACCTCACCCCGGTGAGAATGGCCTGTATCAAAACTCAAAAAGCAATTGTTGGCGAGGGTGCAGAAAAAATGGAACTCTCCTCCACTGCTGGTGGGAACGGAACACAAGCTCATACAACCATTATGGAAACAGTCTGGAGGTTCCTTAGAAACCTGAGAACAGAAATTCCATTTGATCCAGCTACTGCTCTACTGGACATGTTCTCAAAAGAAATAAAGTCAAAATATCAAGAATACACATGCATAACCATGTTTATAGCAGCACAATTCACAATAGCCAAATCCTGAAAAGAACTTACCTGGCCATCCATATAGAAATGGTTAAAGAAGTTGTGGTAACTATACACAATGGAATATGGTGCAGCCATAAGGAAAGTGAGATATGAAGGATTTGAATGAAAATGGGGCCATCTTATGTCAATAATGATCGGTGAAATGGACCAAGCACAAAAGACTGACTATAGATGGGTGTCCCTCTTATAAAATGCACAACAATACTGACATAAAAAGTCCCAACACAAATGACAGTATAGAAAGAGAGTCAATGGTCGGATAGCAAAGGGGTGAACTGCTGAAAAAGTGGTGGACACAGACACTCACTAATTCCCCAAGTCCCATGGTTCTAATGTGTTACAGAATTTGGAATTCATGTATTGATTATAAAAATGTTAAATTTTATGCCATGTAAAATTCTTTTACTGCAGTAAAATTATTTTTAAAAAGAAAAGTATATAATAAAAAGAGCTAAAACATAATAAAAGAAAGAGGGAAAGGAAAGATATCAGCTAAAAGGTACAAACTTTCAGTGATAAGATTAATAAGTTCTGAGAATATGAGATACAACGTGGTGACCATGGTAAAATGCTGTATTGCATACGTGAAACTCTCTAAGACATGTCTTAACTACTCTCACCACACATACACACATACACACAGCACAGACAACTACCTATTATATGAAGATGAGTACGCTAATTTGATTGTGGTAATAATTTTACAGTGTATGCATAGAAAAAGCATCATGTTGTACACCTTAACTTAATATAACTTTATACAACCTTATCTTTATTTATCAATTATACCTCAGTGAAAAGAGAAAAACAATTGTCTGGAAACAGAAAAAATAAAAACTTTAGGTTTATACTATCTTCCATGCACTCCGTGATTATGAAACATCAGGAAATACTGATCTGTCATGACAAAAAGCAAATATATGTTTGCCTGGGGTTGAAAAGCGGAGGATTAATTGGGAAAGGGCAATTAACTTTTGGGGAGATAGAAGTGTGCTCTATATCATGATTTTATGGTAGTTACCCATCATTCACACCAAAGAGTTTGTCTCAAGTCTCAGAAGAGACTTGGATGTGGACTCTTGAAATGCTGGGATCATCAAGACTTTGGCAGAGGAGTTATTATATTTCCAGTTGTACACAAGGTAGACATATGATGTTAAGAGGAATTATGAACTTGTTATGAGGTTAAGTATCATTTAAAGGAGCTGCGTTCGAGTATCAAGTTGAAAGGTTGGGACATGGTGGTTAGGGTAGTATTTCAACCTGATTGGAGCTGGGATTGGCCCCAGGATTGGTGAAGCATACTTCTAGGTAAGTCTGGGTTTGTCATGAGGGTGTGGCCTTAGGGTCTATGTCTGGTCCCTCAGCCATCCTGCTCTACCACTCTTCCTCTGCCCCATTTTTCAGGGCCATGAACTCAGCAGCTTTGCTCTGCCATGCCCTTCTGATCGGGAATGAGGTGATCGGGGAATGCAGCTGTAAGCAAATCAAATCCCTCTACCTTGAAATTTTTTGGTATTGGGTGCTGTGTCTCTGCAACAAGAAAGCTACTACAAAAAACTGGTACCTGGACTGGTGTCATTTAAAAAATACAGTATAAATTTTAAATTTATAAAACTACATTAAAAGACACAATGCCATTAGTCCCTCCTTAAAACATTCCCCCCTCAGCCAGTCCCAGTGGTGCAGGATGCAATCCCAGACCTCTGGGAGTTTGAGGCACAAGGATCACAAGTTCAAGTCCACTCTGGTCAACGTAGCGACCTAGGGACAGCTTGTCACAAAGTCAGAAATAAAAATGGGCAGGGGATGTAGCTCAGTGTGAAGGCCATCCGTATTATTAAAAAGAAAAACACTCCCCTTTACTTGAAACCCACGTCCCACTGTTCTTCCCCCTTTCTAAGCAGTTCTGTCAATCCCCTTCTGCGACTGTCCTTAATTGTGCTGTTGTGGCTGCCTCACTGTCCTGAATTAACTCAACACATTTACCTCTCAGGGTCATTCTGACTTTGGTAAAGAAACAGAAGTTACACAGTGCCACCAGTGAATAAGGTAGAACAGATGTCTTTATGAGCCGTCCTTTCTGTTGGATGGCACCTGAGAGCAACCTTTGCTGTATTTTTTGTCACACCTCTTAGAGACACTCACAAATGTGGACTTGCAGAATTGTTTCAGAATGTGCCAAGAATGACGGAATAAGTGTGTTTAAAACAAAAGGGAGTAATTTGAGTGAAATTAATGGCAATGTGTATTTTACAGTAATAATTTTTTAAGTACTCATTGTAGTTTTCAAATACCACTTGTATTAAAGATAGAGAAGGCGGCTTTTAGTATATGTCCCTTTCCTTTCCAGCAATCCAAACCTTGTGTTTCCTTAATGGAAGGGAGTTCATTTGCAATCAGAAGTGTTAAGGTTTGAAAAATACTTGCAAGGATATGTGATCTTCCAACTAAAGCTGTCAAGCGGCCAAAAGTCTGCCACTGGACAGCATATGTAGAAGGTGGTACCTACTAGCAACCCTCCAATTACTTCCTTAGAGTTTGAATACTGCCTGGGACTAGGAAAGCATCCCATGCTCTTTTGCTTTTGATATGACTGCCTTTAGGTATTTACAGTTACCTACCAACATTTCCCAGTACTTACATAAAAGTTGGAGGCAATATCCTGAACTTACATTAAGTACTGTTTAACTATCAAGAGAAATTTACTTTAACTCATACTTGTCCAATTCATGCTTAAACTTTTATATACTTTACCTATTAACTTTTGGAAAGATTTAAATTTTGGAAACAGTTTATTGTAGTTAATTAGAATGGACTCCTTCCCTAAAAGTGTTTTAATTTATGGCATTTACATATGAAAAGTTTCCCAATTCGGATCTGCATTTAAACAGGAGCTACTCATGTAAAAACCCAAATGAATGACGATAATATTGGGCGGTTTCAGACAGTTCAGCATGCCAATGGGATAAAGGATTCGGGAGATAAAGGTGCTTTCAGGATTATTTGCCATTTTCAAAATGGCTCTTGTGGACATCAGCATTGTTCTCTCTCCTTTCCTTCCCCCTCCCCCTTTCTTTGGTGGTATTAGAGATGCAGTGAGAGCCTTCACACTAAGCTATATCCCCAGCCCTTTTTAGTTTTGATTTTGAGACAGTGCCTCTCTAAATAGTTAACCTCAGTGTTAGGACT
Source organism: Ctenodactylus gundi (assembly GCA_004027205.1). Lineage (NCBI taxonomy): Eukaryota > Metazoa > Chordata > Mammalia > Rodentia > Ctenodactylidae > Ctenodactylus > Ctenodactylus gundi. Next base: position 648,293 of record PVKB01000038.1, read on the forward strand.
ATAGACCTGCATCACCAGTCCCAGCTTGACCTTGGTATCTTAAACATGAAAGACAATACCAGTACTGCCCTGGTAACCAATGAAAAGAACGGCACATACAGTTTCAAACAGACTTTGCTATTTCTATGTAGCTTCTCTCCTAGAGCTTAGGGCAACAGTTTTTATAATCTCATTCCAGCAAATGTCTCCCTGTGGCTTCTAGTATAAAAAGTATGTAACATTTGTTGTCACGTGTAAACAAATTATCTCTGTCCTGTTAGCAGAGAAGTTCCTTTTCTTAGAAGTAAGGAAGATGTTCTACAACACTTTGTGTTCTTTTCTGGTCCATTTGGTGACCTGTAATGCACATCTCTGAGGGCCATGATCCATATAGTCCAGGGTCAGGGCTCAACTTGTGCCTGGGGTTTGAGGCTCCCCACAAGAAGGGTTAGAGTTCAGCCTATGATCAGGGTTAGAGCTTCAGGTGGTGGCTAACCATAGGGCTCTTCCTGTGACTAAGGTTTGAGTTTTTGGGGACCAAGGTTAGGGCTCAGGCTGGGACAATCCAGAGAGTTAAATCTTATGGCCTGCATTCAATCTCAAGCTGGGGAACAGAAAATAAAAAAAAAAAAATCTGATCTGAATTAGAAGTACTGCCATGCTTGCATTGACAGAGTTTTGGCCAGCTGAGCTAACCAGCCACAGTCTACTTTGGAAGAATACCGGAGAGCACCCTGGGAACCACTACTTGTGAGTCCTCCAACCTCTGCTGACAATTAGCTGAGAAAGTCATTTCCTCTCCCTGTGCTTGTCATTACCCAACCTTCCAAGCATGGAACATGGTCATTATTTCTCAACATGGGATGAGGAGGCAGGATGGGATGAAAGCAAGGGGGAAACAATGAGCTTGAATTAACATTTGTGGCGCCTTCACTGCCCTGTCCTGCAAGTTTCTGACTAAAAACAAAGATAAGCTTTCTATTTCAACCCTCCAGGCATCTGTTTCTTTCTATTTCTTCTATCCATAATGTGAGTACTTATTGGTTTTTCTGAAACTTAATATGTTTCTATAGCTCCCACACAAGATAGCTTTAACTCGTTATTTTTTCTGTTTGTTGTTCGTGTTCCCTCTTGACCTAGGTCTCTACGTAAACACATTCATGCTAACAAATGCACTTTGTTATCTGGAAGTACAATGTTATTGCAAACCAAGAAATAAACACACTGCTTCTTCTTGATGATGAAAGGGTATTTTATTCCCTATCTTGTTTATTTTGTGTTGCTATAACAGAGTACCAGAGGCTAATTTATCGTAAGCAGAAGTTTATTAGCTCAAAAATATGGAGGCTGTAAACTGCAAGATCAAGGTACTGGCATCTGGTGAGGGCCTTGTCATCACATGATAATGTGGTAGAAGTATCACGTTGTACAAGGGTACAAAGGTAAAACAAGAAAAAGGCAGTGAGAAGGAGAGGGGAGAACCTAGTCCCGTGAGAACTGTATTCCATGTGTGAAGGCAGAGCCCTCATGATCTAACAATGCTTAAAGCTGCCACTTCCCAATACTGACACAATGGCAACGAAGTTTCAACGTGAGTTTTAGAAAAGAAAAACATTCAAACCATAACACCCATTCAAAAATTGAATTCATTAAACTTCTTATAGCAGAACAATGACTAAACTAGATAGTTAAGGCCAAAAGGGACGAGGGCACAAAAGAAGATTTGGCTCAATTCACTTCCCCACCGGCTGCTTTACCTCCTTCCCAAGCCACAAAGTGCCTCCTTGGCACCACACTCCAGAATTCCAACAGCTCTCAGCAATGCTCCAGAAAAGTTTAATCTTAAGAATTAAAAGTGCTTTAGAAGAAAAAAGCATAATGACATGATTGATGCTGATGTTTTTAGATCAGGACTATTATTTAAAATTGTTTTGTCTCGGTAGCGCAACCTAAACCCTAATGATTACCATCTCAATTTCATTATTTCATAGGTCCTATGTTCACCACCACAGGAATGACTGACTGAAAACAGAAATAAAAACCAGTCAGTCTTGGTGTCTAAATGTTTAGGTTCTGAGAATACCAGAGAAGACAGCGAGCAAACTCAAAATTTCAACTCAGGAGAGAGATATTTTGCATTTCCACAGACCAGAAAAGTACCTCTAACTGTGATATATGAAAGAGGGATACAAATTTTGAGACTCTAGATGTGACTAAAACCCAAGAGAAGTTCTCTGGTCAAAGGCTTGGAGAATGCAGTGTGCCTTATCATGGATAAGAAGGAGGAGATTACATTCCAACTTCTCAAATGAAGTATGGAAGTATAAAAGGGAGCAATTATAGTGGAAGGATGTCAAAGTGCAACCTGTCTAGCACATGACATTAAGTAAATGATGGCTCCTTAGAGTAAACAACCCTAGAAAAAGGAGAGCTCTTCTAATAGAATGACACCACATTTGGTGATTCTAGGCTTTTACAGACCCACAGACAAGTTGGGATATAAAAATCTAAGTTTGTGAGCTGAGATTTGAACCTAGCACCCCAACGTGTGCGAGGAGAATGTGTCTTTGAAGTAATTCACTTTATAAGTTCCTTAAATTTAGCTAAAAGTTTCGCCTTTGGGAATATTATTAATATTAAACCGTGTCTACCCAAAAAAATGGAAACATACAGTTGGGTAGGAAAGCAGAGGGTCTAAAATGGTACATCACAGGTGCACATAACATCAACTTCTAACTGCAGGTAAAAATTAGACAGCAATTAAATAAGGACTGTGATGCCTATGGATGATACAATTTTCCCCAGGAGAAGCTATCTGTCAAAATTTAGTTATATATATGGAAGCGACACCAGATACCTGTACCATGCAATTCATTTTCTTGTCTATCAAGTATCTGAACTTAGACATATGGAAGTATTTGACATACAGAAGCATTCACAGACACACTCAGATGTGTGTGTGCATATGTCATATTGTTCACATCAAAGCCTCTGGGTGAATACAAATATCCTCTCCTTCACTTCTTAGCTCAGGCACGTCTAGATACACTTTAAACTACTAACTTGAGTAAGAGACATCAAGGATTGGAGAGTCAATGTTTGTCTCTGACCTCCTCAGCTAATTCTTCAGAAGGGCTGCCCACTGTCATCACTCTCCCACTTCACACATGCCTCTATGCTTTACTGAGATTTCCTTATCGTTTCCCATCCAGAAATGATACAGGAAACAATCTTCTATGACCTATCCACAATTTCCAGTAAGTTTGCTCCATTATACATTTCCTCAATTTTGGTGTCCTGGCTACTTCATCACGCTTTTTCTCCTTTGTCCTTTTGTCAGTCTTCTGGGTTTCCTTCACTGACTTCATATATAGCGGTCTCAGTTACTTTCTCATCGCTGGGACAGAATACCCAACACCTACAACTTAAGGGAGGAAAGGTTTGTTTTAGTTCATAGTTTCAAAGGGTCTCAGTCCATTCGTTGGGGTTGACCACAGTGTAAGCACATTGCAGAGGTCTAATTAGAAAGAAACCATTCACAGCATGGAAACAGAAAACCCAGTGAGTGAAAAAGAGCACAGCTACCATATATCCTTCCAGGTCATGCCCCAGTGATCTTCTCCTTCCAGGTCAAACATTAGTGATCCACCCCTGCCAACCAGGCCCCACCTCACAACAGTATATGAAATCCGTATACAACCACAATACCCAAATGCATAAGGCTTTGACAGAGCCAAACCCTACAGTATGTTCCTGTGAGTTCAAACACGTTTTCCACCGTTTTTTATTTATAAAGTTCAACATAAGGAGGCATCATGGTGTGATGAAAAAAAAATCACAAAAAAGCAGTGAACTTAAAATATTTACACTTAATGAACTTATTTCCAGTCTCCTTCCACTTACTAGCTGGGTGCCTTTTGACAAATCATCTCACCGTTCTCAGTCCTCACTGATAAATCTAACGGTTATATGAGACAAAGACTGATCAAAGTGGAAATCTATACTGGGCCCATTTATATGCTTTGTATGGCCTGCACAGTGTTGGAATATGTTAAACAATTTTAAGTGAAAAATGTAAGCTTCCCTTTCCCAATGTCCTCACCACTCCTTAATGCCTTCACTCACCAAATGTACTCACAAACATCTGTGCTCAGGACTGCTAGATTATATGCTTTGTACCTCACAGTCGTTCAACTCTATTGGCTCTTTATGGTTTTTACCTTTTCACTCCACCAATAGGCACATTTTATTCCACACCTGATAGCCGCAGTAACATTTCGGTCAAGCAACTTCTCTGTCTAACGTGAGGCTTGGATAATGAAGATGAACAGCGTTAAGGAAGTTTAATTCTGAACAAGAAAAAGGGAAGCATGCGTTGAAAGAGCTACAGCTTGAATTTATTTTTAATAAACAATATTAGGAACTGTTTGGCCATCATGTACAAAGACTGCCCCATCTACAACTCTTCAGTCTCTTGCTTTTCCCAGATCACCCATCACTCTACCTGAGTCACGCCATCCCAGGATGCCTCTACTGTTACAGAACCCTTTGGCCTTCTGGGGCTACAAACAACACAGCTCATACCACTCACGTTTTAATCCTTTCAAAGAAAAAAAAGCTTTCAAATGTTCATAAAAGCTGCTCAGCAGGCTTCAGGACATCAAATCTCTCTTACAAAATAACATTTTGATGTGTTAAATGTAAATCAATTGGAAGCACATGGATTCAATAGGTCCTGAAAGGTGCCAAGGCATAAAATGGAAGGAAAACATCTCAATACAATGTCTGGGGACATTCGCTAGCTTCAGAATATTGGAAGGTAAAATGATTTTTGCTGTCCCATAAAGCCTCAACTAGGATGAGGATTCTGGACTCTACCCACTCCTGTTCATTTCCTTCCTTCTCACTCCAGCTCAACCAAACTAAGACACAGGACACAAATATGAAGGAGAAGGCTATTATCTCATTGCACTCAGGAATGCCATGTAACAAATGATCCCGTGTGCTCTAGATAAGAGATGGTATGTATGTCCTAGGGTAAACTAAAATCCTCCAGCTTTCAGAGGACCTCCTATCTGACGGTAGACTGTGAGTCTCAGCTGGGAAGCTATGGTTCCCTTCCAGAATACATTATCTACTTGGATGAAGGAGAAACTTCTGCTCTACAGGAATTCCTCATCAAACCAGTAAGACAGAAATGATGCTCAGAGCATATTCAATCAGAAGATCAAATGAATTAATCTCCTGAAGATGATATTGGCAGACAAAACATGACCACAACTCAAACTGTCCCCAAATTCACATTCACTGCTACATGGAACAATGTATTTTGTGAGTCTAATAATAAATCACAATAACAATACTACTACTTCTACTATGACTACTACTAATAAATAGGGTCTTTTATTTATCAGTGCCCTTAAGTGACAGGAACTATACTAGGCATTTTGTACTCATTTATCCATATTTACTTACTGAATCCTCCCAACAGCCCTGCAAGGTAGGTATTAATACCCCTATTTGAAAGATAAGAAGTGTGAATCTCTGATAACAGGGTTATATGCGGCCTATACAATTCAGGTACTTTCTGACCATGATTCTGTTTAATTCTACACATTTCTCTTTTCCTCTTCTAACATTGCCAGATAAAGACTACATTCTTTTCCTATTCTGAATTTCCTTTCTGATAAAAATTCATGTTTCTTACTTAGCAGAACACCAAGCACTGGACTCTGAACACCATAGGTGTTCAATTCATATTAGTAACTGAATGATATTGATTGGGTTTCGGTCTGTTATAGATGCAAATAAACAGCACAATTTGTACCTAGGTTTTTTGTGGAGTGTTGCATCAGCCAGTGTGCTTCGTTTGCTGTGGGCGTGTCTTCTGCTCCCTAAAGCACTGAGGCGTGAGGCCCCCGAGGTCCTGACCAGGAGATGAATCTGAGACAGACAGCCCCTTTGCAGAGTGACTGTCCCTCTCCATGAGGGCTTTCTTCTTGAGTCAGGCTCATCACTCGAGGCTGGCTTCTTCTTTCTGGGGAAGAGGTTTTATTTTTTTTTTTTTCCTCAGGAGGCTCCTCTGCTCCAGTTCACTAGCTGTGTGTCCAATAAACCTTAATCTCAGTTTGTTTTCAAGCAGGGGAGGGAGCAATGAGTCAGGCGAGCTCAGTGTGTGGACACATTATGGACTCCAGCCAAGCACTGTGAGCCAAGGAGCAAAGTCCAGAACCACCTGGATACCAGGTCAGGCTGCAGCAACTTGCCAGTTACAGGTACAACTGTGGCCAAACCCAGCAAGTCCAGGCTTAACAAAGCCACAGGCAAGATTCAAGACAACAGTCAGAGGCTGTGGCCACCGTCTTATCTGATTAGAAAGAGTCACAGGGGTTCTTGTCCTAACCCAGACTACTGCTGATGAATTAAAGAAAAACTTGAAATCACAGGCTTAGTGTTCCAAGGAAACCTCAAGAGAATATAATTAGACCACTTTTCTAAATTTTAAGTCTATTCAAAGTTATATAAATCTAAAGCCTAATTTTTTATTTCTTTCAGAGTAATTCCTTGTCTCTAATGAAACTGGTTGGCATATTGCTAACGAGTCTAGGCTCGTCTCCTGCTGAACAGCCTAGGTTCAAATTTCAGCTCCACCATTTATTCAATTCTGTGAACCTGTTAGGTAAGTTTCTTCACATGATTTAATGCCTTATAAAGCTTTTAAATCACTTACTAGTGCATATGAAATGCTCACCAATTCTAGGTTTAAGATAAAAGTCAAACTTACTTGTGTGAAAGGAAGGTGGGTATGAGCATTTCAGAGTCTTCCCCTGGCATTTAGCTCAGAGTTGGGCAGCCTCCATGGAATCCTTGTGGTTTTTCAGAGCACACTTAAAATCACAGCTTCTTATCACCCCTATTCAGTCCCAGGGTCTGTTGTTTCTATAGTACCCATGTAAGATGATGGACCTTGACTTAACATTTCCAACAGCAGGGAGTTCATTATTTAAACAAAAATCCACACAAATAGTTGTAAGTTTCCCAAGCACTAAAGATGCAAATCTTTTATCAACTAAAGTTAGTGTGAATAGTTGCGTTGCCAGGTCCCAACTCCACTGGGCCTCTGTGCCAATGTGTGTCTCTAGGAGCTTGAAGTATAAGTCACAGAAGACTTGGGAAAAGCACATAAGGAGAAAGAAAGAGGACATAGGGAAAAGGAGAAGCAAGCTTCTGCTGCTCAGAAGGGGGACCCTGAAATGTGGGTTGCCCCCACACCTCACTGTCTACAGATCTTTATAGATGAGCTAGGTAAGGGGCTACCCTATGTTAAGCAGCTTGGTTGCTAAGGCTGGTTGCTGTGTTCCCCAAACTGCAAGCAGCTGCCGAAGCCCACCCTTAAATAGCTTTAGAAGCACTCTTTGCTTAAGATCTTTCACCCTATTATCTTATAACTACTTGATTTTTATCATTAAATAGTTCTGAGGAGTGGTCAGCTGCAGGCTGCCAGGAGTTATTGCCAGCTGTCATTTCTCTAATCCTGTTTTCCAGTAACTTCTGCATTTCTGGAGAACCCTATATCCCTTACTGTCTACAACCCCACTGTCTCCTGTCACATTAGCAATGTCACTGATGCAGAATGGAATAGGACCGCCACTTTGGAAAAGTGCCTTCAATTCTCTATACCTCAGGTTTTTTTTAACCATCTGTAAAATGGAGGTAATAAAAGCACCTACCTCAACATCCTGTATGTAAGAATTAAGTAACACACAGGAAGCATCTAGAAGACTGCCTAGGGCTGGATATAGCTCAGTGGTTAAAATACTTGCCTAACAAGAACAAGGCTCTGGATTTGATTCCCCAAAACCACACAAATCAAGCCTCTGAGATTGGACACACTTGTAATCCCAACATTCAGGATAGTACATGACTTCTGAGTGGCTATGACTAAAGGAGTGGATGGGTTTGGGCATCCTAAAGCCCACCCGTTCATTGGACATACTTGGACTACCACTGCTCAAGTACAAACTTCCACGTAGTCCAACAGTCTCCTCTAAAGCAAGCACTTGATCATCCCCCTTAACTTAACCGTGTCTGTGAAGAGGACTCCTGTACCTTAAAACTGCTATCAACTCTATTTCAAAGACCAAAGCCTTTTATTGGCTTAAAATCTATTGCTCAGCAGGATGGGAGGTACAAGCGATCCAAAAGACAACAGATTGTGGCAGAAAGCAGCGGTCTTTCAGTTACAAAGAGTCCTGTCTCTACAGATTCCTAGCTGGACAATCTTCAGAAATTTTCTAAATCCATCTGAACCTCTTCTTTTCTGGAAAAAGAAAAAAGGAATAAAATCGCCCAAGGCATGGGGCAGCTGCCTTGGACTAAATGTGACCTCCCCAGAAATAAATGTGTTGGAGCCTTATCTCAAGATAGTCTTTAGGAGGTCATCAAGGTTAAGTGAGATAATAACGGCTATGCCCAATCTGATAGGACCTCATCTTATAGGAAGAGAAAGTTATCCCCCCACCCCACACACATAGGAACCTAAGAAAAACCTTGTAAGCACTGACCCAGGAGACAACCATCTCAGGCCAGGAAAAGGACTCTCAACACAAACTAAGCTGTGCGACCTTGATCTTGGACTTCCCAGCCTCTATAACTGAAATAAACTTTCTGATATTTAAGCCTCCCAGTCTATGGTACTCTGTTATGGCAGGTCAAGTGGACTAATACAGTTTTGCTGTAAAGATTAAATGTGGTAATATGTAGAAAGGGCCTGGAACAAAGTCAGCCTTCAAAAAGTAATTATTTTTATTCTTAGCTCTTAGTTCTGTCCTAAGCAGCTAAAGAAAGCAAATCCATTCCTTTTTTCCACATGAAGCTGGTCAGATAATTAAAGACAGATGGCATGAAGACCTACCATAGCACTTTGCTCCTAATTTAGAATCACTGCATGTGCCTGTTTCCTAGCTACAATGCAAGCTCTCGGAGAACAGAGATCACTTTTCAGTCCTTTCTGTACTTTCATTGCCTAGAATATCACAAATGATAGGTGCAAACCACCACGTGAATGAATGAGCACACAGCCATATCCTGGTAGCGGCATCTGGAAGTCTCCTGGGCCACAGTGACTTCGCTTTCTAGTATGCAGAGGCCTGAGGATGACACACACTTACCTGTACTCGTTAGCTGAAAGTGAACTTGCTAAATCCCAGCCACGGAAAACATTGTGGCACTGAGCAGAGCTTTGTGCAACTGAGCGTCAGAAGTTCCCATGCACAGGTGCCCTGCATTTGCAACTCTTTTCACTTATTTGGAGGAAGAACATGCTGCTACACAGAAAATTCCCTCTGTCAGAAAGATATCACCAAAGGCGACAACAAGACTATGTTAGTTGACTGCTAACTTTTCAAGGCAGGCTTTGTCAAATGTATCATATTAATCCATTACTTTTAGTGAAATGACTGCAGCTGTTTTTCACAGAACTGTCTCAGAGCTGATGGGCCTCATATTAGGAATAATTGTACTAAATGGTTTTCTAAATCTTTTGGAAGAACAGAAGTCAACTGAGACACTTGTTATTTGTGCACGTGTGTAGCTGAACTGTTCTTTGTGGAAACTGAAGTTAGGTTTGGAATGGTGGGTAATGAAGTTGTAGCTGACTGGGATCTGTGATATAATGCAAATCCCTTAAAAACAGAACTTATTGTTATACAGCAGTTTTACAACATTTCAGGAAAAATAAACTGAAATACCAGAGGCAGAAGGGAAGGGAGGGAGGGAAGGAGGAAGCAGTGGAGGGAGGGCCTGGACAGCAGAGCAAAGGCAGGGGGTGTGGGAGGGGGGCAACTAGCATGGCAACAACTGCTTCAAGAGAAAATCTGCCCATTGCTGGGAGAAGAAACATTATGTGTGACCTGAACATATGAATGCTTTTCTGTAACAGTAAGGAACAGATTTTTCCAGGGCTGTTCAAATTCTTCTAACCACTTTTCCACGTGATCTACGATAAATAGATCAAGTAGAGTAACGATGTAAACAACAACAGCAATAGCCAGCATTTACGAAATGCTTACTACTATCAGCCAAGCAATTTACAAATACAGCTCATTTAATTCTTGCAATAGTCTGATGAGACGTGTGCTACCACTTCTGGCTTATAGGCAGGGAAACTGAGTCTTGGGAGGTTATGTAAAGGGTCCAAAGTTAAACGCTTAGAAACGGAGCCTTGATTTGAGCTCATGTTTGACAGACTAAAGAGAAGCACTGCCAGTGTATTGCTACTCATCTCACCGACCAGGCTGATGCTAGAAGTAGTTCTTGGCTGTCTTCCTCTAATCCTGACAGTGATTTTGTACACCCTGATCATGGCTGTTCTTTTTTGCCTTTAAAGAGATTGCAGCCACTTCAGTCTGGAATATTTTTGTAAGCCTGGGCCTAAACATACTTTGGCCATTTCCATTAAGCGGAATTGAGGGGAAGGGACACTGAGAGATGTGATGTGGTTGCGGGAGGAAGGAAAGACAGAGGGTAAAACAAGGTTACACAGAGCGTGGCTTAGAAGCACAGCTTTTGTGGCTGGATGCTGCACCACATGTCTTTTTCTGTTCCACAGCCTTCTCTGATACAGACCCCAACAGACTCTGGGGCCTGGGGTAGGGAGAGCAGAAGCTTAAGTGGCCTGGGAGCACCTGCTGCCGGCTCTACAGGACGGGAGGCTAGGATGCGGGGCACCAGGAGGGGATCTTTGGAGTCCGTCCAAGAAAGAACCTTCCCTTTGTAAGGGAACTTGTGCCACTGAAGGACGCTGGCTCCTCCTGCAGGGCTGTCTTGGAAATGATCTTTGTTTTTCTTTCTACCTCTCTTCCCTTCTGGGATGAAAGATCCACCCCAGGCAGTCACCCTCACCCTCCCACTCCTGGCCCCCCTCCAGGGGGAGAAGAAAGAATCACTGAGGCAAAAGCCTGCCCCCTTCTGCTCCTGGCCAATTACTCTGAGCCTAAGCAGCAACCCTGTTGGAGGGAGGTTTGATGAACTATTCATCACACTCCTAAATAATTCATTTCCCTTTGAGTGTGAGCAGCCCACAGGAGCTGTGAGGTTTTCTTAAGTTGACACCTTTTGAGAGATGAAAAATAAAGCAAAAGCCACCTTTTAGGGAAGCCACAGTTGCTTTATATGCACTTCCTGAATCTCTTTTCTCAGGGAACAGGGCTTTTCTGCTTGGCCCCACTCCTTATGATTGGTCTCCCATTGTTTGATTTGCTTTTTGTTATTCAAACAGCTCCACTTTGTAGGATCTGCGGTGCAGATGTCCCCTGCCCAGCATTATCCTTGTCTCCCCTGGCCGCACGGGGACTGTAACCCAGATGCCTTTAGGGTACAGGAGTGAGAGAGAGATAGAAGCCTTTGTGTCCAGGAGTGGAAGGTAGGTCTGTGTCAAATGTGAAGCAAGCACCCACAGTATTTCAGAGAGCTCAAGAGCTCCTTCTTTGTCCTAACTTTGACTTCCCTGACAAGGCTCCATTGCTTGCCATTCTGCAAAAATTTTCTCTCTCCCTTCCCTGGTTTTTTTTTAGTGAAACTTCCTCAGAGCTCCTCTGTGGGCCAACTAGAGCCAAACATTTTACATTGTATGAGGGCTGTTTTTCCTTTCTCCTAGGTCACCCACACACTCAAATGTCCATTTTATATACAGAAAGCCAGGGACAGAGGACTGTGGGGGTAGAAAATCAAGGCTGAGATTAATTATCTTCTGTGGTATTGAATCTGCCTTCTCCTGCTGACCTTTACAGCTGGAGGCCTCTGGCTCACTCTAGCAACAACAGTGCCCCTCCCTGTCTCCCATACTGCCCAGGCAAGTGAATAAGGCATTGCTGAGCCAGTGCACTCATCTCCCCCACCCCACTGACCTTTGCCTTAGCTAGTACTTTTCTAGTTTCTCCTACTTGCACTTACAAAAGAAAAACAGCAAGTTTAGAATCAGTTAATGAAAGGATTTAGGTAAAACAATTAAAAAGACAAATGTCTCCAAAGAGTTTAGCCTTCAAATTCACCCTGCTTCCACAAAAAAGAACACTGTACACGAATAAAAACACAATTAGAAATTGTGCTTATTTAACAAGCAGAAATCCTCATTGATCAAAGTGAGCAAGAAAACAGCTTGAGGTATGCCTCCCTTTCAGCAAATATGAGGAGATACAGATTTCTAAAATATTTTCTTCATACAGCCAGTTGCTCTATTTCAATTCAAAAATGTTCTAACATATTTATATTTGTCAGCAATGTTGCTGATTTTTAAGACCATGACTGCTTTAATTAGCAAAGTTGATTGGTATAAAATAATTCCAGAAAGTTACAAGTCTCAAAGCACTTAAGAGTACAGAGTACAGTTAGGCATCCCAGGAGTGGACTGTGGCTTGAGTCTTGAAAGTTCCAATCACTGGAAGTCTGCATTATGCTCCAGCATCAAGGTAAGGATGTATTTTCGTAAGAGGACAGAGTGATAAACATAGGTTTAAGTAATAAAAGATAGTGCTTCTAATGGTTTTTAAAACACAGCTGGGCTGCAATGTACCCAAATCTTTTGTCAAATAGTATTCTGGGGGTGTCAGTTAAGGGGTATCTTGATGAAATTAACATTTGAATTGGCCGATCTAATAAAGCAGATTGACCTCTCGAACATGCCTGGCCCCCAACCTAATCTGCTGAAGATGTGAAAGGAAAGTGAAAGCTAATCCTCTGTGAGGAAGGGGATTTTCCTGCCTGATGCTTCCCAGCTAGAACATCAGTCCTTTCTCTGCCTTTGGATGTGAACTGAAGCATCAGCTCTTCTGGGTCTCAAGCCTTCCTTTTTTCAGACTAGAATTCAGACCATTGGTTCTCATGGTCTCTAGCCTGCCTGATGATACTTGCTCCTGGTACTACTATGTGTATTTGTAGATAATATCTTCTACTAGGATGCAGATGACCTCACTGACAACTTGAGTACAACTGATTTGGAAGGAAATGAGAGCTGAGATCTGCCTCAGCTAAAAGAGAGAACGTAGATAACTAAAGAAGGAAGTCATTCTAAGAAGCAACTTAAGCCAATACATTAAAGGGGAGATGCATATCACAATATCAGTGCAGACAGAGTTGAGTGATTTCACTGGAGTTGCCTGGTATACTAGTTAATCTTCATTGTCAACTTGACTGGATTAAGACTCTTGGAGAGAACTGGATTGTGAGGGCACCAACCTCATCAATGGGTCAACCTCTTTCTCTTATGCTCTTTCCCATCTCTCAGTCTCTCTGCTTCCTGGCTGCCACAAGTTGACCAGCTTTTTGCCATCATTCACTTCCGCCGTGTTGTTTCTGCCTCCAGATTAGCTGACCATGGACTCAAACCTTGAAACTGTGAGACAAAAGAAGCCCTTTCTCCCTTAACTCGGGTGTGTCAGGTATTTTTGTTCTGACTGATATAAACAGTTAAAATAATGAGTCAAATCTGGAAAACTTAAATGAATTCTGGAGGCATTTGAATGTGAGAATTAGGAGTATGGCCAAATTCTTACAGATATTGGGGATTTATTGAAGCTTTTGCAAAGTGTTTCAAAGCCGTCTCATATGATCAATGGAGTAATCACAAGGCCACAACTAAAACCCAGATGTAAAGTGGAAAGGGTACATATCAGGATGGCCACAAGAGCACAGAGAGAAATTAGGGCTGTAAGAGATATTAAAGTAAAAATTAACTGTTGTCAATGACTGGCTTGATTTTAGATGTCAGTGCCAAGACGCATGACAAAGATAATCCCATTTTCTAGTTTGTGATATTTTTGACAGTAAGAAATGGGAAAGTCTTGAGGTGTGGAAGATAAAAATGAAAAGTTATGGGAAAACTTTAGAAACATTCATCAATACCAGAACTATTGTTCTGAAAAGACTTACAGTACTGTAAGTGTCACATTAACTCTGACTTAAATTCAATAGAATACAGTAACTATTTTCAGTGACTACATTATCAGTCGCTCATGAGACATTAAATAATACCTTTGCTATAACCACTTAGAAAGAAAGAAAAGCCCCACTTGATGAAGGGCTTTTTTTTTTTTTTTTTTTTTGCTTAGTTGAAAATTGTGAAAAACTTCATAAACTTAGCCAGAGAACACTGGCAGATAACAATGTTCTATTAACACATGGTATGATGCCCCTTTAGCGCCACCCAAGGCTTTACCCTGCTCTCTGCCTTGCAAACTTGACCTGTGTGGATCTTAACAAGTGATTCCTCTTCCTTCGGCTTCTGAATGGTTTTGGCCAATGGGAGCCCAGTAGATCAGAGGAAGGGAGAAAAAAAAAGTCATGGTATTTAATCCCCTGGCTTCCTCTGTAAGAGATTGTTCTGGCCTGTCCTTGTTCCTAACCTATAAGTCACCACTCCTGTCAAAGCAGCCTCCTTATAATACTCCTCTTCTGAGTGTCAGTAACTATTCCCTCTTGTCCCTTCACACTAAAACAATAGCATCTCCATTTTGCTACTACTATGGAACCATTGAGGGCCCCTGATACCCACACCTCTATAAGTAGTTATCTTATAAATAGGCCCTCTTGAAATTATTCTAACCTGAACGCATGTTTTTAGTTGTACTTTCTGACAGGAACACTTGGAAAGTAGTTTTCCATGGTCCTACAGATCCTAGAGCAATAACAGTCTGCTCATTAAGAGCTAGATTTCTAGAGTCAAACTAGCCTGTGTTTGAGTCATGGGTGTACTGTTTACCAACATGTGTGGCTTCAGGCAATGCATTTTACCTCAAAGGCTTGGTGTCTTCATCTGTAAAATGGGAGTAATAATAGTATTTATCTCACAGTGTTGTGAGAATTAAATGACAAAATAATATGTAAAGTACCAGGCACAGTGCCCAGTGTGATATAAGTACTCAATAAATATTAATTAGTCTCATACCTTTTATAGCTCATAGCAGCCACAGAGGTAGAAAGTACAGCTTGAAAATTCATTAATTAGGATCCTGTTTACAATTTTATTGTTAAGTCTAATTTCTTGTTTGAAATAGTCTTTTGACTTCATTAAAGTAATTATTGCCTGCCAGTCAATGGAGGGTTTGAATTTATGCACATGCCAGAATTTCATGCATCCTGCACTTCACAGCAGGAACCCAGCCTTAGTCAACACTTCCTTGATCTGACATCTGCACTCAATGAATAGGGTCTTACTTCAGCAAAGATATAATTATCTTTCAAAACAAAAGTGTAAACATGACTATAGATTTCAGTTTATTAACTTGCTCCCTTACTATGAATGTTCTAGTTACATTATCTTCATTGGACTATCAGCAGTACAGAAAGTTGGCAAATTATGGTACAAAATAAGGAACTAGAACTTCAAGACACTAAGGCAAACCTTGGGGGAAAGGGAAAGGTCCAGGCAGAGTAGCTTTCTACCCCTGTGAAATTATTCAGAAGCTAAAGTTCAGGAAAAAGAGTCAAGGGTTCAACTTTTAAAAGCTACAGAAGGATAATGCAACTAAGAGTCAGGAAAGCTACCCAATGCTTAAGAAATATCCATTCAATACCTATTGTATTCAAGAATAGGCAGTGAATTAGTAGGTACATTGGACACAGGAAATACAGATAAGAGAGATCTAAATTTCAAAGTGGAGGTAAACATCCTAAACTAAGACATTTGCAGGAAAAGGCAAGAATTCTGTTATACAGATAAGCAACTGGAGCAAGAGACAGAGTCCTAGCAACTAAAGACTTGGTGACAAAAATCAAAACCAAGCTCTCCTTTCTAATCAGGGAACTATTTCTATGCTTCTTCCCAAGGCAGGCTCTGCTCTTCAGAGATGGCTACCGTCAAGCTCACAAATGGAAGAATCTTAACAGTTGCAGGTGACTAAATGGAAGAATGAAGTTAAAATGAGAATGATAAATTCTGGCACAGATACACAAAATGTACAAGTATAAAAAGTTGCTGTTATAAGTCTTCCTCAGTCCTGCCATAAACCCAACTGTTCTGTTGCCTGTCTATTTTCATATCCCACATTATATTATTCATAGGTCAGAATACTCTAAGTCTGATAAGAAAAATAAGATTACTTCCTCACCATCAATAAAAGGAAGAGAGAAATACATGCACCGGGTTTACGAGGCTGAAAAGGGAAAATCTGGAACCGATGACTATAAAACTAGAGGTAAGTTTCCATTCAAAATAGGAAAACAGACACAGACTGTGGACAAGTGAAAACAGCAATGAAGAGAAACCGGAAATAAACAAAAAAGGAGATGAGCTTCAGGTTTTGTCAAAACCAATGTCCTAATACTCTATCCCATTCTCAAGGAGACCCTGATTATAGGTAGAGCAGGAGTTAGAAAAGATGGTAAAAGGTGGACAGATCCTAAAGCAAATTTCTATGATATTAAAAGGTACCAGCTGGGTTTCTGAAAACTCCAATACACAAAGTTGAAATTGCCAGACCAAAAGTAGAATTCTATTATCCAAACAGTTTTTATTTTTTCTACAAAGGGTTTCTCCAAATACCTTTAGTTAATCGTTTACATCTAAATGTCTGAGGAGGTAAACAAGCTAGTTGTATTTTATCTGGAGATGATAACCATGCACCTCATGTTATAAATATATATATATATATATATATATATATATATATATATATATATATATATTGTTCATAATAAATGTTCCCTTGTCTTCCCCTTGTTAGATAATTCTGTCCTGTATCCTTGGATAGTCACAGATTGACACATGTGAGTGCAGGTGGTATATTTAGTAGCTGATTCCTGGAATTACTGGTAGGAAACAGGTATGTGTAGCAAAGAAGCCAATATAAGTGCCTCATTGAGTGAGACATCATTGTGCAGAACTAGGATTCAACACCACTAGGAAATACTGGGAGAGCACAGAAATCTGGGAGGTTCATCCACCAATTCCTTTCAGTACTTGGTTGAAGGCTGCTTAGTCAACAGGGTGGGGAAGTGTGGAGGTATATTTGTTAATTCAATAGCACAGATCCTATAGATTCCAGAGACCTGAGAGACTGCACAAGCTGGCAGTTACAAGTGTTAAGTGAGTATGCCAAGATACGGTGGGTGCCCAGCAGATATGAGTGGAGCACCAATAGTGTCTGCTCCAACACATAATTTTCAGCTACTTGCAGAATGGAGAACACGTTCAACGACATTTCAAGGCAACTGCTATGACTTGTTGACAAATGAAGAAAACAGGAAAAACTGCCATAATTGCTATAATAGGCAAATATATATCCACGTACTGGTGACGGAACTTATAATTAATGGAAGTCTCCAAAAAGGCAGGGATCAGGGCATCTGGTGCACTATCACAACTCTTTTGCTTACTATGTGCCCATTACTGTGTCTGGTACATAGAGGACTTTCTGACCAATCAGTATTTTTTGAACAAATGAATGACCACAGATCATAATTGAAAGAGTATTCAATTCAGCTCGTGTTTATGCTTCTCTTGTTGACAAGTCAGCTACAATCTCTGCTTACTCGGACAGAAGTTTCTTCTGTAGCAGAGGTCAGTGAAAATTTTATGGAATCACAATTTTCAGTGAAGGAAAGATTTCCTCTTTAAGCTAACAACTGACTTCATGTTACAACAGCATGACAGCAAGTTCTTAATTAATTTACTAATAGTTCTTTTCTTTGTTTGGTCATTAACTCCAGTTGAATCTTAGGACATAACACAATGTGTTGCATATATCTATGCCACATGCAGATGTATTTGCATACATATAAATAAACGAGAGAATATGCAAATAGGTTGATTTTATCTGTATCAATTTTCTTTTATGGTACACTTCCAAGTTTTGACAATTGGTTTAGCACAATTTAGCTCCAAGTACTTAAAATATTCTTGAATGTGAAGAAATAACATAATGCCTTTCCACAAGCTGCAGGAAGAAAGTTCAAAGAAAATTAGGGCAATTTTGCATAGCAACTTGTATATTTACATATCAACAATCCATTTAACGAAGAACACTAAAAATAGGAGATTGAATAAGCCCAGAAGCTGCATACACAACATATCCTGCTAAATTCAAAACAATAGCAGTAGAGCGAGCCTGGCTTATGTTCTAATATTAGAAAACTCCAATGTTTCTTTACAGAAAAAAAAAGCCAACGACCTCCCTTCTTCAAGCAAGAAGGAATTGAATGCTGATCACATAGATTGTAGTCCTTATCTTAGCTATCGTAGTGAACTCACTTCTCTTCTAAACTACTGTCCTGGTCCTGACAGTGAGTCAATTAGTCATCAGTGACTAAGTGCCCACTGTGAGCTGAACACTGAACTAAACACTACTGAAGGGACACGAAAGAAACAAGGCCCAGCTCCTGCCCTTGAAGAGTTATAACCTGACTGTTTATGGAGGGCACACATTTTCAGACAATATTAACCCTTGAAAATGCTTACGAGGCAATGCCAAATATGCCAATTCAGAGTAGAAGAGGAAGAGTGACAGGGATTGTGGTTGAAATCTAAAAGCCATAAAGTAAGAGGAAGGGAAAAATAATGCTTATTGACAAATCTTAAAATGGCTAAAGCGCTTGCCTAGCAAGTGTGTGGCCCTGAGTTCATTTCCCCAGCACCACATAAGCTGGGTGTGGTGGCACATGACTGTAATGCCAGTACTCAGGAAGCAGAGGCAGGAGGATTGCCATGAGTCCAAGGCAAGTCTGGGCTACAGATCAAGACCCCGTCTTAAAAGCAAATAGCTGCAATGGTAAAGGAGTTATAAACCAGTTGTCTCAGATGAAAGCAATTTGTAGCTCATTTAACTAGCACAGTGTATCTTAAATACGTGTGTTTGAAGGACTGTAAGATTTATCAAGCTGTATCCATATCATCCCTAATAGTTTCATACAGTTACAGATACTAATTGTCCAAGCCAGTAAATATATTTGAAATTGCTCTCCCTAAATTACAGCAACATCCTTTTAAAATTTGGAGATGTGGCTTAAGACATTGCTATTCAAAGTATACTCTGTGGATCAGCAGCAGCATCCTCCGGGCACATGCTAGAAATGTATCCTGCTCTATTGGTGACTGTTTTGTCACTCTAACATAATTCCTAAGCTAATTAACTTATAAAGAGTAAAGATTTATTTTGGCTCACAGTTTCAGAGGTTTCCGTACAAAGTAAGTTGGTTCTGTTGCTTTGGGCCTATAGTGAGGTAACACATCATGGTGGGAGCCCACGTCAGAGGAAGCTGCTTGCCTCATGGTGGCCCAGAAGTGTGAGATAGGCAGGGGCTAGAGTCCTACAATATCCTTAAAGGGCATAGCTCTGGTAACCTATGACTTCCCACTAAGTCTTAACTCAAAAGTTTCCACCATCTTCCCAAAGTGCCAAGGTAAGGACAAAGCCTTAACACATAGGCCTCTGGGAGAAACTTTCCATATCCGAATTATAGCAGCTTTCAGGCTTTAACTCAGCTCCACTAAAATAGAACCTTAATTTTAACAATATTTTAGTTGGTTCATATGCACACTAAATACAGAAAGTCATTAGTTTAGGATGAATGAAGGAAAGCCCTACTTTACCCAAGAGTAATTACAGAGTCTGGCTACCCACTAAGTGATAGTGCAAGGTGAAAATGAAAGCTTCAGGAAATTTAAGATCAGGTGAAATGTGAACCACATTCAAAACATATCCTGTAATGCAATAGTTCTTCTTAAGTGTCTATCAGAATTATCTGAAGTGTTTTGAGATTCTCCAGCCCTTTCTAAGGATTATAACTGAAGAGATGTGGGGTGAACTCTTTCAAGAGGCACACAAAAGAATGCCAGTTGTTATGGATCAAATTTTTCCCCACCCCACTCAAATTTATGTAAAGTTTTAACCTCTACTGGGACTACATTTGGAGACAGGGCCTCTAGAAATTAAGTAAGTGAAATCATAAGGGTGGGGCCCTAATCAGACAGGATTGAACCTAGGAGAGGAAAGGGAGTAACACCATTCTTTCTGAGCCTCCTCTCTCTCTCCCCTTTTTCTGCCCCCTCTCCATGCTTACTCGGAGGAAAGTCTACATGAGGACAACATGACCGCCTGCAAACTAAGAAGTAGGTCTCCGCCACAAACTGACCATAGTAGCATCTGCATCTTGGATATCTCAGCATCCAACACTGTGAGAAAATAAATTTATTTGCTTAAACCTCCTAGCTGGTAAAAGTTTTGCTCAAGCTGAGGGAGATACTGATACAGTTGGTCCCCAAATTTCACTTTGTTCTGGACTCCCAAGGAATGTGAACTACTGTCATTTTCTTTCCACTACCACTGAAAATTTTAGTAAAAGAGCCTAGGAGAGAAAGGCATCAAGGGGCAGTTGTCACTGTCACAGTAGAATGACTCAAGATACCTGACAGGGCACTGTAAATTGAAAACAGAACAGGGTTCTTGTGGGCAAAAATCGAGTAAGCTGAGACGCCAGGCTCTCCAATCTTTCTTCCCCCATAGGCAGTTGTTATATGAACTGATATTTTGTCTCTCATTCCACTCTAGACCTCATCTCTGACATGATTTTTGACTCTTCATCCCTAAATATGATTGCTGCAAGGAGTGAAGTTACCAAAACTGAGACCAATATAGGTCATCTTGTTGGACTACCCTGGGCCTCCTTTCCTGCCTTTCTACAACTTCAATTCAAATTCACAAATTTCAAGTACAAATCTTGACTCACTGTCACCACCTCCAGTCAAGCTGCTGCATCTCAGTGTTCCCCAATTCTCACCAGTGCCCCCATTGTGATGTCTCCCCATGCTTATGTTTTCTATTCCCATAGCAACAGAAAAGGTCACATCTATTGGGACTGATTCAAGTAGATCAGGGAAGATTGAAACATCAGGGATAAGCAACATCTCCATAAACAGAGATAGAGGTAAGGAATTTCCTCCTAAGAACAAAGCATAAGCACTAGAGAATATTGCTTTTCAAACGTCACTGTTTTATCAGTGACACCTAGATGTTTGGTAATAATGTGCATTGGGGGGTTCCCACTCTGATTCAGGAGGCCTGAGGAGGGGGCCCAGAAATTTGCCTTTTTTTGAGACAGGATCTCACTCTTTAGCCCAAGTTGGTCCTGAACTCACAATGTATCCCAAGCTGGCCTTAAACACATGATAATCCTTCTGCCTCAGACTCTGAAATGCAGTGATTATAGGTGTGTACCACAACACCCAGCTACTAGGTGGTGCTGGGGAATGGAACCAGGGTCCAAGTGCTTCCTAGGCAAGGGCTCTAATCACTGAGCTATATAGCTACAGCCCAGAAATTTGCATTTTCACCAGCCTTTCCGGTGATTTAGATGCAGCTGATCTGACCCCAGAACCACATTTTAAGAACCACTATTTGAATCTACTGCTTCAGCAGCCCAATCCTCCTTCACATAAATGTGACATACTTCTGAGCTCTAGTTTAAATGAAAGAAGTGACCTCTTTCCATCTGATGAACAAGGGGGAATAAATAGTCCTCTAAAATATTTTGAAATAAAGGATTGAAACTATTGGGGAAAAGGCCTGAGGTTAGACGTTCAGAGACCACAGTCATTCATTCAAGACTTCCAACTTCCTTCCTCGCATCTGAGAGACAACACTAATTTTGTTTTCTCACACGTTACTTGTTAATTTGCCCCCTTTACAGGAGCTTTTTCAGTTGCTTTACTTAGTTGAGTTTTTATTTTGCTTCAAGACCAAGAAACTTCCACATTGCCACCCCACCTGTCTTTTTAAAAAGATTTAAAAGCCCAATCATGCTTCTTCCTTAAGAATTTGACTAATTATAGTTCTCAAATTTCTGTGTACATTGTCTGTGGAGTTTATTTTTTAAATGCAGATTTTGGGGCGTGATACACGTCACACTCCCACACAAAAGTGTACACCCAGCAATATGCCTCGTAACAAGCTTGTCAGTAATTCTGATACGAGCTCTGAATGGGCCACTGCTCACAAATCCAAACCAGACGTACACCTAGAGCCACTTGCCCTGTTCACTGTGACCTTCAGAGACAACATACACTTGTCAGGACTTTTAAGGTCTGTAGTGGATGCACAGGAGACACACTGCGGGCCTGAGAACTTCAGGAAAGCCCACAGACTTGGGCATCCCTGATAAGGGGAGCAGAGAGATAAAAACATTAAAAATGGTTTGATGAACACAACAAGAGAGAGAAGAGGGGATTAGAGACTCAGAACTAGACAGAAAGATAAAGCTGTACCAATAAAACCAACAGCTCTCCTAATATAGAACCTTAGTTTCTGCTTGTTTCTTTGTTTTTGTTTTCTGTCTAATGCCTTCAAAACCTTCAATGAGAGTATAATCCTGAAAAATACATCTGGAGAGAAGTAACTGAAAGCATTCCTAAGGAAAGAGGTGGATGGAGCTTAGGAATTAGTGGCCTGTGAGACCTCAGGCCCTCCGTGAGTGGCTAAGCTCCATTCTTCTGCTGCACTTTGAAGCCAGAGGGGAAAAGGTTTAGACTAGAAGATCACAAGAAAGGACAAGCAGAAAATAGACTCGGTACCTAGGAGACTGGAAAGGGACTTATGGGAGAAACAGACGAGGGTTTAGAGTGGGATATTTTTTAATTGAGTAAAGAAATAATTCCACAGCATTAAGTACCACATCACACCAGAGACTGAGCCAAGCAGCCCAGCCCAATAATGCATGCCATATGGCGAGTTAGAAGCCAAGTGGGCCTGGTGCCCTCAGCTCAAAGAAAAGGCCACCTTTTGGAAGTTGACAATTTTGCAGACCACCTGGGGGTCTCTCGCTGTGGCGTCCCCCGGGACCTGAGACTGCAGCATTTCCCCGCAAAGACTGGGGAGTGCTAAGCGTACATGGATTTTTCAAACTACATATTTCATTCCTGCCAACAATGATGAGGTCAATGTGTTTAAAAGGAAGAGTTTCCACTAATTTCAGTCTTTGGGCCAGTAAAGCTACTTTATTAGAAATCATCACTAATAAAATCTAATTTCAGGGATTTTCATGAGCCCCTGCTGGTATCTCACATTGTAGCTACCTTAGATTTTTCTAAATTATACTTCAATAGACAAGATGTAGGGCCTTCCCCTGAACCTAATCTTTTATTTCGTGTGCAAATGCATATGCACATGCACTCATCGATATTCTAAAACTGCCCTGTCCTGTGTGCCATTAAGTTAAGCACATACACAAGTAATTGCTAACCTGATAAACAAGTCTAACCTAATTTGTTAATGGGCATTAAAAGCTGAGACCACACACAAGATACGCGAAAGAAACAACAGCAGTTAGGAGTCACATAGCTGGGCTAATTCCAGCTCTGTCACCTACCGGGTGCATGATCTTGACCATGTCATTTAACTACTATGTGCCTCCACTTTCTTGTCTGCAAATCAGATGTTTCATACAGGTTTTCCAGTACTCAGTGAGGTACTGTGTATCCAGCATTGAACACAGAGCCCTTTCTAATGGCAAATGTCCAGTAGTTTTTAGCCATTTTGACGTAGCTGTTAATGTCACTCTTCTCTTGCACTATTCCCACTTCAGCAGGGAAATTCGTGAAACACATTAGCAGTGGTCATTCTGGGTATTATAAAGGAGTAATCAGGGCAGCGGAGAGCGGGACTTGGTTGAGTCCAGCACGCCTAGCGTGAAACTCATCAGAAACCCTGGGTCTTTCCTCACGGGTGGCTTGTATCATGCTCTTCACGCTTCCATCTCCTGGTCCTCTGGATGAGTTTGCACTAAGGTCAAATGGTCTCTACCATATGAACGGAATGAAAAGGGGTCTAAAGAAAGCAGGAGGTGGGACTGTGCTAGTCCTTTGTATTTCTCAGTGTGCTATTTTTGGCATTCTGTCCTCACAGTATGTCTCTGTTTTTCATTCCTTGCCAGAACCAAATTCCAATTAGGAGTTCATCAACAGTAGGAATTCTGCTGCAGAGAATAAAATAATTGTGACATGTTTGTTTTAAAGCTGATTTTTACTTAATAAACCATCTGTTGAGGATAAACTAGTACCTTACAAAAATATTTTATAGATAAATCAGAAAGCTTAAAGGTCCAAAGCAATAGGTACAGACAATCATTGTACTATCGGTAGAATGTAATCCATATGACGTCACCCTACATGTTCAGCAGGTAACTGTGTATCTAATTAAACTTCCACTCTGGGTATCAGGAAATATCCTTACCATCACCTGTCCATGTGATAAATTAAGGAAGACTACTGTAATACAAGATACTACAAGTGCAACATTAATAAATAAGCCAACTATAAACACATAATGACCAAAATTAAACAGGGACTCTGAAGAGTTGTATGAGAAGATACTGTACCCTTAAAGTGAAGCGATGAATGGCTCTTTCAGGTGCAACCTGTCAAATAATTAGAGACAAAAAATTACAACAAAGGTCACCGAGATTAGCAGTGTGGAAGTAAAGAGAAAGATATAAGTCAAAGAGCACAGAGCTGCAGTTACACAGGATAAGTCTGGGGATCTAATACACAGCATAAAGACTATAGAGTTAATACTGAATTTTATAGTAGTCATTTGCCTAGAGTAAATTGTATGTACTTGTCCCCCCCACACACAAAATGCAAAATGGCAACTTATGTAAGTTGAGGGATATGTTAATTTACTTGACTAAAGTAATTCTCTCTCTCTCTCTCTCTCTCTCTCTCTCTCTCTCTCTCTCTCTCTCTCATTTAAAATGTATACAATTTAAAATACAAAGGCAGTATACTAACAACTCTTCAGTGATACTCCCTAAGGCTTCTATTTATTCCATCACCCATATTCTAATCTTAGATTAAGTTGATCATTAGCTTTAATTAAATAACACTGACAAGGGAGGTGATGATCCAAATACATTTAGTTTTACCCTAGTCAGGACTCACTGCATCATGGCTTCTAGGATCCTGGAGCAACAAATACAATCGGAATCAGAAAATAGAGACCCCAGAATTTGTCAAATTTCACCTCATAAATGTCAATGTCTGTATTTCAAGCTTATTTTAGTCAAAGAGGCTTTTTATAAACCCCACTTCTTCAGGCCCCTTCCATTAAAACTGTTCCCTTCTTAGACATAATAGGCATATGACCAAGAGGTGGGAGGACAGGAAAGACCACAAGAGACAGGATAAATGCATGTGGTATTACATCTTTTGATTTTTGTCCATGGTGATATCTGATCCCATTTGTCCAACATCTTGACTCATGTATTAATTTCTGAACTAAGCCATCACAGGACTTTTTGGCATCCATGCTACACTTCAAAAATCTTAAATTTGAGATTTTAAGTACCATGTCAGAGAAAACACAGATTCTCCTCTTTTACAAACCTTTACTCTTATTTACAACTATAATGGTGTCCAACTGGTGCATGTATGACAAAGATAATATGGCTCAATTAGATGAAAAAAAGGAACAGACGAAAAATCACTCTAGACTTTATGGTCATCAGTATCCTTGTAGAAAATGGGGGTGAGAAAACTGTTTAAGAGATTCCTATATCCTTTTTTGACATCACCATTAATTTTATCTTAATATTAAATTTTCAAAGATTAGTATTATATGACTGACAATACTAGCATTATTAATAGTAATATTATTAGGATGCTTCAAAAATAGACAGGTGGACCAACGGAAGAGAACTGAGGATGTAAAGACAGCCCTCAGCACCTTCAGTTATCTGACCTTTGAAAAGGGTGCCAAAAACATATGCTGCAAAAATGAGTGTAGCTTTAACAAATGGAGCTGGGAAAATTGGTTAACCCCACACAAAGAAATGAATCCAGAGACACATCTTTCACCCTGTACTAAAATCAAATCAAATACCTAAATATTACAATGAAAACACTGAAAATGTTGGAAAGTAAAACAGGAAAAAAGAACTTTGAAGACATAGGCATAACCAAGGACTATCTCACCAGAACACTTGTTATGCAAGAAATACCACCAAGAATCAACAATTATGATTATACCAAGTTAAAGACTCTGCACAGTAAAAGAAACAATCAAAAGACTGAAGAGACAACTGACAGAAAGGGAAAATTTTTTTGCCATTTATCCATTGGACAGAAGACTGATATCTAGAACACACAAAGAGCTGAATGAAAGTAGATTCCCAAAAATAAAAGACCCAGAGAAAAAAAGGCAAATGAAATGAATAGTCAGTTCTCAGAAAAAGTACAAATGGCCAATAAATATGAAAAAAAAATGTTCAGCACCTTTAATCATTAGAGTCACAAATTTGAATTGAGGTTCCATCTGACTCTATTAAGAATTGCTAGTATCTAGAAGCAAATGCTGGGGAGGTTGTTAGGAAAAATGATCCCTTCTGCATCGTTCGTAGAACAGCACACTGGTACAACCGTTATAAAAAATTAGTCTGGAGATTTCCTCAAAACAACTGAAACTAGATTTTCCATTTGACCAGCTAGCTACACCTCTTCTAGGCATCTTTGTGAAAGAGTTCAAGACATCGGATAGCAATGTTTATACCTGCACAAGTCATAATGGCTGAATCCAGGAAGCAGCTGATAATTCCATCAACAGATGAATGGATGAAGAAAATGTGAGATATATTTTATATATATATTGAGACAGGGTCTTGTTCTGTAGCCCAGATACACACGCACGCGCACGCACACACACGCACGCACGCACACACACACACACACACACACACACACAAAATGGAGTACTACTCTACGTTAAAGATAAATTTGACTCATTTGTAGTAAAACTGATGCACCTTGAAGCCATTATGTTTAGTGAACTGAATCACACAAAGGTTAAATGGTGCATTGTTTCTCTAACATGAGAAACCCAAAGTATAAATAAAATAGTGATGGTATGGAGATAGATTTTATGGAGAGGAAAAGTGGATGGGCAGATACGAGAGTGTGAAGGGTGAAAGGGAAGTGCAAATGGTCAGGGTATAATATGTATACATTCCAAGTTCTCAAGCTGAGTGCAACTTTGTGTTTTACAAATACATACTAATAAAAAGAATAACTTCATGCAAAAAAGTATTAGAAAGCTAGTGTAGGCTGGCCTTTGAAAAACTCATCCTGGGCTTTTGGTTTCTAATTTACCAGTAACAGGAATGGCAGTTATTTTAGGAAAATGAAAAAAAAAAAAAAACATTGAGGCAAATAGGGTCAGTGTGGTACCTAAACAAAACAAAGTGGTACTCTGAATCCAGTGTATTCCAGTGTATTGCCAACTGGAAATCTCCTCATGTTTTCTCAGACTGACCAAACCAATATTTTTCTGTCCAATTCAAGAATATTTAATGTTAGCAGCCAAGTCCAATTTGCACTTCTCACTGTAGCTACATTTTAGATACTCAAGGTTTCTACACCCATTGTGAATGTTTAAGCCGCAGCAGCAATTCTCCTAATAAGGCTTTCCCTGTCAGGTTTTCAGCATGCAGACATAAGCAAAGCAAGACCCAAATGTGGCTGTACTGTCCATTGTCCCCGCAACAACGGGAAGCTAATGCACACACACACAGTGGGCAGAGGTTTAATCTCTAGCTCTGGAAACTCTCTGGGCCTGTAATTACCATGACCCACAATTACACAGAGGCCCAGATACCCAGCAAAGAAAGCACACGAAGGCAGCTCCCCTTGGTGCCTTACACTGTGATGTGATCTCTGTAGGCCCGTGATCACAGATGAATCCAGGGACTGTTTGCTTGCCAAGAACCCAAAAAAGACAGTGGTATCCATCAGGAACCTAGGAGCTATTAATCTCAAGAACTTTCCTTTCAAACTGAAGAATGCCCCTTCACTGGTTCTTATTAATGTATAGTGTTAATTCAAAGCACACTGCTTCCATGCCAAGATTTCACATTGGGATTTCTTTATCTTTGCCAGCCTGCTGTGTTTCAGATCAGATGGTCTGGTATTGAAGGGGGAAAGCAAGGAATCAGAGAGTTGGGAGGATGGGAAAGAAGGAAGAAATCACTGGTTTTGTAACTAAAGCCTGCCTATGTCAAAGAGAGAGTTCCCTCTAACCTACACTAAAATCTGCAATTTCACACAGTGTTCATCCATTTGAATTCATTCATTTCAATTAGATAAAAATGTAATGGACTTCCAAGTGAAGCAAGGTACCATGCTAGAATGTATAGGAGATGTGGTCCTAGGGTTTTAGGAAAATTTGCCATAGAGGGGAGGTGGTAAATAAACAAAACCTAGAAATACAATGAAAAAAATGGGCACTTAGGAGAAAACAAATGATAGCGCAGAAATCACACCGAGAGCCCCACTAGGATTTTAGAGTCTGACAAGTGGCAGAGTGCCTTGAAGCACAAGAGGAAGTGCTGAGAGTCCTTCTATGACACTTATTTTTTTTTAATGGAACTGGGGGTTAAACATAGGGCCTCCACTCTGAACTATATCCCCAACCAATAAACTGCATTGTTTATTTGAAACAGGGTCTGGCTAAATTGCCCAGGCCGTGCTCAAACTTGTGATTTTCCTGTCTCAGCTTCACAAAGGCCTTGGGATTACAGACCTGTGCCACCAGGCCCAGCTCGGTCAGTTCTTGAGATGTTTCCTCAAATTTTAAGGCTTAAAATGTGTCGAATGTGGCTGCCACCAGAATAGAGAAGGCCTTCATCTCTACCCTAACCCTTAAGTAGCAAAAAATACCCCTCAATCCAAAGTCCATCCTTCACCAGAAGGGTATATGAAACACTGCAGCCCATCTAGAAATGTGGTACCTTTTCCCAAACCTCATATTTTTCCTAAATAGGTGAAAACATCTACCTCCAACGCCAGGAAAGCCCTGAAGAAATCTAAATGTGCAACATACCTGATTGGAGCTTTGAGAGAGATGCTCAGGGGAATGGGAAAAGCAGGCAGTGCCATTCAGGCCAGACTGTCAAACAGCCTCAGCAGAACATGACTAAAGTGGCAAGTTCTGAAGTCACATAACCTTAGTTTTGATTCCCAACCCTGCCATTTCATCTTGGATAAGTTACTTTACTTTCCTTGCTTCTGCCGAGAGAGAGAGAGAGAGAGAGAGAGAGAGAGAGAGAGAGAGAGAGAGAGAGAGAGAGAGATCATATTGCCTCCTTCTTAGGGACATTGTGTGACTTAAATAAGATAATGTTTATATAGTGCTAGGAGATCATGCAAGCTCAGTAAATACTCCACAATTGTGTTTACAGCTGGTCTTGCCAGTAAAGACATATGGTAATGAGGAAAAATATTTATTGCTATGTAGGTAGTTCAGACTCCATGTCAGAGAAGAATATAAAAGGAAGAAATAGAAGGTTGCTTACAGAGTTTTTTTTTTTTTAATCATTTTTAAACTTCCAGAAGAGAATTCTAGTAGGAGGCTGGAAATCCGCAAAGTCTGAGTAGGAGTAGCTGGAATGTGTCTGAAAGGAAGAGACCGCCTACGCATGATCACAGCACGCAGGGAGGCCAGCAAGGGGCACATGCTCCCCTGGATGTTTATCAGAGGCGGGGACTAAGAATGGAAGTTGCAGAAATAGAAAAGGAATCAAAGAGAAAGTTTGTGTATATGTATGAGAGGGAGTGGGTCTGAGCTTGCAGAGGTGGAGCCTGTGCTTACAGGCTCTAGTGATCAATTCAAGACATGCAGCTAGATGAAAAATCTGGGAAGACTGGAAAGGGTAAGAGGATAAGACTCTATTTCTCATTACCAGAGGCAGTGATTATCTTCCCTCCATTTCTTTTTACCGTCATTAGTCCATCCATCTGTCCTTCCTTTCCTTCCTTCTTTCTCTTCCTTTCATTCTTTCTTTCTTTGGAAAGAGGTTGTGCTATATCTTGATTGCTTGGGGCTATAGTACTAATGTCTCTCTATATATCACACCTTTGAATTCCCAGCTGAGTTTGCTTGGGTAGCAGACACTGTGTGACAATCACCACAAAATTCCAAACAAAAGATGCCAACCAGGCACTTCAAGTGAACAAAAGTCGTTATGCTCTAAATGTTTGTACACTCCTCTCAAATTCATAGGTTGAATCCTTAGTACACAAGGCAATGATATTAGAACAGGGGTGCTATTGAGAGAACAGTAGGTCACGAGGATAACACCTTCATGATGGCATCAGTGCCTTTACTAAAGATGCTCCAGAAGCCCCCTCATGCCTTCTGACATGAAGAGATAGCAAAAAGGCTGTCATTTATGAACAGGGAAGGAGGTAATCACCAGAAAATGAATCTACCAGCACGTTCATCTTGGGCTTCTCAGCCTCCAGGACTGAGAGAGAAAAATGTTGTTTTTAAGCCACACACTCCATGCTGTTTTGTTATAGCAACCTGAATAGAACAAAGGTCGTGGAAGCCAACAACTAAGCTCTACATGAATAAATACAGAAAGTAAGCAGATCTGGAGAGATCAGAAAAAACAGGATGGTACTTTTGTGACAGACTGCATGTGCAGGCTCTGGAGTGATTCCACAGTCCGTAGCTTTTTCTCCTTTCAAGTTTCCCATTCCTCCACCAACTGCCTTTCTCTTTTCTCCTTAGAATAAGTCAGTGTGTCTTAGTTGGTTAGAGCAGCTATGTTACAGCTTAAAGCTTCATGTCTCAGACCTCTCAACCATACAGCCATTTGTGGGAGACATCAACAGGAAACTCCAAAGTAAAGCCATGCATAGGAGTAGCTCTGGGTGCATCTTAATCAACAATGGTGCAGAAGAGCCACACTAGGCAGGCCCTCTAGAGAAAATGGAACCCAATCTAAATACAGGTAGAACTGCCATTTCTGACAAGGCCTAACACTTGTGGATGAAATCTAAATTTTCAGACTGTGGAGAGGATCTCTGGTCTCAGAGGCAGACAGTCTATGACATACTGGCCTCACTTCAATTATAAAAATATCTACTTTCCCTGGTGGTACATGCCTGTAATCCCAGCACTTGGGCGGCTGACGCAAGAGGATTGTCATGAGTTCGAAGCCAGCCTGGGCTACGCAGGGAGTTTAGAACCAGCCCAGACTATAAAGCAAGACCTTGTCTCAAAAAAAAAAAAAAAAAAAAAAAAAAAAAAAAAAAAAAAAAAAAAAAAAAAAAAAAAAAAAAAAAAAAAAAAAAAAAAAAAAAAAAAAAAAAAAAAAAAAAAAAAAAAAAAAAAAAAAAAAAAAACTATTTTCTAAAACAGCAAACTAGAAAAATTTGTTCTGCTACCTGGCTTCTCTTTCTTCTGTGTTTATCATATTCTATCTTCTCATACTTGAAGGCTAAGCTTTTAATATATATAAAATAAAAATCAGTAACTAATTAACTATTTGAATTTCCAAATTATTGTGTCAGCCTATGTTACATAGATCCCATATGTTTTTGGTAAGCTAATTTGAAATTTCGTTTCATCTAGATAAAATACTAAGCATCTACTTGTGCTGTAGCTTTCATTTTTACTTTTTTGTGGCTTTTGTTAAGATATTTAAACGATCATGTGGAGATGCGTCAAGAAAGATGGCATGATACAATCACTCCAAATGTAGTAGAGAAGACACAAGCAGCGAGATGAAAAAGCAGGAAGAATAGGAACAGAATGCAGTGGGAGGTATGAAAGGGAGAGAGAGGAGATTTATTCGCAGAGATAAGCTTTAGCAGATCCACACGCCAACTTCCCTAAGCCAGCAGGGTCAATTTAGAATTGATCTGGGAGACAGAAAGTTTGAATGTATTCCATACTTGCTTCTGCTCCCCACCAGCACACTATATTTTGATGATTGGTCTTTTGGCACAAGACTAGAAAATGCATAACTGTGAAGGCAGAAAGCATGCCACATATTAAACAGTGGCTGGTGAAACACACATTTAGTGTAGTTTGCAATGATCTGCATTTGCTCCATTTCAATCCACTGGACTGCCAGATAATGAGAATTGGAGCCTGGATGTCTAGGACGGGGCAGAATCCACCCCCAAGTCTGTTTTTTCCTGAATCTCTATTTATCAAGCTCTCTGACCGATGTGAAAATCCATACAGTGGAGATGTCATCAACTTTTTTTTTCTTCCAAAGCAAAATACTCTTTTTTTTTTTTCAGGTAGCTCATCCTCTAGGCTGCAGACCGAACACAATTTTTTTAAGTCTAAGCATTAATTAGAGAGATAAAGAAATGTATCTCCCTTTGTTGAGAAGGAGAATTCTATTGAGCCTTTGACAATGAAGCTGCTTAAGGGATAGCCTGAGTTGCTGTTTGTGCACACAGCTTCTGTAGAGGAAGATAAAGAGCTCACTAGTGGAGGACTCTGGCTTTGTGCCAATTTCTTGCTGTTTCCTCTGGACTCCAGTGGGAAGTAGAGTCCTAAAAAGTAAATAAAAGGTCCATGAAGGCCAAAATAAAGTCTGTGACTTCAAGCCACACACCAGAATGCTCCACTGGGGCACCTAATTGCCTTGGAAAGTGGCAGCGAGTTTTTGTTCCTTTTTTAGGCCATGCTGCTTCCCCCTAGCATCAGCTGACAGATTATGGCAAGCTCACAAAAAGACAGGCCGCTCAGGAACTTGGCCAAGACGGGTTTCTCACAGGCGCAGAAGGCTCCATGAGGCCACAAGACTACTTTATCAGGTGCCCAGGAGTGGAAGGGGGGGGTTCAGTTTGCCATACACAGATTGCTTTAAAAAGCATCCTTGGTAACAAGAGAAAAGCCATAAACAGCAGTGCTCTCAAGGTCATGTCCATTGGGTACTGAATGCAGGACTGGGAAACATCATGTATAACCTGACAATATGCGAGGTGCCAGCCCCAGCAGCTCTCTGGCTGTAATTCCACATCTCTTCCCTGAAGGACTGTCCATCTGGGCCACTATACTAACAGTCCTTGCTGCCTTTAGGCATTCTCATACATCTTACTGGATCCTGCTAGGCTAGTCAAAACCTTTGTTTGTTTGTTTGTTTGATTTTCAGGTACATGGAAGACTTAAAAGCTCTAATTATGGTATAATATACAAACAGGATAATGGAAAGATACCAATGTTCAGGACAGTGAATTTTCACAAACTAAACATGTCCATGTAATTGATAACCAAATTAAAAAACAATTACCAGCACCCTAAAAGTTCCCCTGTCCCCAACTAGTCATTCTTTCTCACACAAGGGTAATGGATGTGCTGAATTTTACCAATGTCAATTTTTTCTTTCTTTCTTTCTTTTTCTTTTTTTTGCTTCTGTGCTTTCTGAAGATGAAATCCTAAAGTATGCACTCTTGTGTCTGGTTTCCTTTTCTCGGGTTATGTTTTAGAGGTTTATTCAGGTGGCTGAATATATTTTTGAATGTTCACTCTCATTTCTGCTCATTGGGTATTTATCCAAACTAATACTAATTTATCTACCCAATCTAATACTGTGGGGAAACGGTTACTGTCGCTATCATTAGCTGTCATGAATAGGATTGCTATGAACACTCTAGCACATGTACTGTGAAAAGCATATATGTATGAGCTCATGGACTCTGCATTCCCCATCTCTGCCAAGCTCAAAGCTCTGCCTGATTCCAAATCTCACCAGATAGCAGCTTTGGGGACTGATTAATTATTGAGATTTTAAAGTACTAAGTATGTGAAGAGTCATAAAGTAGCTCCCATGTTCACAACCTTCACAATACCCTCCTCCTGAGTGTGACCTCCTGGGTGGTGACCTCTGATTTGCTTCTGAACATAATATAGCAAAGGTCATCAGCTGTCATGCTTCCGATTAACATACATATATATACATATATATATATATATATATATATATATATATATATCAATGAATATGAAATGTTTCTAGCTTGATTACACATGTATGTGCATGTACACTGTAAATGGGCCTTGTCATGAAAGAACCTCCTAACAAGGAACTGAAGGCAGTCTCTATTTGCTAAAAGCAACTTCCAGACCACAGCTAGGAAAGAAAAGGGAACCTGAGTTCCACAGCTACAAGGCGTAAGTCTGCCAACAAACTGAATGAGTCTGAGAATAAATTCCCCAGTTGAGATCACAAATAAGACCACAGGTGGCTAGCACCTTCACTGCAGCCCTGTGAGACACTGTGAACAGGACCCACGCAGGATCTAGGATCCCATTAAATTTACTCAAGTTCAGCCATAACTGAACTTCTGACCTACAGAAACTAAGAGATAACAAATGTGTACTCTTTTAAGTCAATAACTGTGTGTTAACTTGTCCCACACTGTAGTCAGTCTCCCACTACTGTTTTACCATGTCACTACCAACTTACAACTTATAATTCATATCTATTATCTTACTATTCCAAGTATTTGCCCCATTTTTATTTATATATACATATATGATACACACACACACACACACACACACACACACACACACAATAAAAGGGAATAAGTTAAGCACATTCCTTTTTGCCATGTAACATATCCACTGGTTCTTGGAAATTTTTACGCAGACGTATTTCTGGGCCAGTATGCTACCTATCACAAACTGAAACAGAAAACTAATACACAAAGTATAAAAGACTTTCTTTTCCAAAATGTTACCCATCCCTTTATATTAAATACCAGGATTACAGAAATTGTCCAAGCGGCTTCATGTCTTCCCCTAAGACTTCTGTTATCTTTCCAAGTTTACATATTATTTCAAAAAATTATGTGTAACACTCTGTGTAAGTTCATCCTGAAGGATCACTGTTAGAATGTTTTCATACTGTAGGGAGAAAAGTGTCACTCTTTTCCAGTTTTTATTAAGGAGAGATGAGTATTTACAGAACACCCTTGAAAACGCTCTTCTCTTTTTTAGGTCAATGCTTTTGAGTTAGACACGATAAAAAGCTATGTTGATGGCTCTTAATATACACTACATAGCTGTATCAGTAAAAACTGTTTTGTTGTAGGATAGATTCCAAATATATGTGGCTCAAAAGAGACAGTTATTTTCTCCATTATACAAATGTCTGGAAATAGGCATCTACAACTTGCCTTATGACCCTGCTCCAGCAAGTCCTTGAGGATCTCATATTCATCCAGAAACGGGGGAGAAATAAGAAAGCAAGCTGAGGTCAATGCCAATTTTCTCTCAAGAAAGATTCCCCAGAACTTCACAAAGTTTAACTACTATCCTACTGATCTTATATGGCCACAAATAGTATTAAAGCCGCGCGCGCGTGTGTGTGTGTGTGTGTGTGTGTGTGCGCGCGCGCGCGCGCCCAACAAGAAATTGGTGAGTCTATTATAATGGAAGAAATCAGAGTAAAAACTGGGAATAACTTCACTTCTAGTGAAAATCTATATATGGTTAAAATCTGGTGAATGCAAGTAACCACACTGGAAGCCTACAGATTTCTGAAAATAATTATTGTTACAAAAGATTTAGTAAATTTAATGGGATCCTAGAAATTAGGGCATATCTATACACTCCTTGAGTATGTGAGAAAATCCTGAGATCTTATATTCCTTTCTCTTATGTCACATTAGTCTCTCTGTTCCTTTAATTTTTATTTTGTTTATGTTAATTTCCTAGTTCTTTGTTGTGGTTAGGATCTGGAGTGTCCCCCAAAAGTCTCATGTATCTTAATGTTGTGGATTGTCTATGGAACCATGTGATGTTGGTGGGTTGGGGTCTAGTCTGGAGGGGTGGATTATAGTTAAGACTAAAGGCCTGTGAGTTAGGATTAATGGTGTGTAGTGGCCACACCTCGAGGCAGGACGGACTAATTACTAGGCGGAGACCTGAAAGGATATATAAGCTGCACCTGCCTTCCTGGAGGACTAGTACTAGTCTCAACTGGTCTCAGCTTGCCTTCCTGTTTGTGATGTCCTGAGAAGCTGTACTCTGTCCTGTACTCTGACTGCTGCCAGCTGCCCCTGAATGGATGAAACTGTGAGCTAAAATAAACCTTTCCTCCCCTAAATTTGTGAATGTTGGGTACTGAGTCTCAGCAACGGAAAAGTAACCGAGACAGTGGCTTACAAAGATAAACCCATAAGGATAATGGTAGATTTCTAAACTCAAACCCTAAAGTCCAGGAGATCATGGAGTAATATCATCCAAGTGCTTAGACAGGATAACTGCCAACCCAGACTGCTAAAATATTATCCAACAATTTACCAACAAAATTATCTCTTAAAATACAGGGAAAAATTAAAATTTTCCATGATAGACAAAACCTAAAGAAATTCATATTGACCAGACCAGCATTACAGAAAATACTTAAAAGAACCTTAGATAGAAAATGGACACCAATAATACCAAAGACTCCAGAAGAAAGGGAAAAACAGAAAGAAGAGAATAAATAGATCAGAGAGTGGGTCAAGCAAATAATACTCAAGCATTATAAAGATGTCAGGACACAGCAAATATATCTCCATAATAACCCTGAATGTTAATGGGCTTAACTTGCCTATCAAAAGACGCAGACTGGTGGACTGTACCAAAAAACAAAAACCCATAATTTTGTTCTTACAAGAGACACACTTTACCCATAATGAAACATAACAAACTAAAAATAAAAGTACAGAATTGAACATTTCATATAACAGGAACTAAGAAATAAGCAGGAATAGCTATACTATTCTCACAAACATCAGACTTAAAAACCAAAACAGATCAGGAGAGACAAACACGGACATATATATACACAGGTTAAGGGAACAATATAACAGGAAGAAACCACAAACATTAATATATATGCTCCCAACTCTGGTGCACCCAATTACATAAAACAAATATTATTAGACATGAAAGGACATGTAGGTCCCAATACAATCATAGTAGGAGACTTTAATATTCCACTATCACAGACAGACAGGTCAACTAGGCAGAAAAATACACAAAAATATACTACAGATAAATGACACTATGGAAAGCTCGGACTCAACAGAGTTTCCCACTCAACATAAACAGAATACACTTTCTTCTCAGCAGCACTTAGAACATTTCTTAAAATAGACCATATTATAGGCCAGAAAGCATGCTTAAATAAGTATAAAGTTGTTGAAATCATTCCTTGCTTATTCTTATCATTCCTGATATGCTTATTCTTAGATCATAGCACGATAAAACTGGAAACGAACATCAAAAAAGCAAAAAAATATACAAATATATGGAGATGAAATAACTTACTACTGAACAAGCAATAAGGTACAGATGAAATCAGGGAAGAAAAAAAAATTCCTAGAGTTATTAAATGATGAAAGAAGCATATCATGCATGAACTATGGGACACAATGAAAGCAGTCCTAGAAGGGAAATTCATAGACATAAATGCACACAGCAAAAGAATAGAGAAATTTCAAATAAGCAATCTAATGAAGCACCTCAAGTTTCTAGAGAAACATGAATCATCTAAATCAAAAATAGTAGAAGAAAAGAAATTATAAAGATCAGAGCAGAAATTAATGAAATTGAAGCTAAAAATAAAAGCAATGCAAAATATCAATGAATAAAAGAGCTGATTCTTTGGAATAAGCAAGATTAATACACTTTTACCTAAACTAACCAAAAGAGGAAAAGAAAAAGCATACATCAATACAATCAGAAATGAAAAGGGCGAAATTACAATGGACCCTGCAAAAATTCATAAAATTATATGGAACTATTTCCAACACGTATATTCCAAAAAATTAGAGAACTAGAAAGAGGCAGATGATTTTTCTAGACACATACAAAATAACAAAATTGAACCAAGAAGACATAAAAACGATGAATAACTCCATTCCAAACACAGAAATTGAAATAGTGATAACGTCTCTACCCAGTAAGAAAAGTCCAGGACCAAATGGATTCATAGCAGAATTTTTTTAGTACTTTAGAAAACAGCTAACTCCAACGCTTTTCAAACTGCTCCATGGAGTTTAAAGAGACGGGACACTGTCAAATTCATTTCTAGTGGCTAGCATCACCCTAGTACCAAAAGCAGAAAAAGACTTAACCAGGAAAAATTATAGACCAATCTCCTTAATGAATATAGATGCAAAAGTTCTCAATAATATTCTGGCAAATATAATCCAGCAAGTTATCAGAAAGATCATACAACTATGATGAAATGGGCTTCATACCAGGGATGTAAGACTGGTTCAACATATGTAAATCAATCAATGCAATACACCACATCAACAAAAATAATATTAAAACCACATGATCATCTCAATTGAAGCAGAAAAGGCTTTTGATAAAATCCAATGCCCATTCATAATTTTAAAAAACTGAGAAAAATAGATATAGAAGGGCTTTACCTCAAACTGATAGAAACCTATCTGCCAAAACTATCACAAGTATCAAAGTAAATGGGGAGAAATTGAAAGCATTCCCCCATGAAATCAGAAACACAACAACGCTGTCCACTTTCACCACTCTTACTCAACATAGTAGTCAAAACTCTCACCATAGCAATCAGGCAAGAATGTGAAATATAGGGAATAGCATCAGAAAGAAGGAAGTTAAACTATCCTTATTTGCAGATGATATGATTATCTACACAGAAGACCCCAAAACCTCCCCATGAAACTCTTGGAAATAATGAACAAATTCAGCCAAGTTGCAGGCCACAAAATCAATACAAAGAAACCAATACCATTCCCCCTACACTAACAATGAATTTACCAAGAAAGAGCTCAGAAGAATAACTCCACTCTCAACAGCTCAGCAAATAAATAAATTAATTAATTAATTAAATACCTAGGAGTAAACCTAATCAAGGAACTGAAGGACCTATACAAAGAAAACTATATCACACTGAACAAAGAAGTTGAAGACATCAGAAAATGGAAAGACACCCCCTGTTCTTGGATAAACAGAATTCATAGAGTCAAAACGACTATACTACCAAAATTGATTTACAGATTTAATGCACTTCCTATCAAAATACCAACAACTTTTTCACAGAACTTGAAAAACACTCCATAAATTCATAATGAACCAAAGGAGAACCAGAATAGCCAAAGCAATCCTGAGAACAAAGTCAGAGGCATTACATTTCCAGACATCAAGTTATATTACATATTGATCATTATAAAAACTATAACGTACTGGCACAAAAACAGACTGGTTGACCAGTGGAACAGAAATGAGGATGCAGAGACAAACTCAAAGAC
The DNA here is from genome assembly GCA_004027205.1 of Ctenodactylus gundi. Taxonomy (NCBI): domain Eukaryota; kingdom Metazoa; phylum Chordata; class Mammalia; order Rodentia; family Ctenodactylidae; genus Ctenodactylus; species Ctenodactylus gundi. The sequence goes on from PVKB01000038.1 coordinate 687,345, forward strand.
CCTCAGATACGTGATCTTTGATAAAAGAGCCAAAAGTATACACTGCAAAAAGGATAGCCTTTTCAACACCTTGTGCATGGAAAATTGGACATCTACATGCAGAAATATGAATCCAGACACACATACCTGTCACCATGTACCAAAATTAAATCAAAGTGGATCAAAGAACTAAATATTAAAATTAAAACACTGAACTTTCTGAAAGACAAATAGGCAAAAATTTAAAAGATATAGGTGTAGGCAAGGACTTTCTTCAGAAGACACCAGAAGCAAAAGAAATAGCCCCAGAATTAACAAATGGGACTGTTTCCAATTAAAAAGTTTCTGCATGGCCAAGGAAATCATTAACAGAGTAAAGAGAGAAATGACAGAATGCGAAGAAACATTCACCACCTATACCTAAGACCGGGGAGTCTCATAACTAGAATATACAAAGAACTGAAGAAAAATAGACCCCTCAAAATCAAAGATCCTACTGATAAAACGGGCAATGGAAATGAACCAGCAGTTCTCAGATGAAGAAGTTCACATGGACAGTAAATGAAAAAAAGTTCAACCTCTTTTGCCATTAGAGAAATGCAAACCAAAACATCACTAAGATACCATCTAACCCCCAAAAAATGGCATGCATCAAAAACTCACACGGCAATCAATGCTGGTAACGCTATGGGGGAAAAAAAGACCCTCTTACACTACCGGTGGAAATGTAAACTGGTATTACCACCATGGAAAGCAGTATGAAAGATTCTCAAAAGACTGGAAGTAAACATCCTTTTCAATCCAGAGATAACTCTTCTGGGAATTTTTCCAAAAGTTAGAAGAATCATATAACAGGGATACATATATATCCATGTTCATAGCAGCACAATTAACAATAGCTAAAATGTGGAAGACACCAAAATACCCATCAATGGACCAATGGATACATGAATTGTGGTATTAGTACACAATGGAGTACTGCTCATCTATAAAGACACATAGGTTGGAGGCTTTTGTAGGTAAATGGACACAACTTGAGACCATCATGCTCAGTGAAGTGAGTCAGACACAGAGGGTTAAATATTGAATGGGTTCTCTAATCTGAGAAACTCAGATCACAGCCATTTCATAGAACTAAATTGGGGAATAATTGGAACTAGTGGGGAGGGAGAGGGTACGGGAGGTTTGGAGAGGGGGAGGATTTGTAATTTTGCCACAATATGTATGTGCACAAAATACTCAAGACCAACATAAGCATTATGTATTGAATGTATACATATCAATGAAATGGGGAAAAAGACAATGAATTATTTAAACAAAAATACTCATACAGCAGAGGTTCGCAATATACGTAAAAGTAAAATATATGTGAATAAACTACAAAGGTGTGGCTGGGAAAAATGGAAGTAAACTATTGTAGAGTTCTTTTATATTATATACATGAAAAGGTATGTATAACTTCAAGGTAGACTGTGATAAAGATGTTACTATAAACTCTAAAGCAACCACTAAGATAAAACAAAAATTTACAGCCGGTAGTCCATAAAAAAATAAATATGAATTATAAAAATATTCAATTCAAAGAATGCAAAAAGGAAACTAAGAACACACGAGGCACATAGAAACTAAATAACAAGAATATAGACTTAACTACATTAATAATTGCATTGTACATAAGTTATTTCAACAGCTTAATCAAAAGGCAGAGATTATCAGATTTTGTCTGCATGATCCACATATATGCTGTGCACAAGAAATGTACTTCATATCTATAAATATAAATAAAAAATAAAAATTAGAAAATATGTACCATGCTAACAGTAATTAAAGTAGTATCAGAAAGAACAGATTTCAGAATATTGCCAGGAGTAAAGAAGTCATTTCATAATGATAAAAGATTTAATTATTCAACATGACATAATAATCCTAAACATTTATGCACCTAATAACAGAACTTCAATATACATGAGGCAGAACTGAGAGACCAGCAAGAAGAAATAGACAAATCTACAATAATAGTTAGAGATCTTAATATCCTTCTCTCAACAACTGATAGAACCATTAGGCAGAAAATTAGGATATAAAATATTTTAACAATACCGCCAACCAATTTGACCTAATTGATATTTATAGAGCACTCCATTCAACAGCAAACTACAAATCATTTTCAGGTACACACAGAACACTTACCAAGACAGGCCATATTCTAGGCCATAAAACAATACTCACTACATTTCAAAGGACTCAAGTCATGAAAAGCACTTTCCTTACCACAATGAAATTAAATGATAAATCAGTATAATAACTCCTCCCTTATCTCTAGGGGATATATTCCAAGACCCACAGTAGATGTCTGAAATTATGGATCATACTAAAGCTTATATATAGTTTTCTTTTTCTTTTTACCCATAAAGGAAAATTTTTATGGCTTCTTTCTGGCATATTAAATTGTCAGGATCACTATTGTTAAGCACTGGGGCCATTATGAAGTAAAATAAGACTTACTTGAACACAATCACTACAATACTGTGGCAATCTGATAACCAAGATGGCTCCTAAGTGAAAAAAAAAAAAAACAGGTTGGCAAAATATAGAGTGTGGATGCACTGGACAAAGAAATGATTTGCATTCTAGGCAAGACACAGCAAGATATCACAAAATTTTGTAACACTACTGAGAATACTATGTAATTTAAAATTTACAAATTGTTTATTTCTGGAATTTATAATTTAACATCTTTGGACTCTGGCTGACTGGGTTAACTGAAACTGCTGAGATAAAAATCACAGAAAAGGAGAGACTAGTGTAATAGGAAAATATCTGAAGATCCCCTAACATCTGGCAACCAAATAACATGGCTCTAAATAATCCATGGGTCAAGGAAGAATTCGTGGGAAATTACAAACTTTCATGAACTGAATGAAGATGAGAACACAGATTATCGAAGTTCAGAGTCACTGCAAAATCAGAAGGAAATTTACAGCAGCAAATTCCTATGTCAGAAAAGATGAAAGGTTTCAAATCATGACCTGAGCTTCTACCTTAAGGAACTTAGAACAGCATATGCAATCCAAATTAAGAGGAAGAAAGAAAATAAAGTCCAAGCAGGGAAGGGTGGGGCGGAGAGAGGTTAGGAAGGAGCAGAAAGCCCTTCAGTCTTGTTGGATATGTTCCTGGACTTCACTGTGACAATGCTTTCATGTTTGTCTACATCACACTTAGAGTGCACTTTCAGTATGCATGGTGATATTATGCCTGTCAGTTATGCCTCAATAAAGCAGTTTTAAAAACAACCCAATTAAAACATCGAGTGTTGCCTTTGTTTCAAGCCGACAGTTTGTTTTCTCAAGTACCATCACGTTCCTTGAGCCTACCCCCTGCTTCAGAATGACCCACGATGAAATAAAAGATGTAGAAAATGCAGGTGACTATTTGCCAAATGGATATTATAGAACCTGGCTGGATATTATAGAAACTAACTTCACGATGTCTCATGAAGATCAAAACTGATAACAGACCTCATTACAAAGTTAGGAAGTGCTATAAAAAAAAAAATGGAAGAGCTTATCTCCCCAGTTCCAGGTTTTCTGGAGAAGTGCATAATAGAACTAAGTGGGAACAAATTTAGAAGTGGCTGGAGTTTGCCTTTGATCCTCTCTGTCCTTGCCGTAAAGCCCTTATTCTATGATCCCCAAGGCCAGGACAAGAGGGTCTGAACATGGCCCCATACTGCCAATTCTCTCTCTTTTCCTCTCTGCTAAATTCCTATTAAGCTTTCAGTTGCCCCTGGAGACCATGCTCCAAATTAAATGACAGTTGGTGCTAAATAAGCAATTGAGATAAGTGAATTTCTTAAAAGCTATTTACTAATATGTTATCTTTGAGTCTGAGTGGCATACTATGCCTCACCACTGGTTAAATACTAATTCCAACTAAGTCATTCATTGACACACTCTTACTACAGGGCGGCATTTGAAGGGACATGTCCCTTACTCAGTTTATGCTATCAGAGACTGAACCTTTCTTGGAAATCCCTTCTGCTGAGTGTGCAATGCTGCAGTTTTTCTGCTCCAGTTATTTTATTATAAGCCAGGGATCTATTACATAAGCATTCCTAGAACTCCTATAAATCTTCACCATCTCCCCCACTCACGCATGCACACCTTTAGAAATAATAAGAAAACAAAGCAGCTCCAATCAGTAAAAGCACTGCAATGTACAATTTTATCCCTTATATATCACTTTGGGATTATAATTGAATCATTAAAATGCATTGCTAATCTGTAAATCTGGGCTCATTAGCATAAGTGTACTCCATAATTACTAAGCCCAGGATGCATGCTTGTGACTTTAATAGACTTTTGGACTATTAAGCCTGTCTGAATGCCACTCTGCACATGGTAGGCCAAGAGCTTCTAAAGGAGCTCCAAATTTCTGTTCTATTACACCAAACCAATGATACCAGTTTTGCTTTTAAGAACCAATAATAGGCTCACAAGGGATACTACAGACCTCCAGTAAGCCCTCTTAGCTGGCTTTTTAGGGAATCCAATCTGAGATAGTCTATGTCGATTCTTTGAAATAAAATATAAAATATAGTCTTATTGATAGAACATCTTTTCTAGAGTCTTTGGGGGAAAACTATCATAATAGATAGTCTAGTCATTTGGCAAATTCAGTAGCTTAAACATCCTGGTACCTTTCATCACCTGTTATGGCTTGGATCTGGAATGTCCCTCAAAAGCCTCAGATATTTTGAAGGTGACTGAACTGTGGTGGTTAACTGGATGAGGGGGATTAATTTATGGCTTGGTTGTGCTGTCATGAGGCAGATCCTGTAAGGAGGAATGGATCACTGAGGATGCGGCCTGCAGGGATAGATCCCTGTGCCCAGTTGCTTCCCAATCTCTCTCTGCTGCTGGCCATGATGAGATGAGCAGGTGTCCTCCACCAGGCTGTTCCACCAAGCCCTTGCACCACTGCCAGCTAGCCATACATGAATGGACTGAGACCTCTGATCAGTGAGCTAAAACAGCCCTTTCCCCACCTTTGTTGTGGGTATCCTGTATTGTGTCCTAGAAATGAGAAGGTGACTAAGACATCATCCAGATATGTTTTGAATGCTGGAGTTAGAGTTTCACTGCACCAAGTTTAGATATTTGGGTTTTTCATGCCTATCTCTAATTTTCAGCTTATCATTGTTCTAGGATATGACTAGGCCCAGGCATCTAGGAATATTTTTGAAAGATGTAAAATATAATGTGTACTGCTCAGCTCCACTGCCACACAGCTGTCCACATTCGCACCATGCCAGTCACGACTCTCTCTTCCTACTGTGTCACTCTACATTGCATGTGCCTCTCAGTGACCACGGGATTTGAATTATTACTACTCTCCTATTGGTCCACAACCAGTCACCCCAGCCATGAAAACTGAAGGAAAAGATTAGAGTTCAAAAGAAAACTAGCATGTCTTCCTTCTCTTTATCCACCTCTGCTATCTCCTACATTGGTACCTTTCTGTCCCTTCTCTTGGGAGCATGATCTGGCAGCAGTCAATGGGAGAGAAAGTAGGAGAGGCTGTAGGTCTCTACAAGTTGTAAATATCTCAAGAGCTCATCCTGCCTTCTGTCTCAAGATTCCTGAATGGGCAGAATGAGATTTGAAAATGTGACTTATTTTCCAGCAAAAACATTTAAAAGAAGAAGAAGTCACAACAATAAAGAAGCCACACCAATAATAGCTGGTAATCAATCCTTTCTCTTATCTCCTCTTCCAAAGAACAACAAAAATCCAGTGAAGGCCATAAATGGTTATTTTGGAGTAATGAGTTGCTAAAGGCAAACTTTTAAATCTAGAAGCAAGAATCTTCATGAATTCTTCATCAAATGGCTAGTTGATATGATTCTCCCTTTCTTTTTTCAAGTTCTATTTTTAGCTGACACAGTATATATAGATAGATATAGATATAGATAGATATAGATATAGATGGGGTAAATGTGGTCTTTCACTATATGTATTCATTGCATAATGATCAAACTGGGATGATTAGCATATCTGTCACCTGACCCATTTATTCTTTCCTTACGTTGAAACATTCACAATACTCCTCATGCAGCTATTTTGAAATGTCCCTCGCACTACTGTTATGTATAATCACTGTACTGTGCAGTAACACTCCAGAGCTTCCTGTTCCTATGTGACTGTAACCTGGCACTCACTGATGAGTGTGTCCTCCTCTCTCCCATCCTCCTTGCTCTCCTCACCCTCTTAATAACTGTGACTCTACTCTCCACATATATATGAGATCAACTTTTTTTAGCTTCTATATATAAATGAGATCATGTGATGTTTTTCTGTGCCTGACTCATTTCACTTAGCATAATGTCTTCCAGGTTCACTCATGTTGCTGTCATCGATAGGATGTCATCATTTTATGGCTTAAAAGTGTTCCACTGTACGCATACACCACATGGCTCCTTTTAACAAGGTCCTATAGGATCTTTGGAACCAATAAGCACCTTAGTTCAGGCTGCTCTCAGAAGAGGTGATCCCTTCCTACATACCTCCTTACCTGAGGATCTGAGCTCTGGTATATGTCTGTGACCATAATTTTTTAATCATCCTAGGAAATGGGAGTAAATTATCTCTGGTATCCCTCCAGCCCCAACATTTTTTTCTCTTAATTCAAGCAAGAAGGTCTTTGCTTATTATCTCAGGACGGGCCCTCGGGAAGTAGAGAACAGAACTAGCTGGCAAATCATTCTGGCTCCTAGTTCCTAAAGCTGAAACTCTTAGGGGAAGGGGATTCTCTGGTGCTTAATAATTATGGAGTACACAAAATGCTCAGCCCAGACTATGTAGAGAGATAGCTTTGGCTCAGTAGGGGAAATACGTGTGAGAGAGAAAGACCTGGTCTACTCCAATTTTTCACTCTACCTGGGTAGCAACAAGATCCTAGAGCTTGAGGTCTGTGGATCTTCACAAAAGGAGAATTTGATCCCACACACACACTTTCTGATTGCAGTCAAGGAAACAGCAAATTCTCATAGAAGAAAAGGCAACACAAACTTCCAAATTCAAGGTGAAGATGGATGAGACAATGGGAGCTGAGTCCTACTCTATTCAGAGAGGACTTTATCATTTCACATAGGAATGTGGCCCTCCAGTATACATTTGTTGTGAATACTTCCTATTGAGGACTTGAAAATTTGGGTAAAACCTTCTTTTTCCAGATCAGATGAATTTGCTGTAAGTTTTCCTCTGTTCCAGTGACAACAAGTAAACGCGTCCCTTTCCAAGAGGCAGGAAGTGCCGGAAAAGGGCGTGAAATCTGCACATTATAAGATGGTTTTGCCCTACTGAGTCAGTTCATTTTAAATCTATTATTGGGTATAAATATTCATTTTTGAATCTTACATTTCAAAATATATATAGTTTACATTGGAACTTAGAATTGAATATCTTAAACTCCAAAGGGTAATCGAAAAGCACATTGCATAAGAAAGTAGAAAATGAAAAATATTTTCAGTTTAACTTAACATCAGAAAGTAACAAATTTTTGCAACACCTATGTCAGGCAAGTAGTTAGATACCAGCGGGCCCGAGGGACAATATGGGTGAGATCCAAAGTAGCATTCTTTGCCAGTTATAGTTAAGACACAAAGGTCTCTATGTATAATACATTTATAATCCCATATTAGGTTCCAGACCCAAGGAAATAGGGGCTCTATTTCTAAAACAAGGCTTACAGCATTCCTGGTTACCACAGCCTAGGGCTCCATAATGTCTGGAAAGGAAATGCTCTTCCCAGAGTCTCCTACTTTAAAGCAAGAGGGAATGCTGATCTTCTAAAAAGAACAAAAGAACATTTTAGAATTCCAGAGTAACTTCTAAGTAAAATGTTAACAAGCATCATAATCACCCTGTTTCCTGGAACCCCAGGAGTCACTCTTGCATGCATAAAATGGTATTCAAACTCACACTCAGTAGGGCAGATGCCTTCCTGGCACTGCTGGTCTTCTCACTTGATAGCTTAACTCTCTATATATCTACTTGGTAATAAATCCTACTTATATTTCTGCATGGCTGATCATGTGTCTTGAATGAATTCTTTCATCAAGGGCACAAGGACCAAAGAAAATGAGGGGACATTCCTTGAAGCATCAGGACACGGCTTCCTGGTGACACCTATAGAAAGCACAATGAATGAAGGATTTCTGCGTTGAAATTAAAATATTTAGAGAATTATGTAAGTGAAACATAAATCACAGGATCTTGATAAAAATTGTTATGATTCTAAAAACATTCTCTTTTATAAATTCTGGAAGAAACAGGTCATCTGGAAAAGTTTCAAATCTACAAAAAAAAAAAGCAGTGTGAAGTGCCTGAGCAAATTTTAAAGATCTATTTCTCCAGTAATTTATTATGCTTTATTTTTATGTATGCAGGCTATATTTTCTGACATTTTAATTGGCTTTTCCATGCTAGAATTCATATAGCATCAAGATAATTATCAAAAAATTAAAATTCTACAACAGAAATATATAGAATCAAAATAAAGACACTGGTAAATATATAAAAAGTAACATCTGAGTTGTGACCCACAAATGAAAACAGAGTTTGGGGCACAACCTCAGAACCTAAATTTAGCAGTACCGTCTTTGGTAATGATATAGAAATGTAAGATTCTAGGCACTACCTTGATCTCCAGCAGGAAAATTAAAGACTATGAAAATTACTGCATTAAAATACTAATTAGGAAAGCACTTAACAAACTGAAGACATTGGCCAGCGATACATAGCATCACATATGTAGTTTTGAAGTGAATGTTACAATGTTTCAAGAAGATAAAATCAAAACTTTTAAAATGAAAAAATAATTCAGTAAGTTAAAAATAATTCAATGTATGAAAAAGCAAGGTTCTAGTATTATTATAAATGAAATAATAAAAGTGAGAAATAGTTTGTTTATCCAGAAGTCATCTTCACAAATCTTTTACCATCGTATATGAAATAAAACCTTGAAAACAAAACACTGGATACTTCTAGCATCTCCACATAGACGGGAAAGTGGCTCTCCCACTTCCTTTCATTCTTATGGCTACAAGAAAAAAGATAATAGTGAAAGCCTTCACTTCTTAAAGACTGAGAGCAACTGCTAAGAGACAAAGCCTTCAAATTTCAAGCAAACAAATAATGGTATGGAGTAATCCATCAGACAAATAGTTACTTAATCACACAGGATGAAGAATTACAAATGATTTTAGAATAGATAAATCTGGCTACACATTTCTCAGTGGGATGCAGCTAAAAACCAAAGGAACTGTACAGATTTTTTGAAAATTACTCCTTATCTTTTTAAACCAGATTAAGCAAAGATTTTTCTATTTACTGTCCCAGGACCAAAAAATTAGAAAGGAATTTTGTCTATTAGAAATAAAGTAAAAATAACAATATTAAATTTTTAAAAAGTACAAATCTTTTTCTAGCTTTCTTCAGTGGAAAAACCTAAGAGCAACGGTACCACCACAGTGCCCTCTAGCGCTCACATTCTAGTTTCTGATATCTTTTTTCCACTAAAAGGAGTTGTTCTTTGGAAAACTTAAGGATCCTGTGTCTGGGACAGAAATGGTACATGGTAAGCATAGAAAATCCTCTCGTACCAGAAAGTAAACAAACTGTGAAGGACACATTAGAAGCAAATATTTTAAAAGGCCCCCACTGGCTAAAGTTGTGACAATCTGAACATCAAAAAAATAATGACTACAGTCCATTGAAATTCAATTTAACTCTGGGAAGCCACGCTTCGGTAATGACACACAAAGAGAAATGTACCTAAAACCAGGTGAGTAGAGGAGAAACCTTTCTATAGAGACCTATTTCTCATTCATGAGGCATTTTTTATGATGGAGTTTGTTGTTGCTGTTGCGACTGCTGCTGTCCTTTTCACTGTTGGGGGATCAAGCCCAGGGCCGTTTGGATGCTAGGTAAGTGGTTTATCTCTGAGCTGCACCCACAGCTCTATGATACAATTTTATCAAATTATTTCATTTTTATAGGTAATTCATGTGACATAATACGAAATTTTAAAAACCTAAAAACGTGTAAACTAAAAATCCAGTCTTTTTCCCTGGTCTTTCCCTCGGTTATGTGACAGTATGGATCTGGAGTGTGCCTCCAAAATCCTCCCATATTTGGATGTTGTGAAATATCAATGTGCTGTTGGGAGGTGAGCGCCTGGTCACAGGGGCAGAATACTGAGTCTTGATGCAGATGGGGCAGATCTCTGGGGTAGGACCTGGACACCTAGCTCTGCCATTCCTCCCTCACTTGGTTTCATGTCTGCCATACAATGAACAGATCATCTCCTGCTCCTCCTACCATGCGCTTCTACCACTGCCAGATGCCCATAATGGACAGTGAACCTTCTGAGACTGTGAGCTAAAATAAATCTTTCCTCCCTTAAGTTGTAGATGTCGGGTATTCTGTCCCAGCAAGGAGAAAGTACCTAAGTGAGGTAACCGCCATTTTAGGTGGGTTTTTTAAATTCCTTTTTTCTGTAATTACTATTTTTATTAACATATGCCTGTGTATATAATAACTGCATTCATTTTAGGAAATCAGCACATACTGTATCTTATCCCTCTCTGCCTCTCATCTGTCTTCAATCCCCTGCTTCCTTTTCCATCTCCACAAAGTCTACTCTGTTTTCTATTTTGTTTTTTAAAGTCCTTATATTTTGAGTTTCGGAATGTAAGAGAAGCCATGTGATGTTCAATCTCATGTGTTTGGCTTATTTCACTTAGCATTATGGTGTCAAGACGCAGACATTTCCTTATGAGTGATTCAAATGTACTGTTCTTCATGGCAGAGTAGTACTTAATTGTATATACATTTGAAAAAATATACAGTACACATATAGTACAAAATGTTGAGTTTCATGTGACACGTTTATACATGCAGATAACATATTTAATCATCTACATTTCCCATTACCCCTCCTCTCCCAATCTCCTTCCTCAGATAATCTTCTTTCTACTTTCATGTCATCTTTTTTTCTAGATAAACGCATTAAAAATATTCATCTGAGTCTGGCTTACTTTATTTAACATGATATCTCCAGTTCTGTATTAGTCTACTCTCTCATTGCTGGGACAAAACACCCAATACCCATGACTTAAAGGAGGAGAACTTTATTTGGCTCAAAGTTTCAGTCATTTCAGTTTCTGATCAGCTGCTTCATGGCAAAAGGACATGGTGGAGGAAAGCTGCTCAGTTAGTGGCACCTGAAAAATGAAGAACAGAGGAAGAGCCTCCTTGAGAGCGATAACCCCCAAAGGCACACTACTAGTGACCCATCTTCTCCCAGTGGGCCACAACTTCAAACAGCACATTCAGCTATAAACACCAAATGATTAATCCATCAATGACTATAGTGACACCACGGTTTACTCACCTCTCCAGGAATCTTGGTCCAGTCAAGTTGACAATTAAGATTGACTGGCACAATTCTACCTCTTCTCAATTTGACACCTAGTTATTTCTTTTTAAACCAAATTTAATCTCCAAATAATCATAATTAACAAGGTAAAAATTCCACTTAGCTTGATGCAACTATCCTGTGTTCAGCTGAAAACTCAAAAATTCCTTCCCCAGATTCTCAACAGTTTCACCATTATTCAAAAATTCAAGTCAAATTCTTATCTGAGACTCAAGGCAAATTCCAAAATGCGAAAGCAAGTTATAATCTTCCCAAGATATAATAGCATATGGTGAACATCTCTGTTCTAAAGTAGAAAAGAATTAGACCAAAGCAAGACCGAAAGCCAACAAGGCAAACTTAAATCCTGTAGCTCCACCTCTGGCATCAGGGGCACATGGCACTGGCATGAAATCCAGAGGATCTGGGTAGCACTATCTCTACAGCTTTGCCAGCTGCAAACCACATCTCATCTTTCAAGGGCTGATGCTACTCTCCGGCTATGGTTTTCCCAGATATCCCATATTTCCAGCATGACCTACTTTCTAGAGTCTTCAAAGCAGCTTCTAGTTCATTCTCCCATGTTCATGCATCATCATCTCAGGGGCTTCTGGTAGAAAGTCCAATGACACTGTCACACACTTGCCTGACTTCTTAGCCTTCCATTGAATTATAAATGGAAGTCTCCATGATCTCATAACTCTTGCATTCTGCATGTATGCAAAATCAGCATCACATCGATGATTCCAAGGTCTACCACTAGCGTAAGCAATAAGCAGCCCCCTGTGAATCATAGCTGCAGTTCTTTCTGAGGGTCTTGGTAGCTTAGTACAGGGAAATGAATCCCAGGGAACCAATTCACTACAGGACCCTTCTTGAACACAAGGCTCAGGGGCTCTTTTCTCAAATGAAAGGTTTATATTTTTTGCACCTTTGAGCCATCTACAAGTAGGGTCTTGCTGATTCCTGTGGTGCCCTCAAGACATCTTTCCCTTTGTTTGGGTTCAAAGACCTCAGCTTCCTTTCAGTGGTGCTAATCTCTTCAGTAACCACACCTCCTTTGGCTTCAATTTTGTATGTGCTTCTTTTCTGACCAAACTACATTTTTTAAAACTTTATTTTTCTCTGCTTTTTTGTTCCTGAGTCTCACTATAAGCATGACTAAAATCAATGAGCAATACCCATGACACGGCCTGAATGCTGGGCTGCCTTGAACTTTTCTCCAACAGATCAATTAGTCCATGATCTTTAAGATCAGCCTCACAGTTTTAGGGCATGGACAAAATGTAGACAAATTCTTTCCCAGAAGGAAATGTGAGTTTCCTCTAGTCCAATTCCCAGTAGAGTCCCCTTTCCCATCTGAAACCTCATGAGCCTGGCCAGACTCCTGTGAGCACTCTGGTCTTCTGAGCTCTAATGAGAATCATCCATCAGATTCTGGGCACATACCTTCTAGGCTTTCTCTAGCTCAATTCTCGCAACCTTTCCAAACTCCTAGCTTCAAGGGCTTCTGCATCACATATTCAGGCATAGTCACAGAACAATGGGCACAAGTTTTATCCACTTTCCTAGAAATTACATGACTTTGTTCTTCAATATGGCTGAATATTATATTGTATATGTATGCCACATTTTCCTTTTCTATTCATCTATTGACAGGCACCAGCTAATTCAATGTCTTGGCTATTATGAGTTGTGGTACAATAAACAAGTGTATGCAGGTGTCTCTAAAGTGTGATGACTAATTTCTTCAGGTATATAACAAGGATAGTGTCTTACTTTTTCACTGCTGGAACAGCATATCTGACAACTGCAATTTAAGAGAAAAAAGGTTTATTTTAGTTCACAGTATCTAAAGGTCTCAGTCCATTCATGGGCAGCTGGCAATGATAGAAAGGGTATAGCAGAGAAGAGATGTTCATACTATCAAAAGGGGAAGAAATCAGGAGCCTCCCGATGAAGCTGTGGCAAAAGGTTATATCCTTCCAGATCATACACCTGTAATCTACCACACTCCTTTCCTCCATCACACAACTGTAATGCATCCCTCTTAATCAAGCCCCAATATATCAGTACACGAAATCCATAACATCCAAATACATGAAGTTTTTAGGGGACATTACAGATGGTATAACTTGATCCTATTGTGGCTCTACTGTTAGTTTTTCAAGGAATCTGCCACAGTGATTTCCATAGTGACTATACTAATTTACATTCTCACCAACAATGCAAAAGGCTACCTTTTCCCTTCATTCTTGCAAGCAGGTTTTTTTTTTTAATCCTCAGTATATGAAACGATGAAATCTTTAATTTTTTTTGAGACAGAGTCTCACTCTGTAACCCAGACTGGTCCTGAACTCACTTTGTAGCCCAGGCTAGCCTTGTACTCATGGTGATCCCCTGCCCCAGCCTCCAGGATGCTGGGATTATAGGTGTGCGTGCGCCACCATGCCCAGCTTATATTCTGCTGGAGAATCGAATTTAGAGCCTTCCACTTGCTGAGCAAGCATTTCATTTTAACTGCTGTGCCATTCCTCCAGCCCTTTGATGTTACTCTGAATTATAAAAAATGGAAGAAAGAAAATGACTAAGACACTAGAATATGAAAAGATCCCTCGTGTTCATAAATCAGCTGAACTAATATTGATAAAATGGCCATTTTCTGAAAGTAATCTACAGGTTCCTTGGAATCTCCATAAAAATATTAATGGCATTTTAAAAACTAGAAAAAAATCATAAAATTCATATGGAAACCAAAATATCCAGAATAGCCCCAACAATCCTGAGCAAAAAGTGATAGGCATCACAATGACTGATTTCAAAATATACTACTGAGTCACAGTAATAAAAACAGCATGGTATTAGTACCAAAACAGATACTAAATGGAATATAATAGAGAATACATACAATCATCTGATTTTTACAAAAGGGCCAAAAACTTATGTTAGAGAAAAGATAGCCTCCTTAACAAAAGATGCTGGGACAGCTGGATATTCTCATGTAGACAAGTGAAACTGGATTCATACTTTTAGATCTGCTAAAAAAAAAAAAAACCTCAAATTTGATCAAAGATCTAAACATAAGAATTGATACTTCTAGAAGAAAACATACAAGAAGCACTTCAAGATAAACGCACAGGCAACAACCTACTGCATAGGATTCGAATAACTCAGGAAATAATAACAGCATGTATGGACAGACAGAACTGCATACAGTTACAAAGCTTCTGCACAGCAAAGGAAACAATTAGTGGAGTGAAGAGAAAGTCTACAAAGTGAGAGAAAATCTTTGCCCCTCTTCCAACAGAAGCCTAATAAACAGAATATATAAAGAAATCAAAAAACTTAACTCCAAAACTAATCCAATCAAAGATGGGTAAGTGAACCTAACAGACACGTCTCAAAAGAAACAAATACCAATGGTTAATAATTAAGTGAAAATGATCAATATCTTTCAGCATTATTGATTAATCTGTTGTATCAATAGAGAATACAGAAACTGCAATGTAAATATAGCAGTTGAAGGACATATAGGAAAACATCCATATATCCTTTAAACTGCGATCTCAAATCAGACAAAGCCAAATGAAGCATATGAAATTCAACTGAGTAGAAAATTAAGTATTTTTAAGAATATGAATAAATGGAAAATGTATCAGTACCCTTTAGGATCCCATCCATTTCCAGATTCAAGCGAGAAAAAATACACGGTTCTGTCTTGAAATTTTATCAACCGGATGGGAGCTTCAGATTTATTATATAATCTATATTACATTAGTTCAGCTAAATGCATTAAGTCACTAATCACTCACCTCTAAAGGTTATAAAATCATTCATAAAAAGTCATAAATAGGGTGCAGTATGCCCTTTCAGGGTTGTGCGTGGGAATCCAGTAGACCTCCAGTCCTTAATCTTTGATAGCAAATACCCTTACTGATTTGGTATGATAATTTTTCCTCAGAAAGTGACATGATTTTTAATTAGGAACAGAAATGTTTAAAAGAAATAATCCTTTGCATTTATATTGTTGTATTAGGAAGGAAGCCATGGATACTTGATATTTTAAATGTTTGTGGTGCAAGAGAGAGTTTACCTTATTAGTAATAGTCTTATACATATAATTGGAAATGTGTAATAGAGTTATATTTTCAAAGTGAGATTTTATTATTATTAGCATTGAAATATCTAAGACCTTTAGACTTCTCATTTGTATAAATTTATTTAAGAAATATTTCACTGCCAAGCAAATTTATCAGACAGCTAAAATACTTCAAAGAGACATGCTCAAGGGCCTGCAGCTGTTCACACAGCTTCCGACACAGTCAGTCCACAGCAGATACCCCTTTATTTTGACCACAAGCCTTACTTGCACCGCCCACACAACAGAGCCTTGCTAAGAAAGCAGCTTGGACATCAACAGCCTGTCTCCTTCACACCCCCTCCGTCCTCTGACCGGAATCAGGTAGTATCCGAGGCCTTCCTCCTTCTCCTATCCCAAACACCCTACTTAAGTTAAACATGGTGTAGGGAACATTTGATGGAATAAATTACAAAGGTTAAGCGTACTGGAATTTTCCAACATAGCATCTTCTCAGAGAGGGACAGCTACCTTTTTTTGTGCTGCTTATAATTCAGGAAAGCTGCTGCAAAGGAGATACAGGATACAACTGGAGTTTAAGTCCCTTCACCTACCTGCAAATTGATTTTATTGACTGTTTCCAGGCAGTGGGATACTCCACGACTTTGTTGTAATGTGGCTTTTTTTTTTTTCCCCTGGATGGCCCAAGGCTTTCCTCTGCAGTGAGGACAACACTGTTACTGCTGTTCCTAACAAATACTCTAGGAATACGTTCTTCCCTAGGAAATTTCTCTTAAAGGGAAATCACACCAAAGTTTTGATTTTATTAAATAAAATTTTCAATATGTGCCCAAAGCTGAAAAGAATTCCAGATGCATGTTATATTCTTTAGTACCCTTAAAGCACTGGCAAAGTGGAAGAAAAAGTAAAATCACAACATTAAGCAAGGATTAAGTACAATCTTCTAAGACACAGGCCTCACAGCGCCTAAAACCTTTCAAATTAAAAATGACCCATGACTTACAAGTCATGGGAGTATGGTATTCTATCTATACGAAATTGTCTTCTAGCTAGTAGTCCAGCGGTTTGCCTCATATGTTGAAGGACACACTGCAGCCTTATAGTCGAGGGCTAATGTCTACAGTTTCCTCAAGTGTGTATGCAGGCTACAGACCAACAAGGGGCTCCACACTAAGAAGGTCATGCCAATTATAGGACTAGGTCTACAGAAAGGCATACTAGAGACCAAATTGCCTGAAATTCATACATGCTAGATCCTATGAAGCGCCCTAGCCTCACCCATACAATTATGTGGACTGCAGACTGCCCCCCTCAAAAAAATCCATGTCTAACTGCAAGTTGGTCCCACCTATGAAGCAGAGAATCATGAATTCAAGCCACAACGCAATCAAAACATGGAAAACTTAACTTCTCTGCATAACACATAAAACTTAGGATCTTAAAGACTAGATGGAAACCCAAAGCCCTGCGTGATCTTCAGTCTAGAAGAGAAAAGGGGATTGGTGGCATTAGTGTAACATCAGTACAGTCTCAAAGAATGCACAGGCAGACAGCTTCAAGAACTAGGAAATAACTGAGAAGATACAACTGAACCTGCTTACCCACCTTCACCTTGATCACCACTGTAATTTGCCATCATCCACCAGGAAGGTTTTCCTTGATTCCCACCTTGTCCATTTCCCTGGAGTTATCATTTAAGGTGGTAATGAACAAGCATAACCACTGACAAAGCACATTCACAGCCAAGTTCACGGACTGGTAAAACATGAGACCTTAGAGGAATGTCAGAGATGCACAGAGGACAAAAACTATGATGAGGAAATGAGATCCTCTACTTAAAAGGTGCTGTCACATGTGAATAATCAGAAAAAAAATTGTCAGCAAAAGTGAAAAGTTGTCAGCAAAAGTGATGTTTTTGTTAGACAAACACAATGACCTCCCTTCCAAATGGGTGTCACCAGTACCTCTTGTAAATAACCTTCTAGAAGTTTGCTAACCTTTATCCACTAATTGCATCCTGCTGGGTATCACAAGATTTTACCTTCTTTTCTCAGGGATCTTGAGGATCCCCAACCTCTGCTAATTACAAGACAACTCTTGCAGCTGGAGGGTCATGAGAGGGTTTTAGGTTGTACCGGGATACATAAGACAGTCTGCAGTTTTGAAGGATCTGATGTGCTGGAGTGCCCAAGCATCTGACTAGTACTCCTCTACTTCCTTCCTTGAAGGTACTACTTATAAACAGCCAACACTTAATTAAAACATTCTGAGTCTGGGCTCTTTTTTCTTCCTATAACAACTTAAAGAAAACTAAGAAAGCTACATTTTATGCACATCTGAGTTTGGGGCTGAGACTCACTGCTGCTGCGGGTACATGTGAACAGCATCTCTAAAGATGGAAGCATGGAGCAACTCCTACTGGTAGCTTCTATGGGAACCAGACTACCAAGTCTAAAGAAAGGGTGAGTAAGGAGAGCCAAGGCGGGAACCTGCGTGTCTCTGAAAACACAGACGCCTAGCAGGGCATGAGTCAGGCAAGCAGGCAGAAGGTAGGAGGGCTGGACACTGTAATTCCCTGAGCCCCAACAAACACATGACATTTTTCGATGCTTGCTGCAGACATGCGGGGAAGGACTGAGACTTAGAAACGCTGTTGGTGTGCTTTTCAAATATTTGTTTAACATTAATTTAACAAAAGGGTGCTGACTTTCTATTAGAAAGCTGAGTCACTTACTAATGCCACTCACTGAAGCTATTTTAGCAGCATATTTCCTCTTCATTCTTGCTCCCCATTGTTCCCTTACACATTTCTGAACCAAACAATTTCTTGAGAGTCACATTAAAGGGTTTTAAAGTTTAGTTAATAAATCTTTTGTTGCCATTATCAGCACTATGCCATACATTATTAGGTGTCAGAATTTCAGCTGACGGTGACTGTGAGTTTCTGATGGTGGTGTTTGGTTGGTTTTTCTTTTTAATTTTCACTAGAGGATGTTGTCAACTTTGGAAGGAGCAGAACCAATTTACATGTCACCGGTTCTGTGAAGTCGTGTGTGGGAACCGGAATAAACTGGCACTCTATGCTGGCTTATTCAAGTAATGTTTTAGTGCCTGTCTAGGTTGGCACTGTGGAAAGCCATCAGCCGCTGCCTCTTAATTGGCCACCTGGCCTGGGTGATGGGAGAATGCCCTGTGGGTTTAAGGGTACTGCTCAGGAGCAGACACTGCATCTCCCATATTGGCATGATGGGGAGAAAAAGAAAAACTGAAATTTCTGGCACCTTTCTGCAGAGGAAGGTAGGTTTCCATGACAGCCCTATGCCTGGTACCTCTCTCAGTGGATCAGGCACTGGAGTTGAAGGTGGCATCACCATATGCCCAGAGCCTCCCTAAATCTGCATTCTGGCCCTATACACATAGTAGTGCTTCGTGCAGTGGACGTGAAGACAGAATCACTCAGGTACAAGAGTAAAGGATAGGCCTGCCTTGGACCAGCAGCAGAGGAGGGAGGCAGGTGGCAAACATGCGCAGAGAAAGCAGGTTAGTCATGTGACACACCCAAAGGCAAATTCAGTCAGTTGAGTCTATTTAGGCTAGAGACTGAGAGTAACTTTCACCTCTCCTCTTCACAGGCACACAGCAGGGTGAAGGGCACAAGCAGAAGCTGCTGCCTTGTCCCTATTCCCACACCATCCTCAGCAATGACACCATCAGACTCCTCCCACCCTCTTCTCAGCCTAGACGTGATCTCAAGTCTCTGAGGTATATATATATATATATATATATATATATATATATATATATAGAGAGAGAGAGAGAGAGAGAGAGAGAGAGAGAGAGAGAGAGAGAGAGATTATAGCACCCTCTGGAAAAGTTAAGGATTTCTGTACAAAGGCCAGGGAATAGAGCATTAATATGATGTGGCTAAATGGATTGTTAAATCACGATTTTGGTTTATTATCTGCTAGCCCAAAACAGACTACTTGGAGATAGGAAATACACATGAAACACAAAACAAGCAATGTGCTAGAGATTGTGAGATGCTTACATTTATCTGATGCGTGCATTCCTCAAGGGAAATAAAGATATGATTCTAAAACGGGATAGGAGGGTAACTTGAACCCCTAAGTGCACAGGTACTCCATCAGGGATAACTGTGTCCTCCTTGAGATATTTGGCAATCTCTGAAAACATTTTTATTCGTCACAACTCAGGGGTGCAACTGGAAATCAGGCTGCTAAACACCCTAAAAGAGCCCTAGTCAAACCCCACCAGGAAGAATTATTTGACACAAAGTGTCAAGAGTGCTGAGGGTGATACACCTGAAACTACAGTAATGGTTCTCACAGACGAGGAGGTCTAAGAATTCTCAGAGGGTTTGTTAAAACAGAGTGTGCTGGGTCCAACCCCAGAGTTTCAGACACAGTGAGTCTGGGATAAATTTGAGAATTTGTTCTTCTAACAAGTTCCCAAGGGATACTGGTTGGGGAGCACATTTTCGTCCCCCAATCAAACTGCTTTTCAAATATTTACCTGCTGGAGAAGGTGGTTAGATCCACTGTAGCCTGGAGTATTCAGATACTATCAACACTACAAAAGGAGGAAGCAAGGGGCTCTCTAAGCAGAGAGACTTCCCAGAGACTTAATTAAAGTTTGGGAAAGTATCCCAGGAGGCAGGGGTGGGAGGGGGTCAATAAAATTGATCCAAATAAATTCTTTGCACATACAAAATAAAATTCACACGCACAAAAAGAAATTTGATCAATAAATTAGTAAATTCAGAGAGAGAAGGGAGTAATTAACAGGCCCATTTAAAGTGCGGAATACATTAAATACAGAATGAGTGACTCCACTGGGACCACTGAAGCAGGAAACACCGATGCGTTTCAGAGGCCTGGAAGATTAGAAACATATTTCAACAAGAAGAAAAGAGAAGAGAAAAGGGAGAGCCCAGAATGATGAAGATGGGGGTTGGGGGGTGGATCACAGCCTTGGGAGCCTTGGGTTTTGAAATCCTAAGAAAAGTTTAACAAAATCACACTGCACAGCTGCACTCTAGTTTTTTGTTTTTTGTTTGTTTGTTTGCTTTTTGTTTTTGTTTTTGTTTTTTTAATCGCCTAGGCACAAGAAACCTTTAAGTAATCTGCTACGAGAGCTAATGGAGCCACACTTGGTCAAGAGCAGTTAATACGTCAAGTCCCTTTATAATAAACAGGTTTACACCCAGCCAACTGGGCACAAAAGATCTCTTTAATCCAGAACCACCCCAGGCTGATCCTGGGCACACAAGCAGTCTACAAGATCCCCTGCCAGAGAAACTCAGGCCAAAACACCACCACTGCCCGTTCAAGCCAGAGGCGAGGATCATAAAGCACGCGACTAATGGAAGTAAGGTTCTGAGGGCAAATAAAAGATGGTCCTACCTCACACAGAAACCCAGATCCACACTCCCCAAAAGCATGGGGCATGAAAGAAATCAAATGTATGACTAATGACAGTGCCTGAGAGGTAGAAGCTGCTGTCAAGATGATGCAGGCCATACTTAACCTTTGCGTTAGATGTACAACAATATCCTTGATAAATGTCATATCCTTTGCTTGGGGCTTGATTTCAGAATCCAACCCCCCATTTCATCCCCAAGTGAGTCCCCTGTGGCTCCTGTCAGCAATTTGGCAGTGGAATGCTAAATTGGACCGGCTATGAATATGAATCATTGTGATAATTCCTTCATATCTGGTAGAGAACCAGAACTTGGCCATGAAATAAATCAGCAAGAATCAGACTTCTTAGGTTTCTGTGTCTCTTTATTACACCCCGAGATTGCTATGAAACCTAACAGCTTCCCATCTTGAACAGGACACCATCAGCCTCCATGAATTTCACTGGATGGGGGAAGGACTGGGAAATGATTCGTGCTTTTGGATGGAGCCCGGCCCCTTCAGGCCATTAAGAAGACGCATCATGTCCTCTGTGTTCTAAGTGTCTTTCCTAGTGGTGACCATCCCTTCCCAGGGCCTGGGGAACTGAACACTGGTTCCAGGGAAGCACTCCCCCCAGTTCCATTCAGAAGTCCTTGGGCAAATGTCTCCGAAGATCTCTGAGACTCATTTTCCTCACAGTAGTGTTGTGACCCAGGCCTTAGCCTTAATGGGGTAGGTGGAAGGTTGCTATGGTTAGAGCCTCTCCCTCTGTTTTTTTTTTTTTTTTTTAATTTCCCTCTGCCAGTTTCAATCAGGCCTTCCTCATTAGCTGAATATGAAGGTTTGTAAAGCCAAACCCGCAGTAGATTCCCTCAGGCGATGTTTTAGCTCTAGTGCTTCTAGGCTTCAGGCATAAAAGCGCCTCCCAGGGTGAGGTGACTTGCCACACATTTGGCTGACACCTGTCTATGAAGAGAGATGTCTAAAACCACTTTCCCAGAGCAGCCCTGAAGCAGTTCAAGTCAGTGAAGTCTTTAGCAGCCTTTCTTCCTAGTCAGACCCAGCTCCTGCTACAAGCCTGAGGATGAGTTCTTAGTCCAGTCAGCCCTTCCAACCTGGTCAACCCTGTGCTGTGACTGCGGGTGGCTTACATGCCTCACCAAGTTTGAGGTCAGGTAAAAGGCATGCAGCTGCAAGCTCCCACACTCTGCAAGAGACCAGAGTATTCAGTATAAACTCTGTTTGGATTATAGCACCCCAGGCAGGAGGCAACCCACCATGGAACATCCCTGCTGGGAGGAAGTTCAGCACCCCATAGGGAAGCCCCTCCCTCCTCCCCGCACAGCTCTAATGGTTCAAGGTCCACCTTCTGACCTAGTCCCCATCTGCCTTCCTATATGTTCTGTCGAGAGACATGGAATATGTCTATACCGAGCCTATGATCTGATGTTATTTCCATTTGTGCACTGTCTTTGCTACTGTGCCAGATGGTTTTTGAGGAAAGGAACACATCTCCTACTTCTTATGCATCTCTATAATGTCAGCACCCATCTCTAAAGTTACTGGGCTGTGTGCTTGGCTGTGCTCTAAGTCTCTTTTCTAGTGGTGACTATCCGTTCCCAAGTACACCTCATCAAATCCAAATTACGTTCATTCCAATTCCACCCCTTGCTCTTATCAGAGCTCATTGGGAGGTAAAGCTCATGCCCATCACAGAGTGATGTCCAAAATAATAATATATTTTAACTGAACCCCAAAAACATCATTCCTCCAAATCGCATACTCACTAGGCCCAGTCTTTTTACTTAGATGAGCCTCGGCACATAGGAATGTAGCAGTGATGCATTTCTTTCCTCAAACCACTGGCATCTGTGAGTCAGTCTGCACATGCAACAATATGGAACCCATTCCCGAAAGGCCAGCTGACTACATCCAAGGTGTAACAATGCCATGCTCTTGAAAGGTACTTTTGGGTTTTTTTTTTCCACTGACCCAATTTCTACCACCTTTCATGGACGCTATTGTGGTTTGGCTTTGGAATGTCCTCCAACAGTCTCATGTATTTGAATGTTATGGATTGTCTATGAAACCATGTACTGTTGGAAGATTGGGGCCTAGTCTGGAGGGGTAGATTATTGATGTGTAAATTGGATTATTGGTGGGTAGTGGGAATTTACCACATCTTCCACACCTGGATCCAGGAGAGACTGATCACTGGGAAGAGACCTGGAAGGACATATCAGCTGCTTCCTGCCTTCGTTGGAGGACTAGTCTTTACTAGTCTCAACTTGCCTTCCTGTTTGTGATGTCATGAAAAGCTGCCTCCACCTCTGCCTCTGCCATGTACTTCCACTGCTGCCAGCCACCCCCAAATAGACTGTGACCTTCTGAAACTGTGAGCTAAAATACACTTTTCCTCCCCTAAATTTGTGGATGTCAGGTATTGAGTCACAGCAACAAATAAGTAATTAAGACAGACCCCATTAAATCTGACAGCTTCCCGGAAGTATTCCCTCCTTTCTTGAACTCTTATGATATTTCTTTATGCCAACATCAAAGATTTGAAGAAACAGTCGATATTCTTTTTCCTCTAACTCTTAAATATGTTTCAATTTTGTCTCCTCTGGTAGACTGCAACCTCCATAAAGGCAAGGACTCTAATGGTGATACTTCTGCACTTATCACAAGGCCTAATGCAGAAAGAAGCACACATCCAGGGTTTAATTAATTATATGAATTAAAAACATCCAGAAAGGAAGACTAACAGTGAGTAAGACAGACCACTTATCCAAAGATTCCTGCATTATCGAGAAGTTTAGGCAATATGTGTCATCTTAGTGACCAGAGGGGCCTAAGTTCACTCTTCTAACAAACCTGGTCCACACAATCTGTTCTTCACATATCAAATTGCACTTAGGTCACATCCTAGTGGCCCCTCATCAATGTGGCCTTTATGAACTCTGCTTCTAAAAGTGGGAGTGGATTTGTATCAGCTACCCACATACTCACACTCTGGAATATTGGTTGTTATTACTGAAACCAACAGGTGAGAACAGAAATGTCACTGGGGGAAAATGCCCAGCTTCCACAACAAACTTTGTGAAGGTCTCTTAAAGAAGTGTCCTGGTTTCAAGGGGCCTTCTTATCTACAGAAAGCAAGAAATAAGCTATAAGGGACCATGTAGAGATGGTTGGCATGGGAGAATAAGAATTCCTCATAAAACTTCACCAAACACAAAGAGCATCTATGTATATGGAACATGGCTCCCAAGGAATGGAAGCAGAAAAGCCAGACAATCATCTGTGCACTCTAAATAAACCTCAAAACCTTGTACACATCCTCTTTTAATCCGGTCTCCTCACACTCAAGTGTTATTAGCTCCTCCTTGGTCTTCAGACCTTTTCCATAATGTCACTTCCTCCAAGAGAACTATCAAAGAAGCTCCTCAATACACGTGTGTACTCTCTCTCTCTCTCTCTCTCTCTCTCTCTCTCTCTCTCTCTCTCTATTCCTCACCACAGTTTCATTTCATAGCATTTTTCATGAGTCATCCTTTTTCAAAATACATTTGTTCACTCACACTTTGTCTACATTGCCACACTTAACTGTAAGAAGCTCCAGGAAAGCCAAGGATGAGTCCATTTCACCCACTGCTATGTCCCACACGGGTCCTACCACAATTAATTAGCACTCCAAAAATTCGTAGGATAAATAATAATGAGTCAGTGTGACAGAGCAGAAAAGTTCAAGTCAGGTGGCCTGGGTGCCAGTTTAAGCATGGCCACTTACCAGCTGAGTATAGTATCAGATCAATTGCTTAACATCTCTGGGCCTCTCTTTTCTCATTTTTTTTTTTTTGTTTTTATTGCCTTGCAACATCTTTTGGGGGGAGAATTTAAAATATGAAGGGAAGCCACTTAATAAAATGTAGAATCAAATATTACAAATATGCATTTCTTGTATTATTCAAGCCACCCAAGACATCAACTGCTGCTTTCTCTATAGGAGGTATACCACAGGTACCTGAAAACCCCTACATCAGTCACACTCTTGGACCTAGGCTAAGTATCATAACACACTGAGAACCACTGGGGACATTTAGTGTGGGCATTTGGGCTTATCTTTGACCTGACTTAGCATTTACCTGGCACAGAGCACGGTTCAGGCTAAGTAGCTTCAGGCAGAGGAATGATGGGAAAAATGTCTTAAAATTGGGAAACTTTTTTTTTTTTTGTGGCACTGGAGGTTAACCCCAGGGCCTTCAGATTGAGGTATATCTCCAGCCCATCTTTTTATGTTCGATTTTGAGGAAAAGTTTCACTAAGTTGTCTAGGCTGGGCTTGAACTTGCAATTCTCCTGCCTCAGTCTCCCAAAGAGTTATAGGCCTGCACCACCTGGCCTGACTGTGGGAAACTTAGCATAAGTGTTGGCCTGGGGAGTGGCTAACAGCAGTGAGGATCCTGTTAGAACCACAACACTGAATTTCTAGGCGAGGGGAAGATGGTGAAAGGGAGGTGGAGGTGCCAGCCACAATCTTTCTCTTTGGCCTACGTGTATTTCAGGGATGGCTGATTTTATAGAAACAGTATGTGTGTGCACTGGAGAGAGGGGCGGGCAGCCAAAAAGCAGGAGACGGATGCCAGGGGAGCTGTACTTAATCATAATCACCATTAGGATTGACTCTGGTGCCATCTTAAAGGAGTCATTTGTTATACGAACCAATAGTCAAAACCCCAAGTCAGCCAGGCTTTGTCTTAGGAGCTCCAAAAATAATGGTATTTTGCTGTTCATCTGTTTTAATTTTCCAAATTCAAATGCAATTTGAAATCAATTCAAAAATTGATTTCTTTTTACTAAACAAAGAGATGTTAAAAAGAGAAAGGAAGGAAGTAGGAAGGACACACAGACCGGGGCTTTTCACTAAATCACATAGTAACACCCCGCCCCAAAGCAGGAGCCCAAAGCAGTAATTATTCCCCTACCTAAGAAGGATGAAAGGAAATGAGTGAGAATTATGACCACAGGAACAATATATAAAACCTCTCTGGAGCCAAGGCCAGCAAATCACTTACCTGCAGCTTCAACAATGACATATAAAAGCAGGAAGAAACACAGTTAAGGTCAATTGGCTCCGGGGTTTTAAAGTACCACCTCATTTTAATCAGCTCTCCATGCCATTGTGAATCTCCAGCTGGCAAAATGAGAGGGATTAGAGTTGTCTGCTGTTCATTAAGCAGCTTGAAAACAAAGTACAAACTGTTGAGTGCTTTTGCAGTTAAGAAAGTTTGGAGGTGGTCAACAGACTATTTTCTAACCATGCCTTTTAAAGATGACTGCACTTCAGTATGGTCACAACAATTCAAGGGCTGGTACCCTACCTTACAAGCCCTGGTTCTGTCAACTTCTCCTGCTTCTGGTGACTGACTTATAATAGCCAAACTCACATTAAACAGACTGATAGCCTGGGTCTTCAAGTTAGTAATAAATGAGAGTTGAGTGGATCTAACAACCAAAATACTTTGACCCACTATTTAGCTCTCCAGGAAAAATACTGAACTAATGCAACAACTCTTAAGGAAAGAAGGATGAACTGTTTCCATGGAAATCTAGGCCCAAGGTTTCATATAAATCACTAACCTCCAACACGACCCAGAGAGTTTAGAGAATAAACATAAAGAATATGTCTTAGTTACTTGTTCATTGTGGAGATTCAGTACCTGTAGGGATTCAATACCCGACATTCACAAATTTAGGGAAAGATTTATGTTAGCTCACAGTTTCAGAAGGTCACAGTGCACTCAGGGGTGGCCAGCAGCAATAGAAGTACACAACAGAGGCAGAAGTGGAGGCAGCTTCTCACTACGTCACAAACAGAAAACCAAGTCCCATCAAGCCAAGTCTCTCCCCAGAGGAAAAAGCTGTAACAATGTTTCTTCTTTCTTCCTTTCAAACAGTTCCCAGTTAGGCCTCGCACATCTGAGTGGGTGCTCTTCCCTCAATTGCTGGCCCACAAATCACTCACACTCTAATCCAGGCTGGTTCCTAATTGCCTTTTCTAGCTGTGGTTTCTAAACCCTAAACACCAAGTGTGGTTCCTAACTGCCTCAAATTGACATAATCTCTCCAGCAGTCACAGAGCCCAATCTGGGGGACCAAGGAAATGTTAAGACACCAAAGTTTGTGGTGAGCCTTACTAACATTGGACAGGGGGGTAGTCAGGGGGGTAGCTTCACTGTGAGCAGCACTCTCAGGGCTTAAGACTGCAAAACCAACAGAAGGTTAAAAGTCCCATGGGAAACGGGCAAGACCCTTACTAGAGACTGGAGTCACGTATACCTAACCTTAAAATAAGCAGGCCACTACACAAGCATTAGCTGATTTCTAGCATACAAGGTTGGCTAATAGGCTGTCCCTTCTAAAAAGAATTCTTGCTGTTCTATTTCTCAACTAGGAATGCAGTTCAAGGCATTAATGCACAGTAGCAGCTAGATTCCTTATGAGTTAAAGAACAATAATGTGAAACTGAGGGTCTTAAATTATTAGCACTAAGTAGCATTATATCAGCCGCTCCAAGTTTTGTACCCCTTGATCTTGATGAAAGCAGCTTGCAGGACTCAGGGGAGACCTAGGGACACAAATTTTGGGTGCAGTTGGAAGGTTCACAGTTTCCTTGGAGTTTTATTTTGGTTTGGTTTTTTTTTTTTTTTCCCCTCTGCTTAAACTGCCTGTTCAGGAGGACAAGGGTTCTTTGATTTGCAATTAATGAGACTTAAATAATCTTTAGTTCAGTACTGAGGAATAAACCATAGGCTTTTACACTGAGCTGTAATCCCCAACCCTTTTTTATTTTTGAGACAGTTCTCACTAAGTTGCCCAAGCTGGGTTCAAATTTGCGATCCTCCTGCCTCAGCCTCCCAGAGCACTGAGATTACAGGTGTGTGTACCCCAGTGTCTGGCTGTGATACTTTTTGATGTGTTTGCCCAAGAGCCTAATATCATAAACAGTGAGTGACGGCCACTTACTGTGATGCTTTTTCTTTGTTCTTTCGCTACTTCTCCCATCTCGTTTCTCAGCGTCTGCTGTCTATTACATTCCGACCCCAAACTGTGACTGTGCGGCAAGTATTTTGCTTTGTTTACCTTGCTCTTTTCCAGCTCACGCTTTGTACGCTTGCCCACTCCTGAAGCTTCAGCTTTCGCCTCCAAACAGCTAACTCCCTGCTGGGTCCTGTCTGTGCTGCACTTCAGATCCACATTCACACACGCTACATGCAATGACGTGCTGGTGAGTGTTTAACCATAAGCTCACGAATGTGGAGGGCAGAAGGACTCTAAATTCTAGTTTTGTCAATTCCCATGATATCAATATTCACCCCACAGCCAATTTCAAGGTACCAGTGTTAAATATAATGTCACAGAACATGAAGCAAAAGGACTTTTGTACAATTGATCCTCTCAAGACAGTAATGCTGAATCCCCACATCACCCTGGCTACATACGACCCCCACTCAGAAGTCCCGTTGTCACCTAAAATTCAGCATCTCCAAAAACAAGTATCTCCCTGCAAACATTCTCTGATTAACTACACAGACTCTGTCCATCGCATCTGTGAGAAAGGACCTGGTGTTCCTCCGGTTGCAAGTCTACCTATGAATGTCCCACCACAAGATCATCTCTCCAAGACTCCCCATTCCTTTTATCTCAAGGTATGCATTACTTTACTGGTGACACTGATGAAACTGTTTAACTCATTTCCTTCTTTTCCAGGGATTGGCAAACTCTGCCCCATAAGCTCAACCTAGCCCATCCCCTGTTTTTGCTGATATTTTACTGGAACTCAGCCACACTTGTTATATCACCCACTGTCTGTAGCTGCTTTCACACCACAGCAGGAAAGACAAGTAGCTGGGCAGAGACCAACCATATGGCATGCAAAGCCTGAAATGTTTACTATATGGCATTCTGAATAAAAATTTAGCTGGCCTTTGTTCTTTCTCTCACCTCTGCCGACCTTGAGAGAACATCTGAGCTTTCTCTTAGTCTTATGGGAGTCTTACATCACTCTAAGGCCTGGAGGCTGCTGTTGTCCTGGTGATCCAGTTACTTTGTGGAGAACCCCGCATTACTCATGGAGCACTAATACTCGCATCTTGTTCTTCTTTTATGTATTGTCTGTTACTTCTCCATTCTTAACTCAAGAGAACAAAAATGTATGATTTATTTCCTCCTCAAGTTCAACAATATTGCCTATGTTTTGCTTTTTCCCCCCTTGAAGTCGTGATACCTCCTTAAATTCTTTGCCTTTTCATACAGTTTATACTGCCTTGTGTGTCATTAAATTGTCTGACGCATCCTATTCTCATCCAGGCACCTGTCACCTCACATATATGGACCACCCAACATCCTCACGCTTCCTTCACGCTTACAACCTCACTTGGACTTTCCCTTCTGCTTTGACTCAACCAGCTCTGTACTAGGCACTGGAGGTAGAGGTGAGTGAACTGGGACAAGGAGTTTGCCATCTTCTGGGGGAGAACAACAATTAGTATAAGAGACAAATACTGCATGAGGGCTAGGAACGTTTTTGCCAGATTAACCTCCTATAACACCTATTTTTACCATGCTTTTGTCTTGTGTATGAAGCAATGTTCACTACTGCCTACTAAATAAAACCCTTTTTTTCTCTTTTGGGCAGCTGGGGTAGGAAGTATTACTATTACTGAGAACATTAAATTCTCTTTGAGAACAGGGATATACTTGATAATGAGAGGAGAACTTTAGTATTGACTTTTACTGGTGGAGACCAGTTTGGGGCAATGCACACATTGCTAAATTACCTTTGTAAATGGTATTCTAACATGACTGTGCACAATATAAAATGAGAAACAGAAAATAAAGGGCAATTTTCTGTCTTGGTTTGGTCCATTTAATCAAAGCACTCACTATAGTGAACAATAACAGAAGCTTAGGTAGGGGCAAATGTACAAAACGCATTCATAAAAGTTGGACGCCTGGAACTGCCATCTCAGTGAGCCATGGTGTCAAGGATTGGAAATGTAGTTTCACAAAGATGCAGACATAGGATTTTTGGGGAGGCTTTTCACGGAGCTCTTTCAATAAAGGAAATGACAAGGCTCCTGGGTGAGCATAGTCTGGATTGTTAACCCTCTTCAGTGGAACAAATTGTGGTACAGTACTGCTTTCACACTATTACTGCAATGGAGAGTTCCGGGTTTTCTCTCAGTCCTAAGCCTAGGACACAGAAATTCTGGTTAAGGCTGAAAGTCAAAATGACTGCCAAGAACCAATCCATCTACTTTGTTAGATGGTACAACTTCTGGTGAAACAGTAAAGAAATTATGCATACATAAATAGGCTAGAAGATCTGCTATTTCCATGATTTTTTTCTCTAGAAACTAAGCATTCCTACTCACACATATGGCAGGAAACTTTGTCCTTTACAGGCTCAAAAGAATCAGACTGGGTCTATGGAAAGGAAGCACAGTGAGAACAGCTAAGGCCAGCCCTGCTCTAGACCAGGATGCAGGTCTTACTTTTCTTTAGTTTTGGATTTCTGTGATATATTTTTCATGAGAAGTTAAGACAATGGGCCAAAATTAAGTTTGAACCACAAAAAAAAGGGAATTAAAAAGGCTATGTGAGACTTTTAGATAAGATGGCAGGCAAGTAACACAGATGCACAATGTCACCTCATGGAATCACTTAAAAAGTTGAGAGTATAATTAAAAACTGCCCATTCAACTTAGCTATAAAAGGAGGGAGCACCCCAACAACGAAAAGGAGGATACAGGAAGATCATAAATCCTGAAGAAACATCAGAAGCAGAGGAGAACAGTAGCCTTGGAAGCCACCCTAGCAGCCAAGAGCTGCCAGCATCCACAGACAGAGGAACACCTGAATCCCAGAACCTCTGACCTAGTTAAGCACAGATCCAGAAGAAGTGGGAATTGACAGTGGCTAGTGGACACAGCCTCCAGAAACAAAGGGCAAACTGAGAACACACTGTGAGCTTCCCCTCAAAAAGGCCTCCTAGATCCCAAACCAGAAGCAACAGTTGGCAGCCATGGCAGGCAGTGACATTAAAAAGGCAGGAGCCATTAATAAAAAAGAAAAATAAAAAGATCCCAGGACTGAACTGTTTAAAGAAGGCTCAGAAGAGCGTATCAGACTTTTTGAGGTCATTCTTAAATAGTTCCTGAGAAGAAACTGTCACAAAAGACAGTTGCAAAGTGGAGAAAAAGGCTGCCGACCCACAGAATGGCTCGGATGGTAGTGGGGGCACCTCCGAGGAGGGGAGCACCCCTAGCTCAGGGGAGTGAAGCCAGGACAGGTGGAAGAGTTTCATTGAGGGGGTTGGTAGCATCGCGACACCTCAGAGGTCACTGAATTGCTAGCTCCTCCCTCACTGCCTACTTCAAGCACAAAACCCTGAGGCTATTTGGCTCCCCCAACATACCTTCATACTCATTCAAACAAACCTCTCAGTGAAGTCCCTCAGCAACAGAAATGTGGGAAGAAGACAAGGCACCAGGACACACACAGAAATGCCTGAGACCCTGGAAACTAATGTCATGAACTATGACACAGTGGAATTTATAGGGAAGGAAATCAAAAGG
The DNA here is from genome assembly GCA_004027205.1 of Ctenodactylus gundi. Taxonomy (NCBI): domain Eukaryota; kingdom Metazoa; phylum Chordata; class Mammalia; order Rodentia; family Ctenodactylidae; genus Ctenodactylus; species Ctenodactylus gundi. Next base: position 718,963 of record PVKB01000038.1, read on the forward strand.
CAAATAAATGAGTTCAAGATATTCTCAAAGAAATGCAAGCAATGGTAAGCAAGCATAAACACGAACTTACTAAACAAACAGTGGGCCTAATAGACACAAAGTTTACTGAGCATACAGAATCCACAAATAAAAGTTTACTGGGGTAAAAAAGGAAATGCAAGATATGAAGGGACATTTTGTTGGAGAAGTGGAAATTCTTAAAACAAATCTGGGTGAAATTAAGGATATGAAAAATATATTTGAAAGCAAGGGAAGTTGAGTCAAACTTTGTGAGGACATACTTCTAGGTCTTTTAGATAAAGCTCAGGGCACAAATGCTAGGCATGACTTCAAAAATAGAACTGAGCAAAGTGGCTGGACACACCAGCTGACGGATGATTCAAAGAGAACTGACCTCAAAATTATGGGTGTGGGAGAAAGAGTGGAAGACAGCACTGAAGGTATAAAGAATTTATTCACCGAAATCATGTTAAGAAAATTTCTCAAGTCTAGGATAAAAAATTAGTTTTCAGGTACAAGAAGCTTATAAGAATACCCAATAACTTCAACCAGCAATGAGATTCACCACAACATGTCATAATCAAAACCTCAGAAATACAACATAAAGAGAGAATATTAAAAGTAGCAAGAAAAAAAAAAAACGGACCTAATGCTACCAAGGCAAACCCATTCAAATTATCCCATATTTCTCAATGTAAACTTTAAAGGCCAGGAAAGCCTGGAGCAAAATCTTTCAAGCCTTAAAAGATGGCAAGTGTCAACCCATGTTGTTTTATCCAGCAAAATTATCCCCCAAAATTAAAGGGAAAGTAAAAATCTTTCATGACCAAAAATCCCTAAAGAAATTTGTGGCCACTAGCCCAGTACTGCAAAAAAATACCTGAAGGAATCTTACAGAGAGACAGGCAGCACCAAACACCATACAGGAAAGTGTAACAACAAAAAAAACCAAAAGGCATCAATCATTTGAGTGGTATCCCATTAAACAGTACCAGCTTTCTTATAAAATGAAACTTTCCACATAATTATTATTTTTACCAGTATATTAGTTTGTAAAATATGATAATCATATTCAACATGGGAAACTGGTATAAAATCTTAATCTCTGAAACTTTTTGGGATATTTTTAGGTTTTAAAACAGTAAGAATTGTTAAATAAGTTGTTTTAGGGGTCTTTTCCCTGAAGCTGTCATTGAGTGAAAAAGTTAAAAGATCATGTAGCCTTAGTCCACTGGCTAAAAACTCAGTCGGCTATTAGTTCAGCCTGTGACTCTTGAAATTTACTCTTCAAGTTCATGCTCTGTAACTAAATTTGCAATAATGGTCTTACTCATTTCTTCCTGCTCTTCACTGGGAAAGGTACTCTTTAAAAATTCTGAAATAACTACGTATGCCATTATATCTATTGTGTTATGTGTAATAAACTTTGGTGATATAGACTTGAGTTTGTTTAATGCAGCAATTCATTTGCTCAGTCTTTGATGTAAGTTTATACTAAGAAAACCAATTGGTGTAATGATAACCTGAATGTCTTTTGAACGTATACACATTTACTTTTTGGTACTCAGCTAAGGAATTTGAAATGTAACCTCTCTCTTTTTCTTTCTCACATTTTCTAACCTTAGGAATTCCATTGTTGCAGTTCTTTTCTTATGTTGACTGATGGGTGAGGCCATGTTAAAGAATCTCAACAAAGATATAATAAGATACAAAAAAAAAATAACTTTTAGCAATTCATTCCAATAAAGGGCTCTGCTGAATCCAGAGAAGAAGCATCAAGATATAGCCACTGCAGCCCATTCTAGGGGTGGAAAGATGAGCTTAAGTGTGTTGATTTGAGTGGTGAAGTGAGTCAGACACAGAAGATTAAATATGTTAAATATCTCATGTTTTCTCTGATATGGGAAACCGAGAATACAGACATTCTATAGAACAAAATGGGTGTGACTTTGGGGGTTAGAGGGGATGGGGAGGGTGTGGGAGGGCCAAAAGTGGGGAAGGGAAGAAATTTTAATGTAGACGTGATATATATGTGCACAAAATGTTCGAGCTTATTGTAGCCATCATGTGTCACACACACACACACACACACACACACACACACACACACACACACATATGAGGGATAAAAGCCTAGTTGATCTGCTTCTGGTCTAGGCCACTGGCAAAAACAACAAAAATAGTCCTTTTAAATATATGATGTAGTTAAAAAGTCAGAGGAGTAGCTTACACAGGACTTACAAGGGCATAGCCAGTGACAACACTGCCCAGAGAAGCCTTACCTCTAGACTTAAGATCACATTATTTGGAGCCAGATTGCCTGAGTTTATCATTTTTTTAATTACAAAGTTATAAGACTTTGGCCAAGTTCCTTGGGATCACTGAACCTTTTTTCCTCATCTACAAATTGAAGAGACTCAGTTCAATCCTCACAAGCTTGTGTTATGGGTTAAATGAAGACATTCTCAGAGATGTTATAAAACCATGCAAATAAAAATATTAGCTCTTATTACAGAATAGTGCAGAGGTTCCCCTGGCAGCTGCAGCAGGAGGGGCAGTAGTCCAGGTGTGGGAGGTTCTAATCTTAGCAGCAGACACTTGAAAAATCACTATTCCACTCAGGTACGTGTCTGTGCTGTCTCTTTCTCATCTTGTTCTTACCTCCATCACTTACAGTGCTAACTCCCAATGTGAGATGCCTTCTTCCTCCTTTATCTGCATTTATCCAACCCCACTGCACCTCCCCAAATATCAGTGTACTTAAAATCAATGCTACGTAATTTAACGTTCGATTGTTCCTTAATCCTTTTGTGATGTCTACATTAATCACACCTAAGAATTAAGATATTAAATGTTATTATTAAGATGAAAATGTCATCTAGTTCACAATAGGTACTCAAAAGTTACAGCAACTTCATTACAAAGTTGTTACTCTGGAAAAAGGTTAGGAAATTCTGGAAACATGTGTCAGCAACTAGGCCATTTTCAGTCATTACAAACACAGTTGTCTTTGTAGTACTGTGGTTTGTAGTCCACGGGTTCCAGTGTCAACTATCTTGAATTCAAATCCTGACTCCACTATTTATTAACTTTGTGATCTTACATAAGCCATTTAATCTTCCTGACTCTTTGTTTTGTCATGAGTGCAAGAACTATCAACCTCAAGGCATTATTGAGAATATTTAATAAATGAGCATGAAGCATTTAGCAGAATCTCTATGAGTGCTGGATTATATTGTAAGTGTTGGCTGCTAATGTTGCTATAAATGCTGTATCAGATTAACTGATCAGACCTTCCCAGAAACAGATCACAGAGCATACAGTGTGACAAAAAGAATCACCTAAAGGGTCATAGCACAGGAAGAGGAAGGGTCAGGAAAGGAGGGGAGCCATAGGGCAAAGGCCCAGGGAGCCTGTGAGAAGCCACACAATCAAAGGGCACTCCTAAATTTGAAACACTTTAGATAAATTCCCCCAAATCACAGGTTTGCCTTTTTTCCCACATTTTACTGATATGTATACATGCAAAATTCAAGGTTTACAAATGAGGTTGAGCATTTTGTGCACATAATACTGAAGCCCGGCCTAAGTTGCACTCTAAGAAAGAGAAGAGCTAACTTTGCACTTTTGAAAGGTTCCCGTTTGGTTTATTAAGTAATTAAGTTCCTGATGCACAAAGGACAAAGCACTGAGGGGCCTTATGAAGCCAATTAAAGCCCCAATGGCTGGATTGCTGCAAAGAATGGGTACACAGGGAAAAGTCTTCCCTTTCTGAGGCTACCTCCTACCAATCTACTAATTAGACTGGGGAGAGAGAGAGCGGATGGTGAGGAAGTTAGCAATTGTCAACTTGAAAGAGGGGTGAGAGGTCTGGGAGCCAAAAGGAAATGAGGTGCAGCTTAGACTGCCCTTGGCGTTAGGTGAGAGCCATGCAAACAAGGAGACCATATATACGAATCCTTGCTACACTGAGGGGACAAAGCCTTAGAGATGTCCAGAGTCAATGTGAAATGCTGCACAGTGTGGGCTATCACTGCTTCTTCGGAATCCCAGGTTGGCCTGCCTATGTCTCAGAATGATCTCTAAAGGCCCCACTCACTGATACTCACGAAGCGTCATTTTAATGTCAAGATCAATCAGACATGTCACAGATGGTAAGCTCTCCAAAATAGACAGATTGGGCTTGTAATAGTCATTTCGCTTCCTTTCCAATATTATTTGAAATTACATTTTAATATGTGTCACCCTCCCCCAGCAAGCTGAAAGGTCCTGGAATTGTATAATTATTCCTTTCTCATTTCTGTGTTTCCCACCAGTGGCTGCAGGAAATAAGCATTCAATACACATTGACTAAACTGAAATGTTTCCATTTCAAAAGTAGCTAAGGATTGGAGAACCTCTCTGAGTCTGTTTTTCATTTGTAAAATGGCAGGATGCTAGTAGACCCTGCCCCTTAGGATATGAGGTCTAGTCAAGTTAGCTCTTACGTACTTGAAAAAATGTTTGGAAATATTAAGCACTTAAGAAATGTTTAGAAGTTATTTCTATCATTCTTAGGTAAATTTAAATGAAATGGGCACATACAGAACAGCAGTCATGACTTACATCCCATCAGGACTCAGACGTGTTTGGGTTGGTGGGACTTTGAGTGCCTTAAGGATGTCCATTTCTGTGTGAGTCAAGAAGGCTCCTGGATGATCATGAGGGAAAAACAAGTATAATGTACACTGACCTTTACATGGGGTTAAACACCTTAGTTCATTAGGGACCCAATTCACAGTTGGATGTGTGTCACTTGGACTTGTTTCCAGGCTAATCCTACATGGTTTACATCAAAGTATAGAGTAGTAGCATAAGCAAAATCATTAAAGAATAACCAAGAGATAAAAAGACACTAAGCTAAGAAACATTGGAGGTGAGTAGAGATCATAAGACTAAAGGAAATGGAATTGTACTTAAGCACCAAGATATATTTGGGAAAAGCTGGCTTCCGCAGGCAAATGAGTTAACAATTCTGATACTGCTATACATACATTTCAGAATTGAACAAGGAAATAAATGGATAGAAAACGGGGATAGAGATTTCTTGCTGTTGTAATGGAAGACTACAGATAAGCAAAAGTAAAGACCACAATTGTCTATGTGGTAATAAAATTGGACACATCATTTTGAACTCCTACTGACCTTAATCTAGATTCACCAACAAAAGGCACAAGACGGGAAGCATGTGATACTAAACAGTCCATAAAAAGGATACTTCTCATATTATGAAGCTAAAGCAGGAAAGCAGAACATCACCTTATTTGAGCTAGCAATGCACACTTCGGGCCACTCAAATTTCCTGCCACTTTGCACATACCTTGAACTGAACAGGAAAACATCATAATTATTAGTTTTGGGATGCTGTGCCATGGATATTGTTCGACGGTGGCCTCCCAAAGGCCCATGTCTCTTAATTTTGGTCTCAGAATAACTGCATTAAGATATGGTGGAAACTTTGAGAGGCAGAGCTTAGTGGAAGGTAGTTAGGTCAAGGACACTGCCTTTGCAAGGGATTAATACTCTTCTTGGAGAATGAGAAACGCCTTGAAAGAGCAAGTTGTTATAAAAAAAAAAAGAAAAAAAAAAGACTAAAGTGGGGTGTGGTGGCATATTCCTGAACTCCCAGCACTTGGGAGGCTGAGGCAAGTTTGCTGTGAGTTCAAATTCAGCCTGGGCCATAGAGTGAGTTTTGTATTGGCCTGACTACAAAGAGAGACCTTGTATCAAAAAAAGCGGGGAGCAAGACTGGCCTCTCCCTTCCCTTCCCTCTGCCTTGTGATCTTTCCATCCACATACATTCCTATCATTATACTTTCTGCCAGGAGATCTTCACTAGAGCCAAGAGCCAAGCAAAAACTGGCACCTTACCCTTGTATCCTTAGATTTTTTTTCAAAACTATGAATTAAATAAGCCTCTTTTCTTTATAAACCACCCAGTTTCAAATATTTTGTTATAGCAATAGAAAACAGAGGAACATGGAGAGTTATACATAACTTTTACCAAGTTAGCAAATTAACAAACACGGAATTCATGAATTGTAAAGATGACTTAAAAATTAAGATAAATATCTATGGGTCTATACAGATAATAAAGATGAATAAACAAATGCAAGAAAAGACATAAATCTCCCATGCACGAGGTTCCAAATATTTATGTAGACACTGCACCTTCAAGACCACTCCTCATTCCTTAAACCTAAGCTGTGTGTACTAACTTCTTTTTGAAGAGCACAAAATGGAAAAACATTTTCAGACTAATGGCTTTATAACAGAGAAATTGTGTTTCAGTTATTACTGGGATAAACTTGAGAATATAGACCAGGTTATTAAATTCACCATCAACTGTGATAAATTGTTATCGACAGAGATATGTATCATTCATCTCATGTAATGAGAATAACATTTTGCCTCTGTGTTTTTCTTCCCCCAAACCCAAGTCTAATCACATGGACAACATCAGACAAATCCAAATTGAGGGATATTTTACAAAATGCCTGACCAGTACTCGTCAAAACTGTCAAAGTCCTCAAAAACATGAACAGTCAAAAAAAGTTACAGCCAAGAGACGGCTAAGGAGACACAAGTATTAAGTGTAATACAAGTATTACACTTACTACAAGTATTAGGTGTAATGTGAAAGCTATGAACTTTAGTTAATAATGCATATTAACAGTGATTCATTAATTGCAACAGATACACCAAACTAATGTAAGTTAATAACAATCAGGAAAACTGGATGTGAGGTATGAGGCCACTCCCTAAATTAAACCTTCCCAACTTTTCTACAAATCTAAACAGATTATTGTGAAATTAAGACTATTTTATATGCTGTAAGGCTATCTTCAGTCCTCCAATACAATATACAAATGACAGAAGCGTATTTTCTCATACATCAAGACAAATTATCCAGATTATCTGGCAACACGAACATGCCTGTACTTTGTGGTCAGTGCCCAATAGATAGACAACAGAGTTAGTAGGAGACATCAGCGACTGGGAGAGTAGCCGCGGCAACCAAGAAACACTGGTGCCAGGTGAACATCCAGCTAATGTCCAACAAAGCACTGAGGGAAGCACATGGGAAGAAACGTAGTCATGACAACAGCAGGAACCCACTGGGGAGCTTCCAGAAGAACTTGAGAAACACATTAAAGAACTGAGAGCCACAAGAATCAGGTAGAGCAAAAACTAGTGATACTGAATTATATACTATTATGATTAAGACCTGACAATTAAGGAATCTGGGAAGTTACATATGCAAACCTAGGTCATCACAGGCCCTTCAAAAGTTTGGTTGCTTGCCAATGTGCCGCAAGTGAATGCATTGCAGCTCATGAGAGCTGACTGAAATCTTCTGAAATTTTATGAGCCATTTGTCAAACATACCTATTATTAAAAATTAAATTCGGCGTACCAATCATTAAAGTACATTAAAACTAAAAGTCATTCTCAAACCACATCACTTCTGAATCCTTGTGCTACATTTTACTCTTCTATATGCCGTGGCATGTATCCGTGCTTATAGTTTCTGCATGAGGGAATACCCCATAATGGTGTGGTGTTGCACATCTCCGCTGACTCCTTGTTCGGGGACATCACATAGCTGGATATCAGCCAGAATGAGGGGCATTTACAACATGCGGATTGCAAAATGCTAAAAATGAAAGCTTGACATATTATGTTATTGATAGTCTAGCCTTTAAAAAGCAATTGGGAAAGCATTAATAATGTAGATTAAATTTAAAATTGTTGTATTTACAGCCATTACATTGTGACTTACATAAAAACTGAAAGACATGTTTTCCAGTATTTAGAAACTATTTTCTGAGTCAACAAAGAAATCATTCACATCCCTGATGACTAAGTGAACTTCTGATGCACCTCTTCGTTGTTTTACTTGTATTACTCATTTGACAGAAGTGAAAATATCAGCCATATTTATATACGGATTACATTTGTTTAGCAATCAGGACCATAATTTGGCATGACAAAAATTGAAAAAAAAATTCTATGAGAATAATCTGCCTCTGTAAAATACTGAAATGCTTTAAAAGTGTAATATATAGATTTTTTAAATAATGTGTTACAAATCCTTTATACAAGCAGAATGTCGAAACATCCACACACATGAAAGCACATGCACATGCATGTGTATGTACACATACATAGTTTTTAGCTTTGGAATTTTTTTTTAATTTATCAGCACATCACATCGTGTGGCTTCAGGACAATCAATACGTTAATACATACAAACATATATCAGTAGTTACAAGAGTCCTAGTTATTGATTAGGATTTTCTAAAATTGTACAAAAAGGGTCTGTTGAGCTCTAACCTAAGAAATAAAGATAAGAAAGGAGAGGATGTGAGGCATCTGGGCAAGAGCTGAGGAGCAAACCCTGGATACATAGGAAAACTGAAGGAATTAGTACCAAATTTCACACACATTAAGAATATTTGGCCAAACTTATCTGTAATTGTTTGCTTCCCCTACCTTGACCAACTGCAAGCAAGCATAGTTCTTTTATTCATCCCTTTCTTCCAAGCTGGAGTAAACATAATCAATTTGCACAAGGTTCCAGTGGCAGCAAAAAAATAAAATAAAATAAATTGGGGGAAATGGGGAAATGTTTTGGTAGCACAACCTGCAAGGAACATGAGGAACATGTACGGACATGGAAAAAGGGTGAAATACAGGAGGGAATAATTACTTAGATGCTATTTTTCCTTGTTGGCTGTACCAAAGCTAATGAACAGATAACTATCTACTGTAAGAGGTGTCTCAGGGGACCTACTATCATCTTAGTAGATGATTTTCTTTCAAAGAGATTCTTGTCAATTAACAGGGAGTATGACGGAACCACAAAACCACAGTCTTATTTATCCAGCCCTAATCGCTACAAAACTCAGTAACTACCACTCATCCTTAACACAACTTTGCTTCGTGGTGTGTGGGTGTGTGGGTGTTTGTGTGTGTGTATCCTGTAAGAAACACCTTTGTCTCTTTACCATGTTTTGGGTTATCACTGAATAGAAGCTTCTTGTTTAATTACTGTCTTTTAGCTATTATGTGTATATTATCATTCAAAACAAAGAAAAAAAAAAACAAGATCAAGACCAAATGTCATAAAATAATAACTGCTATCCAATCTGTAATGCTGCCCATAGGCCTCACATATTTGGAAGGTAGTTGGACTGTGGGAGTTAATTGGATGTTGTAGATTAATCTATAGACTTAATGTGCTAACAAGTAGGGCCTATTCAGGAGGCATGGATCCCTGGGCATAGCTCATCACTGAGGGTGCGACTTGGCAGGATATTCCTCCGCACTAGCTCCTCCCCAATCCTTCCTCTTATGATGCAATCAGCAGCTGTTCTCTCTGCCACACTCTTCCACCATGCCACCACTGCCACCCGACCATGAGCAGACCAAGACCTTTGAAATATGAGCTAAAATAATCCTTTCCCCCCCCTAACCTGTGGGTGTCAGGAATTATGCTCCAGCAATAAGGAAATGAAGAAAACAGAATTGGTACCGGAGAAGTGAGATCGTTGTTGTGACTTTCTTTACCTAACTAGGTGGTTTAGAAGCCTTTGGAACTAGTTCACAGGCGTTTGGAAAGTTTTGGAGATGTAGGTTAGAGATACCTTAGAAATCTGTAAGTCAAGTTTGGTGAGAGATTCTGACCAAACTCAGAAGACCAGAATATCAATAGAAATGCACATCATAAAGGCCAAGTTCAAGATGTTTCAGATGAGGACTCTACTGGCAATCTGTCTAGAGACTATGTGTGTGACACTCCAGCACATGTGAATCGGCATTTTGCTACTGTCCTAAGATTTGGCCTGAAACTGAGACTGTGGTTGGTGGATTAATTAATCTGGCAAAGAAAATTTCAAAGCAGCCCAGTATTCAGGCTGTCACATGGATACATGCAGCTTCTGGCAGATCTACACTGAGAATCAAGAAAAGGCAGAGGGAAAATATGGAAAATCTTCAGTTTTTCTTGGATGAAACTGATTGCAAAGTTGGGACAAAGAGTGCACGGTTATTGAAGAGATTAGTATCAAAATGGAGCTGAGTACCTTGCATCAGGACAATAGGAAAGATGCCTTGAGGGTATCTGAGTGATCAGCAAGATCTCACTCTTTATCAGTCCAAGGGTGCAAAAACAAAACCATCTGTCCAAGAAGAGCACCCCAGAGTACCCAAAAGAGCTGAAGAAGGAAATGGTTGCCAGAGTTCAGCCATCTAAGAACTCTGAGGCCACTGTGGCCATGGTTCAGAGGGCCAGACCACTGCTCAATCCAGTAGTAGACTCTGGCTTCACTCACATTTGCTGCTTTCACAGGCATGCAGAACACAAGAGTTGTAAGGTCATGGAGGCTTTCCCCCAGATTTCAGAAGAAGGCCTCAGAGGCCAGGCAGTGTGCCTGGCGAGAAGAGTCATGCATGAAGTTGTGAAAGAGAAACTGAGAGTGCAATGGAGACCTCAAAATTTTGGAAACAACAGGAACAAGGATCACCTGAGGGAAAGGTCATGGGCTGTGAGAGGAGCCAGCACTAAAGAGAAGCTGTGAAATTTGCAGTGAGAGGCAATGTCATACAGACAGGGCCATCCAAGGACTTTGGTCCTCACATCTCACCACATCCTGCCTCTGGTGCTGGTCATGGAGCTACAGGATTTAATGGAATTGCAGGACTTGGTACTTGCCTGCTGGACTTCATTCTTGCTTTGACCCAGTTGCTTTCTATCCTCCTATTCCTCTTTTTGGGAATGGGAATGTTTATATTATACCATTGTATGCCAGAAGTGTTTAACTTAGGTTTGCACAGGGGTACACAGCTATGAGTTTTCCTTAAAGGACATTCTCCTTTATAGTTTTTTTACTGTTGTTCTGGAGGTCCAGCACAAGGTCCTCACACTCAGCAATATCCTCAGCCCAGTTTACATTTTTGATTTTAAGTCAGGGTCTTGCCAAGATACTAACTTGCTCAGGCTGGGCTTGAACTTGTGATCTTCTAGTCTCTGCCTCCCTGAATGCTTCTTTAAGATTGAAAGGAGGGAAACACTGTCAACAGGTGAACCTTCTTCTTGACTGCTACCATCAGGATAAATCAAGACATGTATGAGCACAGAAAGGGATTGAACAGCTTCACAAGGTAGGAAGCTAAAAGCAGGAGGCTATAAGGAACGTGTAAAGAACAATGTGTGCCCATATTGAGTGATGGCTCTGCTTTTTATCAAAAAGAAAAGAAAATTTGAAGATCTGCTTTTCATTTGAAACATGTATAAAAAATCTTTTGCAAAGAACATGCTTGATAAAGGGCTATTTTCCAAAGTACACAAAGAACCCGTCAAACTGAACAATAAGAAAATAAACAACCCAATTAAAAATTAACCAAAAACCTTAACAGACATTTCACCAAAGAAAATACACAGATGGCAAATATGTGAAAAGATGTTTTAGTCCATATGTCATCAGGGAAATGTAAATTAAAACAAAAATGAACTGCACTACACACTTAATAGAACAGCCAACTTCTAGAACACTGACAATATCAAATGCTGGTAAGGGTGTGCAGCATAAAGTGGCACACTGGTGCAGCCATGGGAAAGACACTTTGGCAGTTACTTACTAAACTAAACATATTCGTACTATGGGAGCCAGGAATTTTGCTCCTACGTATTTACCCAAAGGAGTCACAAACTTATGTCCCCACAAAAAAAGCACAGATGTTTTAAGTATCTTTGTTCATAATTTCCAAAACTTGGACGTAGTCAAGGTATCTTTTCACTTAATGAGAAAATAAACAGCAGTACACCCAGACAATAGAGTATCACGCAAGTGCTAAAAAGAAATGAACTATCACACCATGAAAAGATGTGGAGGAAACGTAAACACATTCACCTCAGTGAAATAAGACAGCCTGTATGATTACAACTGTACGAACACCTGAATAAGGCACAACTATGGAGATGGTAAAAGTGTCGGTATTTGCCAGAAGGGGGTAGGCATGGATACAAGGAGACCAGGGCATTTTAAGAGTAATGACACTTACCTATATGATGCTATCATGGTGGAAACATGTCCTCATGCATGCACCAAACCCACAGCATACCAAAAAGGGGCACAAACAGAAACTATGGCCCTTTGGTGAAAAAGATATCGCAATGTGGTTCATTACTTTTAACAAATTCTAGATTGAGGGGTAGTGTAGGCAATGGGGAGGCTGTGCACGTGTAGAAACAGGAAGCATATGAGAAATCTGTGTGCCTTCTTTTCAATTTTGCCATGTACTCAAGAACACCCTAAAAATAAAGTCCATCTTAAAAGAACCAGAAACCCTTACCTGGGTTGTAGGTGTCACATGTGTGGTTTAAAGCAATGATTGGATGAAAACTACAACAGCTCCAAAATATTTTTAAAAATACAAATGTGTTTTGCCACAAACAATTGAAAAACTCAAGTGTATGAAGGTGACAATAAAAATCTATGAAGAATAAATTAGAGGTAAGAATGATTATTCCTGTAACTAAGGAAAGGAGAGGCGAGGACAGAAGTAGGGTAAAAGGAAGGAAACACTCTAAATCAGAGACTTCCATCACAGACATACAGTTCGCGAGCACACCAAGGACTCAAGGGCATGTAAGTATCATCCAGGGCCAATCCTTGGAGAATACTAAGGAAGACAGGTGCAGTTGGGACAGGGGGAAAGGAAGAAAGGCCATAAGGTGTGAATTCTTGAAGAAAGGAGATATTGAAGAAACCCTGTTCTCTTTCCACCCTCTAAGTCTTTGAAGCTTTTGTTCCCTTTCTGGGCCCTATACTAGTGCGTGTGCCTCTGTGTGAGTCTCTGTGTGTGCGTGTGTTTGTGTGTCCATGTGTATCTCTCTGTCTATATGTGTCTGTGTTTGTCTATGTGCATGTTTATATGTAAAAGAGATGTGTATATGTAAGAGAGAAAGAGACTGCCATAAATACCCCTCAAGAAAAGAGCTACTCACAGACTTACCGTTACACCCACATAACAGTAAAAATATAGCTTCTACTGCCACTAGTTTCAGTCCCCAGTGGGACTAAAAGACAAGTCACAGGTCCCACCCACTCCCCATGAGAGCAGAACTCCAGTACAGCTCAGTACAGTGGATTCTGGTTGCTGTACAGAATTCACTCCCAACTGCAAACTGCTAGCTAAATTCAAGTGGCAATGTCCAAGAAATAGAGGATTTAAGTGACCAAGTTGATCTACACCTACCTTTCTCAGCCCTCATCATTTTCCTTGGGTAATTCAAATTTCATAGCTGGGCTATACAGCACACCCCCTTCTTTCCAGTTAAGAATTCTAAAACTACTCAGAAAAGAAGCTTTTAATGTTGCATCATAATCAGCTAGAACACATCAAGGGCACTGCACTCACTGGCCAGGTCCCGGTCTGGTCCCTTACTGTTGTCTTTTCAGGAAGGGTTTTCAATCACAAATACACACAGTGCCTGCTACGTGTCAGTGATAAAGTGCATTCATCTGTAGTGATCCATGGGTAAGTAAGACCTGAACCTCGTCCTCTAAGAGTTTATAACCAAACAAAGACATACGTGTTACTATACTACAGGACAAAATGAAATTTAGTGCTGAATAGAAATAGGGAAATAGCAATGTGTCTCTGGCATCTGGAAAGATTAAGGTCAAGAGGAATTATAAAGAAAATCACTAGCTCTTGTTTATCAAGCATTTTCCATGTGCCAGATTCCTCAATGAGTCCTTCATATAAATCACCTCAGTTAATTCTAACAACAAAGTAAGATGTGTAACATCATCCCCACTTCACAGCTGAGAAAAGAAGGCATACAGAGGTTAGGTAATCATACAATGTCATACTGCTAGTTAAATATTGAAAGAGGCCTGTTATGGTCTCAGAGTTTGTGTCCCCTAAAATTTGTGGACTGGAAGTGATCACCAATGTGGTAGCAATAAGAAATAAGGCTTTAGCAGGAGACGACTGTGTCTTGAGGATGGCATCCTCGTCATTAGGAATGGTGCCAGGGGAAATTATTTTCCCCTTTCTTACCATGTAAGGATTCAGGGAGAAGGCATGACTTATGCTCCAGGAACTGGGTCATCCCAGACTTTAAATCTTCAAGTACCTTGGTCTTGGGACTTCCAGCCTCTAGAACTGTAAAAATGCTCTATTGCTTATAAAATTTCCAGTCTATAGTATTTTACTATAGCAGACTCAATGGAATAAGGATTCATTTTAGACCTTTCTGATTCCAGAACCCAAGATAGAGCTCAGGGGAATATGAAGTGAGCTATTATGCTCTTCATAAGATACTGAGATAATTTTAAAACTTTTAGGGCTATTAACAGAATCCAACATTCATTTTTTTCTTCAATGTGGCCCAAGCATTATTCTATAGTAATGAGTAAAGCAGACAAAATGGCCTGCCTTCTTGGAAGGTAGTTATAATAAAAGTTAAGTATAATAACTTGGGGAGAAAGCTACATGTGTGGGGAGAAATATTTTAAGAAGTTCTTGAAGTAGAAAGTAATAAAGCACATCTGATAAAGATTACCAGATACAAGCCTGTAGTCTGACAATGATTAGGTTTCTTAACTTGCTAAGCATGGGAGACTGCACACCAGAGGAACCATGTGGCAACTACTAAGCAAATGAAGTGACAGGCTCATTCTGGATGGCAGTGTGTGCCATGAAATTAAAGTGAAACAGTATTTGGATAATCTCAAGTTAGAACAGGACTGTGTTTTCAGAGATCAACATCAGACCCGAGCTCAGATGGAGTTTCGGAATCCTCTCTCCCTAAAAACTAAAGAATTAAGCCACATTTGGAATGTTGTCTAAAATACCCTTATTTTAAACTTTTCAACTGACCTGGAAACCAAGCCTGTTCCAGGCAAGAAAGAAATGTCCTATTATTCCATTATCACTAATATATTTTCAAACAGTAAAGCTGTGACGGCCTAATATATTAGAGAACAAGTTTTTTTTTTTCAGCCCTATGTTCTTTTGTAAATTAACAAAAAGAATGTTTGCAGAGGTTCACAACGGTCATTCCTCAACTCTACAACCTCTGTGTTAAATGGTGAGGCCACAGAAGAATGAAGAAGGCTGCCTATCTATACAGATAAGAAAGAACTTAGCATTCTGGGGAAAATAGGAGGGGCAGGGGCGATGGGAGATAATGGGAAGGCACAATGAAAATAAGATGGAGAAAAGCCTGTGTGTGGAATAATGTGGCCTGTCCCACCATACTGAAGGAAGTTTACTGAGCTCACAGACAGAGAGCCAAAGAATGACAGCACAAGAACCAGACAGCAAGGAAGAGGCTATGATTCACAGGAAGTAAATGCAGTGTGGGATAGGATGGCATGAATTCCCAGGAAGTATACGATTCTCCCCTGGGAGTTAACCAAAATCTATGGGATGTACTTGAACTTTCACAGGCCATAAAGTAATTTCACATCTTCAGGCAGGGGATTATATGGAGTTCTTACGACATCACTCTAAAGGTGAAGGCTGGACAATCAATTGCAGTTGGCTACTAGAACTGAAGTGGCCACAGTTGTGTTATGCTGAGGATGTCGCGAGGAACTAAGGCTGCAGGCAGGGCATGCTGTGGCACCTGCGTGCAAGGCCATTGTAAATTTGACTGCCTAAAGCAAAATCTTAACATCTTGGCATCTTAAGGATACATAATCTAAACATGACTGTGTGAGCCATTAAAAGATACTGAGTGAATCTAGAATTATAGTCCTTGGCAAGGAATCATAAATGAAAAGGTGTTATAGGCTTCAAGATTAAGTGAAGCAAACCTGTCCTTTAGTGGTATTTTATCTTTCCCAGTAACTTCAAAATTTTCTTTAACTTTCCAACATTTAGAAAATGGAAACCATCATGTTTTAAGTAAAATCAAGTCGCCTGATTCTTTTGAAGGATCAAAATTTTTAAGAAGATTCAGTCCATGCCCCCAAGTGGCAAAGGGAGGCTGGGATGGATGCGCTATGGAGTCTCTGTCTCTCTGGGTTCCCCATCGTTCACAAATGCCTCCTACCCATCCAGTTTCCCTTATTTCTATTACCTGGGGGACTCCAGAGGAATATGTATCTCCTCAACGTAGAACCAAAGGTCTTGGCACTTTGCTGACAAACGATAAAGAGATCCCATTTGTTCACTTGTGTCCTCAAAGCTGGTTTGGGAGGCATTTCTTCCCCAAGAATGTAATATTGTAACTTGGCAGGATTTATTTTCTGTTCTATGCAAAGAGACATGCTACCCCTCAGTCCAGATTTCCTTCTTCATTCACTATATGGTCTGTGTAGTATCTTCTTCTTGGTTATCAGCATTTGTTTGTGAAGAAGGACAATGTGACCTCTCAGGAAGGAGGACCCTTTGAGTGAAGAACACCGTTAGCAAATCAATCCTAAAGTGATTTATTTCCAAGCAGTAGATAGCAAGGAGGCAGTGTATATTTATCATTTGGACAAGGCCGTAATAAAGATAAATATGGAGTTTGAGTTCCTCTAAGGAAGTGGCTTTAACTTCCGACATATGCCAAATGCATTGCACAGCTAATTAAGTGGTATTTGCATATGCCTTGGCAGTTGGTAGGAATGACTGGTTTGTCTACATTTGGATGTGCCATTGATGTTTTAAAAAGTCAGCAACCTTTGAGGGGTAATGTCAAGGATTAAATTCAAGGAGATACTCAATGCTAATAATTAATGCATGTTAATTAAAAAAAAACTATGGCAATACTTTGTAGAGCTGCAACACAAAGGGCAAAGGAACAGAATGTTAGTCTCACCTCCATGAGATTAATAAAATCATTATTGTTCAATTCCGTTTTATTGTTATTTTTCTCTGCATTTGTACGATCTCTGTTGTCATATACACATAAATGTAAAGAAATGGGACTAACTCAATTATCCTGGTGATCTCCAAAACGGACTTCTAGCCTTGAAAACCAGGACCCAAAGTAGAATAAAGCAAGCAAGTCACATAGGGAACGCATTTTAAGGAGGCAAGCATTCACTCTCAGGACCATGCCAAGTATAAGGTCGGCATGTGTGAGTCAGTATCTCCTTAAGTTCAGCTCCCTGGAGGCCTTGCCTGCTTTATTCTAGTCACAGCTCTGTTGAGACTATTTTTACTGCTGAACTGTGATGTTCTAAGGTCTTACTGAGGGAGTGGAAAGTCTGAAACATGTAGAACACTTACAAAATCAAAACCATAGACAGGTGCAGCCACTTATTAAGACACACAAGGCAGATAACACTACAAACCCTTATATACAGTCAGAGTTAGAAAAGTTGAGTGATCAGCATGAATTCATAAAGTGTCTGAACATCCTTTTCTTAATTTCAAAATCCAGTAAGGGAACTTAAAGTCTAACTGCCAAGGAAAACGCCTGCAGGTGAAAAGTCAAGGATACCACCTTGAAGTTATGTGGTTTGTGATTAGTTTACTAGTCCATAGTACTGGATGCCCAATAGAAACTAAAACCCATTGTTTCCATCTAAGCTGAAAATTTCTGATACCCTGATAAAAGGATTAATTTGCCTGTGAAAACCTTTTCACACAGAGTCAAAAAGGAAATATCAGCCTTGACTCATTTATAACATATTCAAAGTAGAATATGGAAACAGGAGTGACAAGAGATTTCAGGTCTCTTTGCTCCATATGACTCAAAATAAATTACAAAGTAGCTATCGTTTTAATCTCAGCTCCCTACAACTCCTCTCACTGCTTCTCCTCCAATCTCTAGGGCCCAGAATATGACAACATACATCAAGACTCAAAATAAATAAATAAAGAAACAGGATAAAGTAGCGCTAAATTGAAAGAGGCCATTCTCATCCAGCTTTAATTGGTACCTAATCTGAAAATTTCCACACAAGGATCACTGAGTGCTTCCCGATCTGTGTGTATCGGGTATGGGGAGCGACCTCCTCAAGAACACTGAGCACAGAATTGCTCTACTCTCCAAACATGGGGATTAGCATTTCCTTTGAAATAGTTACAGTACATGGAAATGGAAAGTCCTTGATAAACTGTGGTTTCCATTTGTTGAATTTGACTTAGCTCAGTTCTCTTACAGGTTCTTCCTTAGTCTGGCTGGGTTATGTGAGAGTGAACTCTTCAATACACAAATTTCAAACACGGAATTTATTAAGTATAGTTTAGAACCTAGCATAAATAGGGTTGCCCTTAGAAAGTTTGGGCTCAACATTCTGAACTGGTTGAAGCCACTCAGCAATTATTTAAATAATTATTAAGTATCACTAAGCATACAAGTCTCTATTCTTTTTCTTTTTTTTTTAGACAGAGTCCTCCACTCATGATGTAGCCTGAGGTGGCCTCAAACTCATGGCAATTCTGCCTCAGCCTCACTAGTGCAGAGATTACAGCGTGCACCACCACACCAGGCTTAAGACTCTATTCTTGGTGGTGGAGGGAGGTAGGGCGAGAAGAGCAGATGCCAAAGAGACCTAGAGTCTGTGAAGAGAGTTAATTGTCTAGTAAGGAGGTTAAAAGTATGCACATGAGTAGCTAATAGGAAGTAAAGCTACTTTTCACAAGACAGGAACAGCGAATAATAGGTTACAACCCTCAAAGTGTGTCCTGCAACCCACTAAAGGAAGCTTGTAAAAATGCAGACTCTCAGGCCCCAGCCCTAACCAAATGATTCAGAGTCTGCAAGCCGTAAAGTATCCACAAATAATTCTTATTACAGGGTGAGAAGCCCTGCACTAGAGTATTTCATAGGAAGGAGAAATTACTTCAAGCTGAGGTTTCAAGAAAAATATCTAAAGAAGGAATATAGCACACGGGCCAGATTTCAGTGATGGTCACCAAGCATTATTTTCCATATATGTGGCTAGACCATACTTCTTCGTCTCTTTTTCAGCTATGTGAGGCTATGACTAATTAACTTCCAATGGAATGTCAGCAAAAGCAGCATGTGCCACTTTAAGAACTGGCTCCTAAAAGAGTAGCCATGTCTTAGGCACTCTTCTCTTCCTCTAGCTGGTACCATGCATGAGGTGCCAATCTCGACCATGCAGATGAAGACGATGATAGAGCAACACTATGTTGGTGGAATAACTTACCACAGCCCTATTTTCTGGATGACAATGTATCGCTGAGCCCCTGTCATTCTAAAACACTCAAGATGAAACTATTACATGAGAGAAAATGGACTTGAATTTTTAAGTCACTCAAGTCTATAATGCTTTTCTTAGCAAGGGTCTGTGTTTACTCTAACAAATGCAAACTCATACAATGCAAATACAGAGTGAGGGGGGAAAAGGTATCGCTGCTTGAGGAAACAGCAAAACTAAACACAGTGGTAAGTACGTGCATAGAAAGTTTTGGGAATCACAACAGTTTGCCTGCTGAAGCACATTAATGTTAAAATAGCAAACAGAATTAGAAAGTTCAAAAATCCCATTATTCTTGATCTGACATTCCAAACCACTGTGACTGGGGGCCACTGAATATCTAACAAGGGAATGACACAACGCATTAGGGAAAACATTCCGGCGATAGTGTGATGGATTGAAGGGGGAAGAGCAGAGAAGCAGGAAATCCACTTAGGCTTTTCCAATAGAACAGAAATAACAGCCTCAAAGAGGGTAATTCTAGTAGAAATACATTGATCAAAGCGCCTCCATTCTCAATTTAGGCACCTCTTCCCTACAAAAAATCTAACAAGGAGCTTTGGGTTCTAAGAGGCAGAACTAATGATAAGAAAAAAATCTGGTGTAGAGTAAAATTAGGCATCTCACAAAAATACAGTAAACAATCTAGGTCTTTGAGTGCGGATTTTAGCAAAACAAAAAGAAGCTATGAATATAAAAAAGTTTTATAACCAAAACAGTGTAAGTATTATGTGGAAGTTTATTAAAATATGCTGATTTTATTAGTATTTGAAGAAAATAAAAGTGAACTTTAAATAAAATATTATCTTCCCAGTGAGCTCCTCCCACTTGTGAGTTACTTTCCCTTTGACTAACTGCCTATAGTAAGCATCTGGCCATAGTTCTATTATTTTCCCCAGTGAGTCTATTGTAACTCTAAAGTCATGGGAAACATTTCAATGCACTCCTCATCAAAACTCTGTTGTCTACATTTTAAATTTTAGAGTATTTTTGTAATGTTGCCTTTCAAGCGATTTAGATATTTCTCTAAGGGATAAGCTTGAAAGCAGGCCACAACCATGCCAGAAAATAGGTAAGTTCCATAATACATATACGCCAAGGTGGGGAGTGGTTAGAATTCCGGAATTTTTACAAATTCCAACTGAAGCATTCCTGAGATTGTGAGCACACAAATATTGAACTTGAAAATTACAAGTTTCAAGAGTGTAGAGAGTGCACTAAAGAAGTTGATTGAAATCAATTACCCTCCTGAAAATTGGGAGGTGTTCAGAGAACAATTAGGAAGAGTCCAATCCATATTCATTAACACAGAGTGGGTCCCCAAATGACAGAGATATCTGCTGTGATTAACAAAGAAGATTAAAAAAGGAAGGACCGCCTCATAGAAAAGACAAGCATGGGACAAGCTTTTGAACACAACAGCAGCATTCTTAAACTGCAATCAAAAGAAGCTTTAATCTAATTCATGGTAAAATATATTTATCAGTACAATCATGTGTTACATATACAATGGTATATACCACATAGCGTATTTAGTAAGCTATACACCTAGATTTGTGTGAGCACATACACTGATATTTGTACAATGACAGATCGGTCCAGTGATGCAATTCTCACAACATATCCCCATAATTAAACAATGTATACAAGTGAGGAGGTTCAATTCACATATGAACACAGAAAGTGCAGGTACCTCATATGTTCCTGCCCGTTCCTTAAATGATAAATTGATAATTACCTTACTCCATTCACTCTGTTTTAACAAAATACCATAAACTGAGTGTCTTACAAACAACAGAAATTTCTCACAGTTATGGAGGCTGACAAGTTCAAGAGCAATGTGCCAAGAAATTAAGTGTCTAGTAAGGGCTTATTTCCTGGTTCACAGGTAGCATGTGTTCCCACGTTGAAGACACATAGCAACTCTATGGCATTCCCTTTTACAGGGGCACTAATCCATTAATGAGGGTTCCACCATCATGACCCAATCACTTCCTGGGTTAGTTAGCTTTTCTACCAGATGGAATACTCAACCACCACAACTTAAGGAGAGGAGGATTAATTTGGCTCAAATTTTCAAGCAATTCAGTCCATGGTTGGGGGGCATCAAGGCAGAAATCTTTGATAAAGGGATTGACAGGGCAAAGATTCTTAGCTCATGGTGCCCAGGAAACAGAGCAGAGAAACAACTCCAGCTAGAAAAAAAAAGCCAAGGACCATATATAGTACCCTAAGTCATGCAGATTTCAAAGCCAATCAAGTTGACCCTCCCCTCTACCTACCACACTTCCAAACAGTCCCTCTTCCTAATATTACCATAACATCATCTTACAGGTTTGGCATTTACCACATATATTTTGAGAAGAAGCAACACAAAAATCCAGATCACAGCAATAATATTTTGCACAGTAGGTCATGGCCTAAACATAAACACATGGACATCAGATGCCTTTCAGGAGGTCCCTGGCCAGAAAGCTCTCCCTCCTGAGCTGCCACTCTTCAGACAGACTTAGAATTCACCTTAGGCCTTAAGAAGTAAATTCTGGCTCCTGTTCCAAAGTCTACCTACCTACTTGGTCAGTCTTTGAAGGAATCAGGAATCTCTCTGTAAAATGGTGACTATAGAATTTGTCCTGCTAATCTCACAAAGCCTTAATAATCAAATATCACTGAGTATATGAAAGTTAATCACTGCTCTACAGGGTAAGGAACTTTTACCATTTTACTGTTTTTTTCATAAAAGCAATTTCCTATGTGCCAGGCACTATGCTAAGCACTTAATCTTCATTTGAATTACTCTTCACAATTACCCTGTAGAAACAGTTTCTGCCTTTGTCCCATTGAACAAGAAAAGAAAGTATCAGAACGTCACATGACCAAGATCACGCAGGTAGCAAATGGTATAGCCAGAATGTGAAGCCACATATTTTGATTCCAGAGCCCATGTTCTAAATCACTGTGCTAACTCATGACATTAATATCTAACATTTACATAGCCTTCTGCTTTCTTTGAATTATTCCTCCTGTGAGTTCCTTCTGTACTTTGCAGGTTATTGTGTACTTCTGTATACTATATCATTTAATCAGCACCTCAATCCTGTGAGGTAGAGAAATCACACCCAGCTTCATAGAGAGGAAACCAGATCGAGGGAAAGAAACTTAACCAAGGTTAAACAGATAACATATGTTTAAGTATTCTTCCTGATAAATGGAGGTTACTAATTTCGCTTTCTGAGTATGTCAAGATCCAGAAGCATTTTATCAGTTGACATGAGAAATCTATTCTCATAATCTCAGAAAATTATATAATTCATTGGTATGTGTGTGTATGAAATTGTAAATTTTCTGAGCAAAAGAGTGGCAAATAAGGATGTGTTTGCAATCCTAAATAATTAAATGGTCATTATATGTGTTAATATCCATGCTAAGGATCTTCAGCACATTACTTCACACACACACACACACACACACACACACACACACGTATGTATATGTGTACAGATACATTCTGATTAAGTACCATGGGATTTAGGAATAGCAAGGGTTCCCAGGTGTCAGGGAACAAAATAACCGTAATTACCAAGTGTGGGCTAAGTTGTAGTCAGGTGCCAGGAGGCAGGTTCTGAGCATTCAAATGCCCTCACAATGGCAATCCTACAGGCTGGTTGAAGAGCTAAGCCATTTTTGATAGAATGTACCTCATAAGCCCTTCAATGATAAATCCACATGCAAGTATTATTCATTAATATACTAAGCACAGTTTACAGATGGATTCATTTGTGGATCTTTTAACTGCAAAGACTAATTCATTTAAATGCAGAATTCAGTATTAGTCAATGAATGAAGGTGAAGATTGAGTGACCTCTCTTCATCCACCCCACCTCTCCCCGAAAGGCAAGTGAAGTACACAGATAAGGCTGAGACACCGGAGACTCTCGCTTGCAGCATGCCTTCCCTCCGCTTCTGGCTCCCTGCTCTCCAGATGCCCAGTGCCCGCATGCTGTCTCCCATTGCTATGAACCATCTGGTGTTGCTTCCCTGCAGCAATGCATGTCGCTCACCTACACTTATCTCTTTAAGTGACCTCTCTCCTTAGGATATCACATGGGATTGCAAGTGGCTCTGAGAAATTAATTACCACTAATTTGTAATGGCTGAAGATGAATTTTGTTATTCAGTCCCACATCTACCTCAAACTAGATAACAAAAGGCTATATGGTAGAGCAAATAAAAAGTGGTGTAAAAATCTGCTGCACTGAAGTCGGGACAACAGAGACCCAGTTCAAGGTCTTTTAAAGCTGGTCTGTGTAATTTCTTATCTTTGGGGATGAGTGTCTTAATTCTGACCATACCAGCTACCTATTTGTGGGTTATCAGTTCCCCCCTGCAGGCCCCCATGGTCTGCCCCAGCTACCCCAACGTGAAGATGAATCATTTTGGACTCCTGTATGTTTTTCTATAAAACAGAACTGGATTTAATTCTGTTTATATACAGCCCATTTCTCTCAAAGAGGGGCCTTCTTTTCTTAATTGAGTCTGACTCCATAGGTTGGACAATGAGTGGAGGGAGCATATTATAAGACATCTCAGAATATTTTAACTTAAGGCCCAGTCTTAGCATTCCAAATGCCAAAATAAGAGTTTGGAACTTGATTCTGTAGGACAGTAGGAAAAAGGAAACTTTGGATGTTTTCTGAGCAAATGAGTGACAAGAAAGGTTGTGTCTGTAATACTAAATACTTAAATAATCATTTTATGTGCAAAGAGTTTCACCTACCTTACTTCACTTAATTTTTACAATAATCCTATGAATGATGTATTTTCATCCACTTCTTACACAAATCAAGACATAGTCATGGTATATTACTTGCTTATGGTCATACAGCTACTTATTGAGGATATAAACTCAAGTTTGCCTAATTTCCAAGCTTATATTCTTTAGTTTCGTTACCATGGTGCTACACAGACACAGAGAATAAGATTCGAACGCGAGGTGTATCAGGAAGAAAACAAAATGCTTGCATCTTATCTGACACCCGACCTCCAACTAAATAGCAGACACCAAACAGTCTATGTGAAGGTTTATTCCTTTAACTCAGTCAGCTCTCCCTCTGTACTATGACTTTTAGAGTCACCATCAGTCATTTCCCCTTTATGATGGAGCATTCCTCCATGGCTTCCTAAAGCAGAATTTGATAGGTGTCACATAGAAGAAATCATGGTTGCTCTGAGAATCTATGAGAGAAAGGAAAAGGAAGGGACAGGCCATTCATGGGAGGAGAAGTCAGGGCAAAAAGCCAGTAAAGAAGAGGAAGTATCAAAGATGAAATTTTGACTTAATAGTTTTGTTGAGATTTGGTTTGCATATTATAGAAAAAGAATTATCTTTAAAACAAAAACAAAAGTAAAATGTAAAAATAGCATAAAACAAAGTAGGCAAAGCTATTTCTAACTGAAGCATGGAATAAAAAATGAATTTTCCTTGGCATTATAAGCCATCTGTGCAAAATAATTCATTCAAATTTTGATATTAATAAAAACTGGCTTAATAGGTCAATAAGATGAATTTCCCAACATTGTTGGTCATATTATGGCATTTCCAGCTTTTCTGCTGGCATTTCTTGCCCCAGACCTTACTCTTAGCTCCTATTTACCACAGTACCTTATAATCAGAATAGGAATAACTGATGTTTTTCTCTTGATTCTATCTTTCTTGGGGAAGAAAGCAGAAGAAAGTGACCACTCTTGTTCCTAAATAAAAATGACAGATAGAGAAATGCGATCTGTATTAGCTTGGGTCCTCTAAGGGAACAAACTCAACAGGAAGTATCTATGTTAAGTTACGCAAGGAGATTTATTAGGTAAGCTTACAGGATCAAACGTAGAAGAATCTCAACTGTCCATCCGCTGATCAGGAGAAGCAGGAGAGTCAACAACAGCTATGTGTGGGGTCAGAGATGGGAGGGCCCACGATGGCCATCTTCACGCAGAAGAGCTGGAGGATCAGTTAAGAAGGTGGAAGACACGGAACAAGAAAGAGAAAGGATACAACACCAGACCAAAGTTGAAGCCTGGAAGCTAATTGTAAAATCAACAGCTCAAGTCTATGTTGGAAGGCAGAGAAAAACTGGAGATATGTTCAAGGGCAATGGCAAAGATTGAAGCTCTTCCAAAATCAGAACACTTCCTTCTTTACCTTTCCCATCCAAACTCACATCTAGGATGGTGCCCTCTATTTGCTGGCCTTCATGTTAATCACCCACAGACACACTCAGTACTAGGCTCTAGCAATCTCCTGGCATTTCTTAATTCACTCACGTTGGCACAGCATGACTAACAGTCACATGATCCTGGAACTTGCTTATTTGTCCAATGAAGCCAGACTCTTGTAGCATGTGAGATGACTCTTAAAGACTCAAATGAGCACAGATCTCCACAGGGGCAAGAATAAGCAAAACAGTGGTGCTGTGGGAGACTGTGGTCGTGGTGCTGTGTGTGTGTAAAGACAGAGAGAGGACCAGCATCCAAAGAGTTACTCATCACAGGTTGGTTGGTGCCCATGCTCTATTTCACATATATCTGTTACTGGACTCCCCACTTCCTCCTTCTTTGCACCTCTAGTGCCTATTGCAGTGGCCCATCCATTACGAAAACATACATAGGAAGCAAACAAACAAGATTACACATACAGTGAATCTCACTTGTTCACTGACTCTGGAGACTGGCACATTTTTCTAATGGATCTTCAATGATCAATAGCTGCAAACACTTCAGTGTTGAGTCTTCCCAATCAATGGTCTATAATATGTTAATGAAGCATAAAAAGCACTAGAGAAACACCTTCAATTTTAAGGAAACTTTTCGTACTACAAAATATAACCACACCAAAAATGTAGTTGATCTTTTAGGTGATTTTGATATATCTCGGTTTTCTTAAGCAGGAGCACCTGCGGTAGCAATTTCTTCTAGCCCCTCTTCCATAAAGCAACTTGACCAATTTAAATATACCTCTGTAAAAAAAAAAAAATGTTCCTTAGCAGCAATTGTTAGGCAAACCCACAGCTGCTGCTTATTGTTAGGCACCAACTTTAAGCAATCAAACTTTCTCTGCATCAGCTGAAAAAGGAAGAACCACACACCCACCATGCTTAACTGCCTCACACCTGTGATTTGAAAGCCACGCACTTGTCCCTTCTTCCTGGGAATCTTTCAAACTTAAGCTCCTTCCAGAGTTAACAGTTTGAAAATCAGCAGCTAGAACCTTCCTAAGTGCAGAGGGACCCCATGGGAACAGCTTCAACTCAAGCCATTGCCAGATTCTCTCTTCCAAAAGACAATGGCGATATTTTATTTTACGCTTACTGTATGTGAGTTACTGTTTTAAAACCAGTATCTTTGGCTGGGGATGTAACTCAGCGGTGGAGTGCTTCCCTAGCATGCACCAGACCCTGGGTTCAATTCCCCAGACCACAAAATATAAATAAATAAAAATAAAATTAGAACCATTATCTCCTTGTTTACAGGTAAGGAACCAAGGCACAGATATGCTAATAACCTGGGCAAGACTACACAGTTCATAGATGTAAAGTCAGTGCCATGTAGTTTTTCAATTTATTCATCAACTGACTACCCTTCACATGGCTAAAAATACTTGTTAAAGTGAATTATTAAAATTGGTGCTGATTTTA
Source organism: Ctenodactylus gundi (assembly GCA_004027205.1). Classification (NCBI taxonomy): domain Eukaryota; kingdom Metazoa; phylum Chordata; class Mammalia; order Rodentia; family Ctenodactylidae; genus Ctenodactylus; species Ctenodactylus gundi. The sequence goes on from PVKB01000038.1 coordinate 745,874, forward strand.
AAAATCAAAAGCTATTTAATTACTATTAATTTTATTCTTTTATCTTTGTCATAGCACTTAGTTTTAGACAAGCGGTAATATCTGTCTTCCAGACCCTAGGTATGGCCAATTGACAAGAATTATAAATCTCTGCCCATGTTTTCCTCTCAACTCCATCTCTACCTGTCAAAATACTATATACCCTCAAGGTCTATCTCAAAACCCTCTCCTCTCTGCATATGTCATGGTCACCTAGTTGATACAAGCTCTTCATCCTTATAGTTCTCCTTTGGGAATCTGTCATAGACTAGTTGATATTGGGATGATTATTTTAACCTCACCTTCCACGCAACCCTAAGTTCCTTAGAGGCAGAAATAGAAACATATTTATCTCTGAGTCCACTGCAGGGACTAACAAATTTCCTCACAAAAGGTGGATGCAGAGTATGTATTTATTGAATTTCCAGTTGAAAATCATATGTATGTTGTTGCTATGAAACAAGTAAATAAGGATAATAAGAGACAGTGAAAAAAATTAAAGCAGAAAAGAGGTCAAAATTGGAAGCACATAAGAAATAAGGCAGAAATAAGTACAAGTACCAAAAGTCTGTGTTACATAGGAAGCTAGAAAGAGTATAAACCATGTGACACGAGAAAGTATGTAGCCAAAAAACACAATATCATAAAGAGGACACCATATAATTGTTAATACCTCTACCACAGGGTGCAGGAAATAACAGCAGTCTAGTATGATGGTCGCCATGATAAAATACTTTAGATTGGTAAATGGCATAAAGTCAAAAGTAACCAACTAATGGGAAGAGAATAGTCAAATTCATACAGAAAGCTGTTCTAGTTGTAGTGTAAGAAGTCATTGACTGCATTATTGTTCAACTATTCCAACAGAATTCTGGGGAAAGAGCATAATTAGGGAAGACTTAAATTCATTAGCTTTCTTCCAAGCTAGGAGAGAAGTATCTTCATTTTGCAATCCACCAAAAATTGTTATGATCAATCAGATTTTCACATCTCATTAACAATCTGGTTACTTTTTTGGAAGAATCCAACAGCCTAGCATATAGCAAGCTTTACCTTCAAAAGTGCTTGGAAGCTTATAAAAATTGGTAACAAGACGGAAGGTTCACCTTTGGAATGAAGCTTTCTGAAGGAACCTGATTCAGAGTTCTAGTCTCTACCCCACTTCCTATAACTGGGCTTAGTCCAGGCATCAAGCAATGGTTCCCATATGCCATTCACAGGTTAGTGTTGTTGATAGTTTATCCCAAATATACAGGTGATATTAACTATGATTTTGTTAGGTTTTTCTTTTATTCTATATTTATACAAAAGCCATCATGTCTTGTTTTATTGGAATACTCTGGCTTTCCTACTTTTTAAAATTCTCTTTTTTATGAGATAATGTAATATTACTATATGGATGAGGGCACACCTGTGCATGTACGTGTGTGCAATTTTATGTGATGAAATAAAATACTGGCAATCTAATATTGGTCAACTATATATCTATATTTATGTATCTATATACTTGAACATACTTTTTTAGCCAGCTTCAAAAACTCTCCTTAGAAAGATGTTGATAACCCTAATGAATATATGCAGGAATTGAAGCATACTAATTCCAACTGACAGGCAAATTCAGCAACAATCTCCTGTTGTAGTAACAGCTATTTTCTTCAAGTACAAAAGCCAGTAAATTTTATTTCGTACAGTTACACAGTATTATGAATCTCTTGCAAAGTGTATCTTAGGGAAATCTATGAATTAATACTAGGGGTAGAAGTTTATGAAGGCATAATATTCATCATAATTCCATTTAATGTATAAAGTGTATGAACAGTCTTCCTGAACATTCCAAACAGAGATGCCCTCATATATTTACCCTTGAATCAAGCACTCCAACATCACAGCATATTTGTATTTATAGATTTTCTTCCTTGGAACTCAGCCTCACAAACACTTCAGTGCAGTCTCTCACTGTCCTTTTGCAGTTTCCTGGTGGAGATGACATTTGCTCAGCTAGAGAATAGACACTTTCTAGCTGAGTTGCTCATCATGCTGATACCCCAAGGCCTGGCTGATTGGCTGTCAGAGGACTCCAGCTGTTTAGCTGCCCTGATGTGTCTTTCATAGGAAAAGACATTTCTTGGAACATCAACAGCTTGTTAAGGACTGGGGAGTGCAGACGAGAACATTTTGAAATTTTGGAGGTACTACATATTTTCAACTTGTAGGAGGTGTGACGATGATACAAAGAAGGGGCTGAAAGGGAGACTTTTTCCACGCATCTATGTGTGATTCATTTTCAGAGCTAACCTTACAATATGCAATGAGCAACCTTCCACAGCTTAGAAGGTCATGTGCTGGTAGGAAGTGCTGGTAGGAGAAGCAAAGCCTATTACCAACCCTTGGGGGGGGGGGGGGGCAATGTAAAAGTTATCAAATAAGCTGGAAAACTCCTCATGGATTGTAAGTAATTTCACCTTCGATGTGATTTTCTTTGTGCCTTGATTTCTTCTTCTGAAAATTGAGGGCAAAGAATACTCTCAGGCATTCTTACAAGACCCAGAAAGCAAAAAGCGTACCAAAGATACCTGGACGCCACAGGTCCTTTTGGGAAGCCAAGTTGGTAGCTAGAGAGCGCAGAAGGGAGGAGCCCGCTGCTAACAAGGCCAGGCTTGCCAATTTGAAGCCCATGTGGGCCAATTAGCTCTGCTTTCTTCCACAGTCATTGACTGACCCCTGAACTCCAGCCAGTCATCTCACAGATCTGTGCCATTGGCCACTGGGGTCACCAAGAGAAAGTGTGTGGTTGGCTCAGTGAAAACTAACTAGCAATGGCATGTCTTCAAGTGTCACCTCTATGTACAAGAGACAGATCAGCACCTCTTTGAGGCAGTGGTACTATTTAATGGCCTGATGGAAGCTCTGCGACACCTGTGTGCCTCCACGCTTACACTCATTATTTGCTTGTCTAATTCTCATGCAGAACTATGGACTCTGAGAATTTACATTGTTTTAACCTAAGTAGTGTGTCTTACTCAACCCCATTCACCCTAGCATCTTGCACAGTGTTGGCACATAGTGGAGGCTCAGTAAACGAATGAGGGAATGGGAAGGGTTTAGCTTCAGCTTTCCCAACCACGGTCGGACAACAGTTCAGGGGATCACCAAGTTCACCAGCAAATTCTGGAAACACAACCCAAAAGAAAACTGGATAATGTTCAAAAATGATAATGGACAAACGCCTTTGCAAAAACATTACCCACGTGCTAAGGAGAAGACGTGGTTAATAACAATGCAGGCTGCCAGGGCAGCACCAAACTCTAAAGGTTGTTTAAGCAGTGACCTAACCCAGGCTTTTACACTTGTGCAAATAACACTGCAAAGCCTGTTAGAATAAAAATCAAAACCATCATCTGAGTTTCCAATGGGGAGTCATGGGTTTGGAATGGAAGGTCCTAAAAGGTGTGTATGGTGCTTTGTCAACAAGCCATGCTCGTGAAATGCACTAGGGAAGGAAAATTAGTAGGTGCTTTGAGCTCTTTCTTCCAAAAATAGCTGAGTCTTTCACCTGGAACTCCCTGTGCCTCTTGCCTAAAACATACTGTTCTCTGGTCATGCCTACCCACACTTCGCAGGTGAACTCTATTAGTTGTCTAATGCTTAACTCAGATATCACAACCTGTGGAAGCCTAATTGACCATCATCCCCAAGGTGGATTCATAACACCTACTGTGTACTCCCCACAGTACCTTACAATTTCTCAAATTAGAACCTTTATTATATTATTATTTTCATTTTGTCTGTTTATCTCTTCTCATGAACTGTGAGTTTATTAAGGGAAAAACTCTCTTTCAGTAGATCTGGAGAGGGTTAATTCTTATGATCAGGGAAGTTTTGGAAATGTTGTTCAAATACATTGTTCTTACTGTCTTAGACGAACACCTAAACACAAAACACCACCACTGGCTAACTCAACCAGAAACACGGGTTTTATTCCAAAACTGATCTCTTCAGTCCTGAATACCAGTTGACAAAAGGCAAAGAAGGAACGTGTAGCCACAGAGGTAACTTGGCTGCATTCTCATTTTACAGAGAGAGAAAAACTAAAGGCCACACAATTTATTTGATCTGTTCAGTCACAGACCATAAGCGCCAGAGCCGGGATTCAAAGCTAGGTGTTGTTATTTTCCAAAATTTTATTTTGAGAATGTTTAAAAATACAGGAAAGTTACAAGAGATGAAGCATCATATGTCCACCATCTAAATTCTACCATTAATATTTTACTATTTTTGTTTTATCACAGATTTATCCATCCTTTATCCACTATTTTAATTTTAGTGCATTTCAAATTACAGACATTAATGTTTTTCAACTATATAATTAGGGCAAACACATTCACTACTATTTAACATTCATTTATAGATTTCATTCTCTTGTGATGTATGGTTTGCTTCAAATTTTATGCACAAATCTAACATATACATTTGCCAGGTTTTGAAAAATGCATGGACTTGAGCTACCCAAACCCCCATAAAGATTTAGAACATCTGTAGCACATGAAGCTATATACGATTGAAAACATTAATTGTACATTTCAAAATAGCTAGTAGAGCAGGTTTTAAATGTCCATACAACAAAGAAATTACAACTTTTCTACAAATTACAAACAAGGCTTTAGAGATGGCATTTGAAGGGTAGAGAACTTACTGAGGCAGCAAAACCAAGAGGGTTGGTGAGCTAATGTGGAAACTGGAAGACTGCTAACTCTTCCACATAGAATAATATCTAACCTCCAGTAGCAATAAAAATTCCATATTGGTGCCGTTCTCATATAGAATAGCTCCTACCATTTGTAGAACAGTCTTTTTCCTTCATCTTCACTAGAACATGGTGCCCCACTCTTCATTCTAGAAGGATCTGCACCTCTGTGTTTCTGTCCAGTATCACAGGAATCTCAACCATGGAAGAAATGACATCTAAGCGTATGAAAAATGCTTGCCAGAATTTTTGCACATGGCTAAAAAGGTGGTCGTTTCCGAGGAATACCACAAAGAAATATCAGGTAACCACACAAGTCCCCAAATTATTAGTCTACTGGCTCGTCAAATGCTTGACAGTTTCCCATTAATAATAAAGTTAAAAAGTACATATTAAATATTGGGTCCTTTTGAAGTCAAGTGCATTGAAATTCTAAGGCGAATTCTTGCTTGAGAGAAGCAAGAGTCTAGCATGGGTTTGAATATCTCATAGCTCAATTACCCCTTTTCATTGAGTAGAATGGAGCGTGGAGAAAAGGAGACTCACTACATAGCTCACTGAGACCGGATGCTGAGGATGCTAAGAAAGTCTTCAACAGGAAACAGGCCCAGACAGAACACCAGCTGAACAGTGGGTAGGAGCCTAACTCAGTTGCTCAAGGCTTTACAGGAATGGGAGAATGAGTTACTAAAAATCAATCTTAGCAGGATGTCTACTTCAAAGATTTCCCTGTCATCAAATTGCTTGGATGTGGAAAACAGAAAAGGCTAAGAATCACTGGGTAAATTTCATCTGCAATAAACCAAAGCTCTGAAACTTAAAAGTACCAGCATTACATCTGAAGTCCCCACAAGTGGGACACCTCAGCATCTTCTACCTATACCTTCAAAGACCCTCCTTTAAGGCCCTCTACTATCTCTAAATATAGCAGACCAAATCATCAAGGAGGGCCCCTAACTCTGCTCTTGTCTGGCATCTTCTGAATACATGTCAGGTTACTCAGTGAATTCCTGCTACTTGGTTACAGACGCTGCTGCCTTTCAGAACAGTGAGTTGGAGGGAGGTGGATTTCAACTTGCCAAGTGTCAAAGTAATGAACAGGGGAAGTGAAGCGAAGTGAAGCCAATGATCAGCAGCAGCAGGAGCTACAAGGAAGCCTTCAACCAACTTCACGCCTCTCACTTTAACTAAAGGGCTGCTAAAGAAAAGGGCTCTGGGAGGAACAGGCCAAATGGCAAAGCCTGGTTAGAGTGGGCACTGGATCAATAAATGCTGAAGACAAAATTCCCGAGAAGTAGCATGACTCCCAGGGGAGTTATTTAATGACCAGGGGCAGATATTTGCTTTTTGAAAAAAAAAATCTTACCTCTCAACACATTTTGTTGCATTTACTTATTCCTTCTAAATGAGTAAGACTCCTCTTTTTGCTGCCTTAATAAATACGTATGCATTCCTTGCCATGAGGTCTGTGTGGGTGTGCCTGCATAACTGTAATCCAAAGAACGAGCCTGCTTTACTTGACAGGCCCACTAATTTGGACCCCCCTCCACAAAATTGGGAGTAGCTTAATCAGTGCTTGTTATAAGTAATAAAATCAGGCAGCTATATCCTATCTATTCGTGGATATATCTACTTACCATTTACAGAAAACACAAGAATAATTCTTACTAACATTTTAAGCTGCCCTTCCAAAGCTTCCAAAGACCTTTCAAAGCTCAGAAGACATACTAAAACGTTTCATTAACTCAGGTTCTTCTCTGCTCAACATGTCAGTTACTCCAAATAACTGAAGATACAGCCTAGTTCAAAAACTATGCGAATGACTTGGTGTACAGGTACAGCCATGCCAAGAGCTTCCTAAGAAGCTGTGAGTTTGAGCTGCTAGACTGACAGCAGCAAGAGGTGTGCTCAAAATGTAGAGAGTTATCTGAATTCAACCGAGGATATTCTCATGGGTTTCAAAAAAAGGGAGAATCATTATCCACTTACCCTTAAACTCAACCATTCTGCAGACAGTTTCTACTTGTTAAATACCAGTAGGATGTGATCTGCCTTAGGAAAAACAAAAGAAACAAAAGTCTTATATGTCTCTAGAGCTGTGAAAGAATGAACCAAGTAGCTTCTGAAGAGAAGTGGATACGCTATGTTGTTTATCTTCACTTGTGAGCAACGAAGCCTTTCCTGAGAACTTGCTCAAAAGTTTTACAAACATAGTTCTAATGAGAGAGAGACACAGAGAGAGAGAGAGAGAGAGAGAGAGAGAGAGAGAGAGAGAGAGAAAGAAAGGAGAGAAAGGAAAAGAAAAGAAAAGAAAAGAAAAGAAAAGAAAAGAAAGAAAGAAAGAAACTGAGTTCAAATAAACCTAGGAGCCAAGACCCCGATGTGAAGCCTAAAAATCATAGCCTTTACTTGCCATTGTATATGTATGCTGACACTAATATAACTAAGGAGTTCTTTATTGTAATAAATATAATCTAACTCATTAAATCTCAGATAGGATTAAAAAGGATGAGATGGCGCTTCCAATCCATAGGGGAAATTGAACCAGTCACCAGTTGGAAATGCCAGAGAGAACAACTGAGTCCATGCTAGTCACATACAGACTTTTTGCTGACATTTTCCTCAAACAATGCAGTGTAACACCTATTTACACAGCATTTACATGTTATTAAACATTATCAGTAATCTAGACATGCTTTATAGTGTATGGGAAAATGTGCATAGATTATAGGCAAATATGAAGTAATTTCATATAAGGGATTTGAGATTCCCTATTTGAGTATCCATAAAGAGTACCAGAAACAGTCCCTGCCCTAAACCCGAGGGAAGAGAAAAAAAGAACATGCAGAGTCACTGTCTAAAGAGCTTTAGCTCCCAAAATAAACTAAAGATGAGTAGCCCCAGCTACCCTGGTACAATAAAGCAAGTAAGAATAAAACTATAAAAATTAGTAGAACATACTCTCCTTACTGTGGAGTAATAAGAGGGAAATTAGTAGCACAGCCTAATTTTTACTCTAAGGAACAAAGAACAAGCTGGGTCGGTTTTCATCTGTACACTTCCTTTCTAACCCGTCCCACTTCCAGCACCCTAGAGAAAAGCGGAAATGCACATAATGCAGAAAGTAATTTTTGAAGATGAAATGGTATGATCTAATAAGCAAGATGATGTGCTAAGGGTGAGCAGGTCAACCGTCTCTCTAAGCTGCCTCCCTGCCTGCCTGCCTGCCTGCGCAGTCCCACATGTGTCACTACACCTAGCACTAGTCCAGCTACCTGGTATGTAAAGTGAGGGTCTGTAATTGTGTATACAATGCAATTGTGTAAAATCATGCCCAAGGTCCTTAAATGTTATAAAAATCATATAAATCATAACGACTTTAATATTCAATGAGTCCATCTATGCAAGAATAAGTTTCCAGTCTCCAGAGAATCAGCGGGGCGCACACAGAGGGAGGAAAAAGGGGGAGGAAGAAGGAATGAAGGAGCGAGGGAGGGCAAGGCAAAGGAAAGCAATGACTCATTACGAGCTTACATGAAAACCAACAAGAAGAAATAGATGCTTAAAAAATAAATTGATGTCTAGTTATTTTGATTTATTCTAAACGAGCCTGCAACAGCAATGTGTCGCAGACAGAAGAGTGTGTCTTTCTGAAAGCTCCTTCAGTGTGACTCAGTCATGCAAGGGAAATTCTCTAGTGAGTCTCTAAATTTCTGTCAGCTGATACATGAAAATGAGGATGAGGCCAGCTACAAGGAAGGGAATAAAGCCCAGGACTCTATTTCTATGCCAGTGGAATGCCTTATAATTGCATTTAAACGGTAACAGACAGCTTACTTTTGTAACTGGGAAACTCAATATTATTTTTGTAAAACAAAGAACAAATCCAGATTCAGAACGGGGGTTGCAAATACTTTCTGTACAAAAGCTAGCAAATATTTTAGGCTTTGCAAGTCACACAGTGACTCTGCCACATACTCTTCTGCGCGTTTGCTTAGGTATTTTTTTTTATCCTTTAAAAATGTGAGCTCAAGAGCAAGCCAGAGGCTGCATCTGACCCACTGGCAGTTGTTTTCCTGCACAAGAAGACTTCTAAGCAACAGCGAGGTAGCAGTAGAGGGAGCTCTCATTTACTAGGGGTTTATGTAGCCAAAGTCAGCTGGACATAGAGGAAGAAAACCTGCACATGTTATGTTCCAAAGAGCTGTAGAAGTGTAAGCGAAGCAGTACAGTGAGACCCTTGAGAATAGTAAGAGCATTTCTTCATGACGTTACCACAGATATTAATTATAGGCAAGATTTGAATCCCAGCAGACTGACTACATTGAGCATATTCTGAAATAGCACCCTGTGTTTGCAGAGGCGTCTCTACATTTGAGATAAACAGGCAATTCCTTACTCGTTCTGTAAATCAACTCACTGATTTACATGAAAATTTTAGATGGACTGTCAGGTATAAACTTGTTCCTAACAAATTAGTCTTAAGCTTCACTGCCTTCCTCTTTCCACCGCCCACCCCCCATCTATCTGCCAAGTATCTAATGGTGTATAAACAAACACAAAAGTACAAAAGACAACTCTACCACATACAGGACTCCCTTAGGAATTCTTTTTTAAGCGAGAATTTCATTTTAAAATATGAGTAATTGAGTCCTCAGTTAAACTGACTAGAAATTCCATAAATAGACCCAAACATATACAGGAGTTTAGTGTATGCTGAAGATTTGCAAGGAGGAAGAGATAGTTATGGAACAACTGGGAAGAAGTCCAGAAAAAAGAGTAAATTTGAGGCTATAAACTCACATTTGGCCCCAATATATTCCAGGTGAAATAAAGTTTTAGTAGCTGTGTTCATGCCCAGTAATTGACAAATGTGTAAGGATATTAATTGATGTGTTTCAGTAATAGGAACAGATTATAAATAACTGGGTATCACTAGAAGACTTGTTTATAAACAACAGTAAACCCAAATTCAGTTGTCCCTTAGTATCCTGGAGGGAGAATGTGGGCTCCAGGACTCTTTAAGGATACCAATTTCAGAGATATTCAAGTCCCTTCAATAAGACAGCAGACATCTGCGTAATATTATTGGCTGGATTTTCAAGCATGAAGCCAGATACAGAGGAGGAACAACTGTAGTGGACATTTGTATGTTACTAGTAGAAAATATTCTCTGAAGCATGCATGTAAGTAACAGAGAGAGAGAGAGAGAGAGAGAGAGAGAGAGAGATAGACATAGACATAATAATGTTTAAGGTATAACACACCTGAGAGAAAATTATAGGTTTGCTTGTACATATAAAAGGCAGCAAAGTATAAGAGTTAGGAGCACAGAATCCGAAGCCAACCACTGTAGATTTCTCTCTTGGTTCTACTGATGAATAACTGTGTAACTTCTTTTGAGCCTTCATCTCCCCATCTATAAACCAGAAGTAATAATAACTACTTTTTGGGCTCTTTTGAGAATTAAAGATTTAACATCTGTAAATGTCTTAGAACAGTATTTTACACATAGTAGGCACTAGTTAAGCAGTTGTAAAATAAATTTCAGAGAGTACACCTAAGAGGTTATATAAAAACCTCGGTATCTGGCTGAAGGGCAAAACTTAAAGGACATTTTACCTTTATATAATTTGAATATTGTAACAACTGACTATGTAATACCTAGTTTTAAAAATGAAGTGATTTTTAAAGTGTAAATGGCCTCTGTTCCCCAGAGCCGTACACTTACCTAGACTATCGCCTCCCTATCCATCCTTTTTTTTTTTTTTTGGGGGGGGGGGACTGCCATTTCTATGTTCTCTGCATACCTTTATTGTGTTGTGGGTCTCAGTATCCCTTTTCTATCACCTCAGCTGCCATGTTTGTCTCAATCTTTTTACCCTCCTTCACAACTTCACTACCTTTCTTGTGCTCCTGACCCTCCAATCTACCTTTCTCCAGCACCACATTCTCAAATTTTAAATCTAGAACATCCCATCACATCAAACAGCATATCAACATGAGCAAATCACTTCCCTCTTGTCTCACCTCCCTATTTTTAACTTTCTAAGCCACAAATTTGACTCTCAACATTAACTCTTCCCTCTACTTCATCCCCCACATCACCAAATCTTACCAATTTATCTTTTCCCATGTATTTCCTTTGCTATTTGCTATTATATTGATCTTTTTTCTGCCAAGAGCCATTTGGATGTTTATTACATCATTCCTGGGCCATAGAAAGTTATCAATTTAAAAATTAACCTTCTATATTTGGTATACATTTAATTAACTTGCCCCTAACGTGATGGTTGCCTTGGTGTGACATTACCCATCCCTAGAACAGTATTTCTCAAGTTTTAATGTCACCTAAGGTGTGTGTCACCTGAAGAGATTGTTAAAATAATCTGAATTACTAGGTATGACAGCCATCCTACAAAATGGCCTCCAAAGACCCTATCTCTCGGTATTCCTTTTCTTCAGAGACTCTAAAAATGTATCAGTATTGATCCATATGACTCAGTAAATAAGGACAGAAGGAATAACATAACACTTTTAGATAAATTATAAGAAACAATGCATCTTTTGTCTTGACTGATCTGTCTGTCTGGCTGTCTTTCTCTCTCTCTCAGATTATTCACTCTAGAGAAAAGCTGAGAGGTCACTCAGGCAGCACATGGAGAGGCCTACACAGTGACAAACTGAGTAAACAACTAACAAAAAATGAGATTCACTGCCCATGAGTGAGCTTGGAAACAAGTCCTTGAGTCCCAGTCAAGCTTTCAAACAACTCATTACAAACTTAGTCAAAATCTTGACTAGTCAAAATCTTGACTACAGCCTCATGAGAGAACCATTTGTGAGCCAGAACTAGCCATTGACATCCAAGTTACTTCTAGATTCTCAGCCACACAAACTATAAAGTAATGTCTGTTAGTTTAAACTATCAAGTTCTGAAGTAGTTTGCTTTACAGCACTGTGCAACTTACACAGTAGGTCTGAGATGACATCTGATAAAAGTCTGCATTTCTAACAATCTACCAGGGGACACAATGATGACCTGCTAAACATTACTTTCTCTATACACCCTCATGATTGCAGCAATCTTCTATCCAACCCCCATGATTACTGGCTCTCTACTCCAGTCCCATTATACACCCATTTCCCAATGTCCCTATTGTATAAATTCAAAGTTCTCAGCCTGTCCCTCAAGATCCTCTGCAAACTGACCATATTTATGCCCTACGTTCACATTTTCCACTGCCTTTTACCAGGCACTTTGTGCATCTGTCAGTCTAATCTCCTTGCTGGCTTCTGCACACATCACATTTCTTCCCGTTCCAGGACTTTTTCTTAGCTCTAATCCCCCTTATTCTCTCCATCACCAATAACACATGCAATTGGAATGGCTTCCATGCTCCCTGGGTAACCAAGCTCAACCTTCAAGGCTTAGGTCTGATGCCATTTACCCCATAATACTTTTCCCACTTTACTTCTATCTAATAGCTTTACGAGTTACAATCTCGACTTCCAAGCTCAATTTTGAATACTTAAGGTCAGGAATAGTATCTCATAAGTCTCAGGAGCTCCAGGGAACCTGGCAAAGGTGGACAGATAATAAATAAGGAGGTGTCAATTGACTGAATCTCCCTGTCACATTCAATGTGCCTGCGCGCCTACCAGAGCAGCCAAAATTTACTCCTGGGTTTCACAGCAACAGAGAGGATTCCTGCACGTCCACCACCTTCTTTCCTGACGCTTTCCTCTACACCAAGCTACTGTCTCATTTATTCTTTCCACATCACTGGTAGGTAAGAAGGTAACATATTGAGAGGACAGCTTTCATCATGGGCAGCAACGGAAGGGGAAATAATGTCACAGTTAATCCAAAAGCCATTTTGTTTTGGACTTAAAATCTCTCCTTTGAGCAGGAAGGCAGATGTGCTGTGAACTCATCAGGGCTTCCCTGAGCGGCGTGAGTCATCTACAAGAACACGCTGAGAAGGAAGCTGGGAGAAACAGACCTGAGAACACAGTGGCTCCTGAAGGAAAACTATCTGAGAAAGAGAAATACCTTACTGAAGATAACTGAACAAAACAATAACACAGAAGTGGAGATAGATGCCTAAGGTATGGCATATTTCACACATCAGGCTACAAAGAACACTTTAAAAAAGAATGACATCCACTGTCTTGGAGTTTTCACTGTAAGTCAGACATTGTGCTCATCATGTTGCACAAATCCCATGTTATCCACATAAAAACCCTGAGAGGTAGATGCTGTGGAGAGACCCGTTTTCAGGGGAATAAGCTGAGGTTTAGAAAGGTGAAGTGACTTCTCCAAAATCACACAGCTAGACGTTGGTGAAGCTAGGACTGGAGCCCAGCAGACGCTGCATCCAAAGTCCCCATTTGTATCTCTCCACTCTAGGTCCAGCTTTCACCCTTATTTTGGCATACTATGAATGAAAAGATCTATGAAAGATTTATAGAAACGTGGAAAGCAGGAAAATTTTGCTATTCAACTTTCACCCAAACCCAGACACTTCCTGTCACCCAACTGCTGGTCCACAGCTACTCAGAGCACCTCACCAAGTGAGGAAGAGATCTGAGTGGTCCTCCTGCACCAACACAGATTCAGTCTATATTCCAGGACTGTAATTCCATAGCCTGCAGGGTGGCAATGAATGTAATGAAATAATCAAATCTTGTTATCAGGTAAATAATGGGTTACCTCTCCCAGGTAATATAAAGCATTAGCTCTATTAAAGCAGAAAGCCCCTAAGGAGGAAACCTAATGACAGAGATGTGGGCATCTTGGCAGTCCCAGTAGGAAACAGGTTTGGAGCCAAAGGACCTTTTCACACTCCTCCTCTCATGTCTAGTCGTCCTTCTGGTTTTGATATGTGTCTTAAAAACACCATTTCCTGAACTTTGTTTTTTACTTAAGAAACAGCCGCAGAATAAAATCTGTCTTCTTTAAAAAAAAAAAAAAAAATTCTAACGAGGTTTCCAATTCTCAATTAAAAGAAACATCTCTCCATCCATCTATTTATCCCTGCCAAGCATTTGTGTTTTGAAGCTGGAAGTTTCATTATCTGAAATTTGCAGGCAATTACTAGGTCTAGTAACTCCCCAAGATGCGAGTGTTTTTTCCAACCAGCTGAAGTGAAAAGTGATTTGAAGTTTTGTGTGTGTGCCTGTGCATGTATGCCTCCCTCTCTCTCTCTCTCTCTCTCTCTCTCTCTCTCTCTCTCTCTCTCTGTGTGTGTGTGTGTGTGTGTGTGTGAGAGAGAGAGAGAGAGAGAGAGAGAGAGAGAGAGAGAGAGAGAGAGTCCATTTAGAAAAGCATGTAACCAACTGGGCATGGTGGCACATGCCTGTAATCTTAGCACTCAGGAGGCTGAGGCACAAGGATTGCTGTGAGTTCAAGGCCAGCCTGGGCTCCTGGGCTACATAGTGAGTTCAGTACCAGCCTGGACTACAGAGCAAGACCCTGTCTCAAATAAGGAAGGAAGGAAGGAAGGAGGGAGGGAGGGGGCGTGGGGAGAGAGGGAGGAAGAGAGAGAGGGAGGAAGAGAGAGAGAGAGAGAGAGAGAGAGAGAGAGAGAGATGAACCAGGCTGAAGCAGGTGTAGTGGGTCATATATCTGGTCATATATCTGTCTTATTTAACACTGTAAGCTCCAAAAATATTAATGAATGCTTCTCTAAGTCCTAGAAGGTGTTGGTGGATTTACGGCTTTAAATACCCACCATCCCTATTTTGGCACCAAGTCAAACTGAAATTTGTCATAGTTTATAATGCTTGTTAACAAAGAACATCAAAAATTAATGCTCATTAGGGTACTCATTAATATGCACAGTGCTCGCCAGTTTGACTTCATTAAGTGAAGAACCACTTCACCATACTATTGTGGCCCGTCAGAGAGAGGAGGCTGTTCAGGTCTGAAGCATGTTCCCTTGGGACAGCATTAGCAGCATGACAGGGTGAGGCACCTGTCAGCCTCTTCCTGAAGTTTCCAGTCAGGTTAGGAAACAGGAAGCTCTTAGACAGCAAGTGACTGTGGCCCCTGCTGGGATAGCTGATTTCACTCTCAGGTGTTCCCCTTCAGTGAAATGAGCTCAAGTGAATTGGGGTCAATGGCACAATCAGATCTTGGTCAAGAAAGAGACCACTAAAGAACAAAGGAAGATGAAGAATTTAAGCTTAAGACAAATACATAGGGGACGGGACTGAGAAGACAAAAAAAAAAAAAAAAAGGACAACAAACCAGTTTTTCTTAAAAGATAGGAACACAGGGGACAACAAGATGTGACTGGTATGCAGACACCGTCATGTTCCAAAGCAGAGGACATACAGCTGGAATATCATTATTTGTATGAGGATTTCTTTTTCTTTGTCAATTTGAGATTTCTGAGTCTATTCTTAAAATGTTCAAGGGCAATTTATAATCATTTATTTCAATGGGCCACCGTAGACAAAAAAAAAAAAAATCTGTAAATTGTACTTGAGCTCTAGAACTTGTCATCAGTGCTTCTTAGAAAATCTTAAACTTGAAAGAAAGAAACTATGCAAACAAGAAAAGGAAAATGAGACAGCAATTTGAACCCCAGCTCTATTACTCGACCTGACGATGACTGTGGAGAAACCACTTAATCTTGCTAAGCCTCAATTCCCTCATCTGTAAACTATTAGAATGAGCTGTATAAAATGGTCATTTCGGTTTTGTAGGTCAAAGTGCCCAAAAATAGACAATTTCATATATTTCAATCTAATAAAAGGATTAGACAGAATGCATTTGAAAACAATTTTAAGCTATAAAACACCAAAAATCATTTATGATCAGCCATAACTATTGCTAATAGATCAAACCTCTTTCCCAAATATTTTCAAAGACTTTCATGACTCCAGACTCCAGATTTAGGATTAGGACAGCCACAGCCCAATACTATCACTGTGAATGAACATAATTAACAACATTGTTTCCTTTGCTGTAATATATATGGAACAGAAAGTATCAAAAATATTCCCAAGTGTTTACACACACACACACACACACACCTCAGCCATCTTTCTTTTTCCAAAATGGCCCAAAGCCTTACTGGAAAGAAATGGAGTGTTTACAAAAAAAAAATATATATATATACCCTAAGGGTATGACTCTAGAGTTATCAGTTATAGCAAGTCAAGATACTACGTAGTACAGCAGTCAGGCCAGTGAAGTAAATCTGGTAGCACTTATACAAGGTCTAGTAATGAGAGAAGGCACTGGGTCCAGGCCAGGTAGGCAAGTGAGAGCCAGCACAAAGGAGACCAGAGAAATGAGGATAAGTAGTGAGTCAGAAGCCTAATAAACAATCAATAACCGAGAGACCACAAATACTGCCAGGCAGAAAAAGGCCAAAACTGAGAGCTCTGGAGAAGGCGTAAGTGTGGAGAAAAGTAAGTGGCCAAACTTCCAAACAGCAGTAAGACAGGATAAAGTGCAAGTCAAACAAAACAGAAGTACCAGCCTGGAAGAGGATCTAATTTAATGGGCCAAAGCATTGCCTCATCTTTCATCTTAGATTTTTATGTTTTGTGTAAAGGCAGGCATCAATTCTGGCATTGCCATTCTGGGCCTAACAGGGAGAAATATTCAGAATACATGACTAGGATGAACAAAGAGACAGGTGAGCAAAAGACCATTTCTGACAGAGGGGAGACAAGGTGTCAAAGGGAAACAAAGCTCTGTATGCAGCAACAGGAAAGCGACGAGCTTTAAAGAAGGTATACAGAAAGCTGCACATACACAATCCTCTGCCAATCAAGCTGTGAGGACTCAGAATCTCTCTAAGGAGCCGAATATGATATTGTATTAGAATAATTTACTTTACTGCTCAACCCAGATAAGAGGCAAACGGCATATTGTATTGGGCACACATCTCTAATGGAGATAATGCTGCTGTTTTTGATAGGTGCATTGTATTGTGTCTGTCCAGCAGGTGACCTAGGTACTTTTTCTTGCCGTACTAAGTCTGAGCCTCATTCTGAAACAAACTGACGGTAGGGAATTGCAGTAATGATTTGCTGCCTTCCTTCGGCCCTTTCCTGCTTGGAAAATATCCCCTCCTTGGACTCTTTGTTCCGAGACAGTATTCCTCTGAATTCACATGTGTTGCATTTCATTATATCTTTGCTCACTGTCGCACTCCAAACTGCAGCGTTCTCCAAACTTGGGACTTTGCTCGCTGCAAAGTCCTCCAGCTCATTAATGTAAATAATACAGAGCCTGGTTTCCAATGCCGTTCCCTCTCAGAGCCATATTAATAATTCATTTCCAGCTTGACAAAGTCCTTTCGGCAGCTGCTTTGTTCGAGGTTTTGCTCCTTGCAGTGGCGATAGGTCAATTGTCTTATGGTGAAACTGAACCAGAGGGCCTAAGAAGGGCATCTGTATTCCCCGCATGTGACCACGGGGGATTAATGGTGTGAAGAGAAAGCACTGAGCCCACTTCTAAGGCACCCTCTGGAGACTCAGCCTCTGATTCTCAAGTTCTTTCCAAATCTGCTCTTTTTAGCATTAATTATGAAGACAATGAGCTCAGCACCAAAGTGTAGGAGCTGAATACCCAGTGATGCACCCGGAACAAAAAGTCTGTTAGTCAAGATGTGTGCATGTGTGCGTGCGTGCATGCATGTGTGTGTGTCTGTGTTGCCTATGAGAGAGAAAGACCTCTCTAGATGAGGTGTGCTCAAATAGCTTGGGGCATGCAGGGCTTTCCCTGCACTCTGGCCATAGTAGGTAATGGGGTATCCCCTGAATAAATGACTTACAGTATCTATCTGGGAAAATTATGCCTGGAACAACAGTTGGTAAGATTAATACCCACCAAAATCAGCAATCCCTCCCCCTTTCCATCAGATATTCCTATGGACTATCTAGTTACACAGCTAATACAAGAATTGAAGATATGAAGAGCCCGAGGCAGGGGTATCTACAAGAGCCAGGTGTAGACTAAAAGCCATGGGCTAAATGGCACCTGGTGAAAACATTCTGGAGAAACAGCAGGGGCCCTCAGTATCACAGCCAACAGTCAACTACAGAGTGCCACTTGAGGGAAAAGCTAACAGGTGATTTACATCATCAGAGAGCAGTGTCAGTACCCAATTATTCCTGGGGCAGTGAGACAAGGGAAAACTCCTGGCTGAGCAGGCCCGAAGGAGCTTCTTCAGGACAGCAAGGTTCATTGCTTCTGAATACAGAACCAAAAAATAATTTAAAGATAGTTGCCATATTCTCAGTCAGTGCACAGCATTCTCTGTTCTCTGAATGAATTAGAGTCTATGTGGTTTTATAGTCAGCCTGTACTGCCTCTGGGTATGCTAAATAAATTTTTTCTAAAACATAGATGAGACTGAAAAACTAATCACTAAGATCAAATTCCTACAAACTAAAAGAGACTAAAACACTATTCCCTGAGTGATACGTGTTAGGACAAAACAGGTGTTGGGTGGGGGATCTAGACCTTTAACAATAAGCTCGTCCTGACATCCTCATTCCTACAGTAATGCCATCCAGTCCTCTTTTTGCCCCTTCCCTTTAAAACACTATGAGTCCTGTTGCTCTCTACTAGGTAGAAAGCATGATGATAGTACAATTAGGTAGGGGAACTTTTTTTTTTTTCTTGAGTACTGGGGATTGAACCCAGGGAGCAATAACGTACATCCTAAGCCCCTTTTTATTTTTTATTTTGAGACAGGATCTTGTTAAATTGCCTACGCTGGCCTCAAACTTGTGATTCTCCTGCCTCAGCCTCCTGAGGTGCTGAAATTACTGGTCCATGCCACCATACTCGCTCAGATAAATGAATTTCTAGAATAGGGATATACTTCCTTCAAGTAAATGTAACATACAGCACTGAGACATAGCACTATAAGGGATATAACCATATAGACACTGGAGCCAGACCTCCTGGGCTTCTAATCCTAACTCCACTATTCATTAGTTGTGTATTCTTGAGGTACTTCCTCTCACAATTTCCTCATCTGTAAAATGGGAGTATCAAGACAGTACCTACCTCATAGGGTTGTTATAGGGAGTAAGCGTGCATTATCAGTAAAGTGTTTAAAACTAGCGTATAGTGAGGGCTAGATCATTATTGGTTAAGTAAGCTCCGTTTATCAAAATTGTTTAGAGATTTCTTAAAGCATGATATTTAATGATAAGGTTTCAGGCACTGCAAAAATGTTCATTTTGGAACATTCTTCACATGAAATTACATGGGTAAGTGTCTGCGCTAATAAGGCCTAAGATCCTTAGAAATCTAATCACCCAGAATGCACAACTGCCTATGACTTCCTACCATCAATAATTCTTTTGCCATCTAGTGAACATACCCAGGACACAAACTACAAAAGCAAAATCACTGATTGCTATGCCTCTACATTTCCAGATCTTTCTCTGCTGTCTACGTCTGCAAAGTGCTTGCAGGCTAAGCACAAATCAGACTGAGCCCCATTAACAGCTCTGCAGACAACATCTGAGGCTCATCACTCAGCAACTTTCACCCTCCCACTCACCTCCCTGCTCCCTGATGAATCTGCACATGCTTCAGCCCAGCTGCCTAAGGATGCCAGTCAGTCACCAGCATGAGTCTGTAGGGGAAGGGAGAATGTGAAAGACCTAGGGAGAGGTCAGTCCTGGTTCCTGTAAAGCAGCCACTCCAACAGGAAGCCAAGCCCATTTGATATGAAAAGATTCTGCCTCCTACATAATAAGGCTCCCAGCGGGCAGCCTGCCATGAAATGGAGAGCTGTCAGAAAACTATTGTTTCCTTGTGACCTGAACAAAAGACTAAAGGATGATGATATTAGAATTTAAATCCTCCTGGTTTGGTACCCAGCAGAAAAATCTTACAAGCGGGAATAACCTGATGGAGCACACCCAGAACCTGAGATTTGCTCTCTCTTCCTCACAGTGATAGAAGACTAACAGAGATAAGCACAGAACTAAATTGTTCACCCACTGACGGCCCTCCCTTCTCACACATTTGGGTAAGGAACTAGAGCTACTCTGAAGCAAAACTGGGACTTCTCATTGTTACCTTGTTTCTGTCCTTTTATCTTCTACTCCCAGCACTGTCATAGTGACCTCTAACTTTCTAAGAGTTCTTCCCCATCAAAGAAGCTTCATCTCTCCCATCAATGATCAATACACTGGCAATGTATTCTAACCCTTTCTGTTTTCCTCCCCCAACCTAGCCCATGTTCTATTATTTTGCAATCTACCTTCCAAGGAAATAGTAGTTCAATGAGTAAAACTGTATTGAGGCATCAAAAGTCAAAAACAAATTATTACGTCATCTCATTATAGAAGAGATTGTCAGCTCACCTCCAAAATCTACTCTTTTTCTCCCAGAAAAAAAATGCAAAAATACATTCCCCAATGCACATAGATGTAGCCATGTGATTGAATTCTAACCAATGACATGTGAGAAAATTATAAGGTGACACCTATAAAACAAGGGTTTTAAGAAGAAAGTCTGACTCTCCCAGCTTGCTCACATCATTCACTAGCTAGATGCATCAGAAAGAGTCCTAGGGAATCAAGGAACCTCAAGAAAATTCTAAATCTCTGAAACCCCACAGGATTGAGATGTGTGTAAGGAACAAACTGTGATATTGAGACAATACAAGTTCGAGTTTACTCACTACCATAGTTTTGCTCAGCACACTCTGACTAAAATACCTAGAATACATGAGTTTCTAAAGACATCACCTACAGACACAATCCCCAATCTCAAAATGCTGATTCCCTAATAGCAAGAAATTTCAGGCATCACTGGTAGAAATTCTGGACACAGAGCTTTTTTCTGTACTCGTCATATCGTCTACAAAGATAAATCATAGATGCATTCAGCCACAAAGTATGAAAGGAGAAGAAGCTGGGCCAAGCAGACCCACTAACTGGGAGAGGTGCCGAGGAAACTCAACCAATGTCCAGAGGAAGGACCCGATCCAGTTCAGATCTCCAAAGTAGTGTCCATAGTTTCAAACAATATTCATATGGAGAAGATTCAACTTAGCAACAAGAAAGTCTAAAGATTTCAACCCGGAAGTCAAGCATAAAGTCCATTATCATCACGATGTGTCCATATCTTGCTAGTTGGTAGGGTCTCAGGAGTGAGCTGACTCCAGGGAGAGATTGGCAGGCAGTAGGCAAGGATAAGGGTGGGGACTGGGCCTAAAGGGAGACAAAGCCAAATTACTGGACAAGCTGTCAAGTGAGACATCAAAACAAAAGTCACCTACAAAGAGGGGTGGAGAGCACTGTAATGCAGGGGTGGATTAAATGCATAAAGCTCACCCTTTTCTTAATGTTTCAAGCTCCATTAAAAAGGTCTGAGGTCACTGATGTTTTCTGCCATCTTAAACATTGATTTAGGATGGAGTAAGGGGTAATGTGGGACGGAGGTGGAGGTGATCAATAGAGTTGCAAGGCACTAGGGAAGACAAAGGCAAAGGAAATGAGGGAGGAACCAACAATTTAAAGATCCAGTTTAGCTAATGTCAGTGCTGGCCAACAAATCTTCCTATCAGTCAGAAAGGCATGGCTAATGTCAAATCAGAGGAGAACAATTAAAAATGCATAACATCATCTTCATTAAGCTAGTACCATTAAAGACCAAAACTATTAGCACATTTAAGCATGCATGACCAGTACCTCTCTTACCGGTTAGTGAGCAAATCCTCTTTGTCCTTGCAAGATTCCCACCTTAGCCAGATTCAAAGAATTATCCAGCTAATATTTGGCCATGACCAGAGTTGGAACTTCATCTACATAAACTGCTTTTAAAAATAGGCTTTCAGTCTCATTTTGCAATAGTGATCATTTGTGACATTGGATTGTTTGTTGTACATTTATTTTCTGTCTCCCTCTGAGCCCTTTCACAGCGGCTAAAGTACTCCCTCTGATGGTCTCCAGCTTTTACTCGCAACTAACAACAGGGCATTGTTCTTTGGGATTTTTCTTGCTAATGATTTTAACAACCCCCAAAGCCAGAACACTGACAACACCTAGTTCAGGCTTTGATTTGGCACATTTGTTCCCCAATTTTTTAACAAAGGAAAAAAAAATCTAGTAGGATTTAATTTGGAAGCTGGAATACACAAACACATACAAATTGGCTGACATTCACACAACATATATATAATTTAGTAACTGTGCTCTCTCAATTTCTAGAAGACTTTGGTCAGAGCGTTCTTTGCAAAATTCAAATCAATAAAAATGCCGTCTTGCCAGTCCAGAATGGGATAATATCCGTAGTGCCTTACAGAGGCAGGGGAATTGCACTAGCTCATCACTGCAACAAGAAAGCTGCTGCACAGCATGATAGGGCTAACAAAAGGCCAGACCCACCACGCAGAGCTCTGCAATTGTAACCATTCACGTCAGAAAGGTTTTGAGAACCAGGGAAGAACCTACAGGCATTTCCCCTTGAGCGACCATGTTTGCAAAGCCCTTGTGGCCTTTGCTACCAAACTGCCCTTGCCCATGGATCTGGCCTTACTTGTCAGTCCCATATTCTTTGAGTTTCTACTTTATCCCAGAGCTGCCTGCTATTGTCTGCCCCCTAAAATGAGCCTCAGAACTTCCTCTTGCATTGTTCCATTACTATACTTCACCCCACCACAGAACATCAGTAAGGAGAAACCTCACACTCCCTCCTTAACATCACTGATATTCCGCTGGTCTGGAGTCAGTTTTCAAATGCCAGTTTTACAACGTATTTCAGGGCTGTGGTCAAGTTTCATTGTATTTCAAAAAACTAGAAAAATGAGGTCAGCCTAAGAGATATTTCATACAGCTAGATGTGTCTGCTAAAGAGCACTGTCCGTTATTCTGAAATGATGTCCCTCCTGTTTTTATTAGGGGTATAGTAAAGTGCCCTTCGTATTAGGAATTTATTGTGACAGTATGTGGTGGCTCATATTTTTTTTTGTACTTTAGAAACCAAAAACTAACAGACAGAAGTAAGTAATAAAATCTTGAATTCATCAAATCAACACCTTTAATGTTGGAGTCAGAAGGAACAGAAAATAGGATGGATCAGTTCCATTGTGGGAAGGAAACCAAGAAAGGGCCAAGGACAGATTTAGCTGAAGACAGCACAGTGAGGCCAGGAGGAAGAGGGCAGCAACTAAAGACGACCTGGGCTTACTGAAGGAAAAACTGGTTTTTGTATTATACGGAAGCCCAGTTCCAACTGCAGCCATCCCATTTGCCTAATTACAGTGACTATCAAAAATTCACATTGGGATGCACTGAACGGACATCATTTGGAAATAAGACTTACATTTTATTCTTATAGCAATTAAATTCCCAATTACCTGGAAGGCAAACACCGTTATGCAAATTATAGATGCAGCCTAATATTAGAATTCAAATGGTTATCGCTTCCGAACTAAGTATTTTGCATTTTCTTTCTTCTTTAAAAGCTGCAGCGAAATTCAGTTTAACTGGACCTTCTGAATTACAAGACTAAACTCCATTAATTTTCTGAATATAAAATGTTATTTTAGCTTATCTGAAAATTGATCTTCTCCCAAGACTATCTCCCTTAATCTTTATCAACCTCTGCTTCTTCATAAATGCATTATCTAATTCAGTCCCTATATTATTTATCATCTATTATTATTTATTAATTCACTAACACTATCATATAATTCAGCAATAGAATTTTTCTTGTAATGCTTTTCAGTACATTTGCATACTGAATAAAACCATATTGATTCTTAAGGATTTTTATGCTCCAGAAATGCCTGCTGCAGACAAATGGGCAAACAAATTTTTATTTGGTTTCCAAAGACGTTATTTTGACATAATTTCAACTGACGCCAACAAATCAAACCAAGTTCTGCAACAAATGCCTTCTTAATGGGTTTCGCACTATTTGTTTTAGTTGACACCATTTATTATAATTTCACAGTGTTTCCTTCCTAGGAAAGTCCAAAATCAATAAAAATGGTGACATATGTTTGTATGTATTTGAAAATACAAATGCAACCAAAGGGTTCTGTCAGTGTACGATTAATAGAGTACAAGATGTTGTGGTTTGGGGGCATCTGATTGTCTGTCTTGCAATATGAATTTTGAAATAGCTTGGGATTCCTGCTCCTTGACTTTTAGGTTAGGACAGAATTTCACATTAACGATAAATCAGCCTGAGTATGTGGTTTCTATTTCAATTTGCTGCAATACAGCTTAATCAGTTCATGAGGTAGGGGTGGGACTACACGTGGCATAAAAGGAACTACAAGCCAGTAATAAAATGTTAAGACAAAGAAATGATTACATTTGAACTGTTACTACTGAGAGAGATGTTGAAATTGATGCTTTTGTCTATATATATATATATATATATATATATATATATATATATATATATATATAACTCTCATGGTGCACAGGCTGAAAATGGAAATCCCAAAGCCCAAGGTTGGGCACAGAGATTCAACATCAAGTTTTCCACACAACAACCCTCTGGCCTTTTTAGATAAATTTTTCTCCACATTGACAGTTGGGAAATAGGATTAAGGATTCCAAGAAGAAAAACTACTCTGCTCTGGGCCTGACTGCTAACTGTTTTTCAAATACATTTTCAGGATCTGCCTGTCCCCTGACCCAGGTTTAGTCCCTTGGTTCTCTTCTGTGGACCAGGTACAAATGAAATTCTATCACAGAATTATAACATCTCACGGTCAGAAGGATCTTAAAAGTCATCTAGTTCAGAGGCTCCCAGATGCTAGTTCCAGGACCTTGTGCCAAATCCTAACAAAAGTTTTTTTCAGATCTGTGAAAACTAGCAGCAATATGGTGGAAAGCTAAATTTATTAAAGTACTCTGTTTCATTCTGAGATCATGTCCTTTTAATTTTGGGGATATGTAATGATCGTACGTGAAATGGTGGTGGTTGGTTTTTTCCTACCCTTTCCTTAATATGTTCATTAGAGGGTGAAACTTCATTTCTTTTCTCTTACCTCCATGGCAAGCTTGCTCCACTAGAATAACACTCCTGCCTCTCCCACCTTCACTTCTTGCCTTGGAAGGGTAAGTGAAGAGCAAATTGACAAAAAGAAGAATAAAAAGCAATGAGCGCCTTTGAGTCAGCCCCTTCTGAGTTTCTCACTTTGACCCATCTTTCCCATGGAATATTCACATATCTGCTAAACAGGAAAGAGAACAACTCCTACAAAGAAGATCTGTAATTGTCTAGTTGGGCTAATAACGATATGAGTGACTTACACATCCACTTGGTCACAGATCAAAAAAGCACAATCTCCATTTCAGGTTTATCAATGCAAACACTGATATGTTATCTCCCAGGTGTCTCCTGTACCTATGTCTCATGTAAGAGCTGACAGCAAACAGAGCTTTTATTAACAACCAGGGATTGCTCATAGGCTTTACACTTGAAGTAGGTATTATGATTTCAAGTTTATAAATGAAGAAACTGAAATACAGAAGTTCAGGGACTTTCCTGAAGTCATTCACGGAGGAAGTGGCATAGTCTATATTTGGAACCTGTATTTCCAATAGGTTTCAGACTCAAAGAAGAAAAGTATTATCCACTGGCTCCTGAAATTTTATCAGGCATTACTTGGCTAAAAAAAGTTAAAAGCTGAAAGCCTGTATCAGGACTATCAGTGTTTTGGTTTTGTCTTGAATCTTTAACTAGTCATACAGATCTAACATCTTATCAATTGCTGACTTGTCCAAGCGTCCACGTACTTGCTGACTCCTCCCTCGTCCTTCCTGCCCAGTATCTACCTTGTATCCAAGCACTTGTAATCGCAGGAAACATTAACAAGGCTGCTCATTTTTTTGTAAGGTTTTCTCGAAATGATAGAAAATCTCCTTTCTATACAGCTGAAATATGCACCTACTCTGGTCATTAGTAGCCGCATGTAACAACTTTAGTAACTTTCTGAAAACACAGCCCAACCTGAACACTTTTTCAATCTGAATTATATATCCTTGGTTTCATATGCCGGTAATACTTTTTAAAAATCCAGTTTGATTATATCCTTCCAGAGAAAAATTTCCCAAAAAGGAAACTAACGTGAGATCTGGCCAGCAATCTGGCTAATTTCTTGCTACTTTGGGGTTCTATACATATCCTCCTTAGTGATTTTTGTTAATAATCGAATCATCTCACTGCACATGGCTACAGAAGTTTCCTATCTTAACTCTTACCTTAAAGTCAAAGGACTATGCAATTGATAAGAGAAAAGGTCAGAAAGGTCACTTACACACACATATAGGTATGACACCACTTTGCTCTTAACGTCTGGCTTTGGTCTGCCATCAGTTTCTACATTTTTCCATGGCGATTGATATTTGATACCAACCTGATCTCATAATTGATCTTGCTAAGCTCTTTGGTGTTCCATACAAAGTGATCTTGTTGAACGCCAGGTAAGCTTGACAGTACCGTCAGGCCAAACAGTCACAACCATTTTCCCTACTTATTTTGCTCATTTGTTGTGTGCCTTACACCACATCTATGAAATCACAAAACATCCAACTTACTTTGTCAATAAACCAAGCAATTCAGTGGGTAAAGATTAGCCAACTTGGTTGTTTATTAGCATGTAGAAAAATACAGCAATATGAGTATAAAATACAAGGTCATAGCAGTATTAACATAAATATATCCATGTGAGATCCTTAATGAGTTGGGGAGTAGTTAAGATTCTTAAAGGTCAAAGGATACAAAATTTCACTTAGGAAGTACAAGTTCAAAAGATATGTTGTGTGGCATGAGCACTATACTTAATAATGTATTATACACTTGAAAATTGCTAACAGAGTAGCTTTCATGTTCTTAGTACAAAAAATATGAATGTGATATAATGCTGTGATGGTTTTTAAAAAAAGTTCCCCAAAAGTCTCATGTGTTTAGAAGTAAGGCTAAGACAAGTGAATCGATCCACTGATGCTCCCAGCTGAATGTGCCATTAGGAGGTGGACCCAGCTGGAAGCAGTAGGTCACTGGGGGTATGCCTTAGAAGGTGTATCTCTAGCTCTTACCATTTTTCTTTTTTTCTTTTTTTCCACTCTGCTTCCTGACTACCATGAACTGAGCAGCTTTCCTCTGCTATGCTTCTCCACCATGAGATTTCTGCCTTGGAGCCAGCCAAGTATGGACTAAACCTTCTGAAACCATAAGCAAAAATAATCCTCTGCTTCTTTAAGTTGTGGGGTTTGGGAATTTTGTCTCACCAACAGGGAAGTTGACTAATAAAACATGTATATTGACTAGCTTTATTTACCCACTCCAAAACACTCACATATTTCAAAACATTATGTGGTAATCCATATATGCATACATTTTATTTGTTAATTAAAAATAAGAATTTAAAATGTTTATTGTTTTGTTTTGTTTTGTGTTCTACTGAAACAGGGTCTCACTCTGTATTCTACTCTGTTCCTAAACTCACGATGTAGCCCAGGCTGGCCTCAAACACATGGCTATCCTCCTGCCTCTGCCTC
The DNA here is from genome assembly GCA_004027205.1 of Ctenodactylus gundi. Classification (NCBI taxonomy): domain Eukaryota; kingdom Metazoa; phylum Chordata; class Mammalia; order Rodentia; family Ctenodactylidae; genus Ctenodactylus; species Ctenodactylus gundi. The sequence goes on from PVKB01000038.1 coordinate 773,157, forward strand.
CTGAAAGGTGAGATCACAGGCATGTGACAACACACCCAGCTTATCTTTGTGATGCTGGGAGATCAAACCCAGAGCTTTTTGCTTCCTAGGGAAGTACTTTAATCACTGAACTATACCCTCAGTCCTTAAGTATGTTTAAAGATTATTTTTAAGCTTTTAAGGTTGATGTCAATAAAAGCAAACATACCTGTGTCAGCTTTCCCATTGTTGGACACAATACCTGACACCCACAATTTAAAGTCTGGTACTCATAAGTCAAAGGAGCAAAGATTTAATTTGGCTCATGTTTTGAGAGGATTCAGTCCATGATAAACTGGTAGAAACATAATGGCAGAACGGTGTGTTGTAGCAAAGCTGCTTAGTTCATAGCAGCCAGGAAGCAGAGGAGAAAGCAACATTAGAGAGAAAAAGAAGTCAGGGATCACACAGACCTCCCAAGGCCGTATCTTCACACCAGAAGCGTGCTCCAGCTCTCCCTAGAGTGACCCCAAAGCTGACCAAGCTTACAATCTACCCTAACTATCCCAATACCCATTTTTCCATAAAGTTCTCTTATTTCCACACATGAATATGGAATCTTGAGCTGTGAGTGAAAACTAGCATGATCCTACCTGGTAGGTCTTAAATTCTTATAAAAGTGGGAGAAAGGGCCAAAATAATTCAAAAAGGGTGTATGAAAATTCATAATTCATAACTTAGTTATATCATGTTCCTCTCAGACAGCTTGAAACAAATCAGGATTATCTTAAAAAACACTTTCTGATCATTAATCCATAAATTCACATAATACTGTAGGAAAATAGGATAATTACATTATTTTAAATATAGAAGCCGAAAGATCATGTACTTTGTCTAAAGATAATAAACACGTCATGTACAAATGAAGATACATGAAAGTCTCAGTGTTCCATTTTATCAATTTAAAAGGCCTGGATGGCCTTGGGTACTTCCAAAATAAATCAATAGGGCTCAGTATTTTTTTTTTTTGTTTTGTTTTGTTTTGTTTCTGAGACAGAGCCTTATTCTGTAATCCAGGCTACTCCTGAACTCACTGTGTGACCCAAGCTGGCTTCAAATTCATGGCAATCCTCCTGCTTCAGCCTCCCCAGAGCTGGGATTACAGGTGTGTGCCACCACACTCAGCTAAATGTATTTGGTTTTTTTCTAATGAGTTTATGAATGAAAACATAAGCCATGTAAAAGCATTTCAACAATATTATTAAAAAGGAGGTAATAAAAATCTATACTTTAACCAAAATGATTTAAGTAAATTCACTTTATGCAAGTTCTAATTTAGATGTTGCCAAAGGAGAACAGTTACTTTACTTTTTGTATTTTTAAAAAATTGTATATATGTACATAAATTCCAAATTCTGTAACATATTAAAGACACTGGGTTTAGGGAATCAATGCCCATCCATGCCCCCTCCTCCATTTTTCAAATATTTATCTCTTTCCTAGGAGTTCGCTGCCCCTCTTTCCACTCAGTCACCTGTGTTTGGGTCTTTTCATGCCATTATTTTTGTGAATTTCATAAGACAGCTGTCTATAGTCAGTTTTTATGTTTGGCCCATTTCACTAAGTATTACTGACTCAAGGTGGCTCCATTTTCATTCGAATATATCCTATCTGTGTTTCTTTATGGCTGCATAGTATTCCATCATATATAAGTATCACATCTTTAACCATTTCTCTGTTGATGTTGCATCCAGGATTTGGCTATTATGAATTGTGCTGCCATAAACATGGATATGCATGTGTCTTTTTGGTATGTTGACTTTATTTCTTTTGGGAAATTGCCCAACAAAGCAGAAGCTGCATTAAATGGAATTTCCATTCTCAGCTTTCTAAGGAACTTCCAGACTGCTTTCTGTAAGGGTTGTACCAGCCTACATTCCCATCAGCAGTGGAATAGTTTCTTTTTTTTCACATCCTCTCCAACAATTGTTGTTTGGTAAGTTCTTGATGTAGGCCATTCTCACTGGAGTGAGGTGAAAATTCAATGTTGCTTTTATTTGCATTTCTCTGATGGCCAATAATGAAGAACAGTTTTTCATATGCTTGTTGGCCATTTGTACTTTTTCTGCTGTGAAATTTCATTTCAGCTGCCCACTTCTTGATGTGATCCTTTATTTTAGGAGGTTTTTTTTTCAGTTCCTTATATATTCTAGATATTATTCCTTTGTCTGAAGTGTTACTGGTAAATATCTTTTCCCACTCTCTGGGTTGTCTCTTCGCCTTGCTGATTGCTTCTTTTGCTGTGTAAGTTTTTCAGTTAAATGTACTCCCATTTGTTGAGTCTTGCTGAGATTTCTTGTGCAGTTGGTGACCTGTTCAAAAAATCCTTTCCTGTCCCTATGTCTTCTAGGGTTTTACCTATTTTGTCTTCCGGTAAGTTCAGTGTTTCTGTTTTGGTGTCCAGTACTTTGACCCATTTGGACCTGATTTTAGTGTGTGGAGGCAGGTATGGGTCTAGTTTCATTCTGCTGCATGTGGAGATCCAGTTTATCCAGCACTATCTGTTGAAGATGCTGTCTTTTCTCCTGTGGATTGTTTTGGCCCCTTTGTCAAAAGTCAGTTGGCTAAGGGTACTTGGACTTGTTTTGGTATCCTCAGTGCTGTTCCACTGATCCTCCTGTCTGTTCTTATACAATTACCATGTAGATTTAATCACTGTTGCTTTGTAGCACTTTTTGAAGACCGGGATTGTGATTCCTCTAAATTTGCTCTTTCTACTTAGAATTACTTTAGAAATTCTGGGTCTTTTCTGGATCCATATAAATTTTAAAGTTATTTTTTTCTAGTTCTGTGAAGAATGTAGTTGGCATTTCGATTGGTATTGTGTTGAATCGGCATAGCAGCTTTGGAAGCACGGCCATTTTGACAATATTATTTCTTCCTATCCAAAAACATGCAATGTCTTTCCATTTTCTGAAGTTTTTTTTTTCAATTTCTCTCTTCAGAGAGAAATTTTTTAGTTTTATTTGTATCAGTTTTCACTCCTTTGTTGAGGTTTATTCCTAAGTGTTTTGTTGACGTTGTTGTCACTATTGTGAAAGGCGTTGTTTGATTTCTCGCTGGATGTTATTGGTGTATAGGAATGCTATTGATTTGTGAATGTTGATTTCGTAGCCTGCTACTTTGCTGAATTTATTATCTCTAAGAGTCTTTGGGTGGAATTTTTGGGTCTTCTATGTAGAGTATCGTGTCATCGGCAAACAGGGATATCTTTAATTTTCCTTTCCTAATAGTCCTTTTATTCCTTTCTCTTGCCTGATGACTCTTGCCAAAATTTCAAGCACTATATTGAATAGCAGAGGTGACAATAGGCATCCTTGTCTTGTTCCTGGCTTTAGTGTGAATGCATTGTCTTTCTCTACTTACAATTGTATTGGCTGAGGTGTTGTTGCAAATAGCTTGGATCATGTTGAACTAGGGTCTTTCTATTTCTATTTTCTTCAGTCTTTATCAAAAATGGGTGCCAGACTTTAGCAAATGCTTCTTCTGCATTTATTGAGATAATCACATGATTATTATATTTGCATCTTCTAATGTGGTGTGTTTTATTTATTGATTTGCATATGTTGAACCATCTCTGGAATAAAATCCACTTGGTCATGGTGTATAATCTTCATGATTTGCTGCATTCTGTTGGCAAGAATTTTATTGAATATTTTTGCATCAGTGGTCATTAAGTACCTAGGCCTGTAGTTTTCTTTTTTGGCTGGGTCTTTGTCTGGTTTTGGAATTAAAGTCATGTTTGCATTGTGAAATTATTTTGGCAATTTTCCTTCTTTTTCAATTTCTTGAAAAAGCCTGGTAATCCTTGTCATTAAACCTTCACTGAATTTTTTTATAGAATTCTGCTGGTATTCTCTCTAGGTTCTAAGCTATTCTTAGTTGGAAGTGTTTTTATTACTTCTTTAATTTCGTAGGGAGATATTAGCCTATTTGGCTGTTTAATGTCTTCCTTTCAATTTTGGATTTTGGTACATGTTTAGAAACTCATTCATTTCTTTTAGAATTTTTAATTTACTGGTGTAGAGATTTTCAAAGTAACCTTTTATAATACATTGCATTTCTGTTATTTACTGTAATTTCCCCTTTTTATTTCCTAATTATATTAACGTAGGTTTTTCTCTTCCTTTTTTGTGATTTTACCAAGGGTTCCACCTTAATTGTTTTTTTTCAAAAAAACTAGCTTTTTCTTTCATTTATTTTTGGTATTGTTTTCTTAGTTCCTATTTCATTAATTTCTACTCTTAATAATTTATTTCCTTTGATTAGTCTTGTGTTGTCTTGTTCTTGTTTTTCTAGAACCTTATTTGTGTAGTTAGATTATCTATTTGGGCTTGCTCAGATCTTTTTATGTGTGCTTTTATGGAAATAAATTTCCCTCTTAACACTGCCTTCATTGAGTCTCAGAGGTTGTGTGGTATTGTACTACCATTGATGTTTGTTTCTATGAACCTTTTTGTTTCTTGATTCCTTCTGCAACCCAATGTTTACCTACAAGGGTACTATTCAGTTCCCTTTTGAGTAGTATCTTTTGTTTGTCTTGTAATTGACTTCTAGTGTTACTGCACTATGATTTGACAGAGTACATAGAATTATATCAATTTTCTTATATCTGTTTAAGCTTGTTCTGTGGCCTCGAAGGTGGTCTATTTTCTAGAACGTTCTGTGGGCAGCATAGAAGAATGTGTATTCTGTTGTTAGATTAAAAATTCTGCATCTGGTTGTTAGACCCATTTCTCCCATGATGTAGCTCAAATCTATTATATTATTGTTCATTTTTTTGTCTAGTTGACCTCTCTTCTTGGAAGAGTGGAGTATTAAAGTCCCCCACCATTACAGAGTTGAAGTCTATCTGTTTTTTTAAAATCTCAGTCATTTTTATGTAGTTGGATGCTTCAATATTTGGGGCATAAATGTTTATGACTGTCAGTTCTCCTTGATGGATTGTCCCCTTCGTGAGAATGAAGTGATCTTCTTTGTCGTTTTGATGGGTTTTGGTTTAAAGTCTACTTTGTCAGCAAAGACAATCAAAACTCCAGCTTTTTTGTCTCCTAGCTGATTGAAAAATAGAACTCTAATCTTTCACCTTGAGTCTATGTATGTCTCCATGTTTGAAATGAGTCTCTTGCAAGTAACATGTGATTAGATTGTGGGTTTTTTTTTAATCCAGTTAGGCAATCTATGTCTTTTGAGTGGTGAATTAAAGCCATTGGCATTTAGGGATAAAATCACTATGTGTGCCTTAGGTCCTGCCATTTTGCCATCCTATGAATATTGAATTCTTTTCTTTACTTGGTGTTTTTTTAGATGTCCTCTGTATTGCAGGTAAGCCTTCCACTGTATGTTCTGTTGTGGTTGTTTCCTGTTTACCTATCTAGAAGACCCTTAGGAATTTTTTGTAGTGCTGGTTTGTCATAAATTTCTGCAAAGTTCCTTTGTTGTGGAAGGTATTTACTTGTCAGTTGTAAATGATATTTTTGCTGAGTACAGGAGTCTTGGTTGACAGTTATTATCTTTTAGGGCTTTGTAGCCTTCACTCCAGGCTCTTCTGGCTCTTAGAATTATTATTGAGAAGTCTGCTGTTATCCTGATAGGTTTGCCTTGATATATAGCTTGCTTTTTTTTTCTCTTACAGTTTTAGGATTCTTTATTTCCTTTGTATATCAGTGAGTTTTATTGTAATATGTCCAGGGTAGCTTATGTTTGGTCATACCTAGTAGGTATTTGGTATGCCTCGATCACTGGAGTGTCTCTTTCAGTTTCTATGTATAGGAAGTTTTTTCTTATGACTTCAACGAATAGGTTTCTTAGTCCTTTAGGATGGATTTCCTTTTTTTTTTCTTGTATTCCTACTATTCTAAGTTTCTTTGAGTCTTCTATAATCTGTTGTATTCCATTTCCTTGTTGATATTGAATTATCTGATGATCACTGAAAGTCTGGACCATTAGTTCAGATTTGTCTTCTAAATCACAAATTCTCTCATTTTGGGTCATTCTGTTCCCTAAACTTTCCATGGAGATCTTTATTTTTTGATTCTTTTCCTTTATCTTTTCATATTTTTGGAATTCTTTAGTGGATTAGTGATTCAGTTCCTATACTGACTTCTGTAGTTCTGCTAGTTTTACATTTGGTTCTTCCTTAAGTTCTTTGGTTAAATCTTTTTAAACTCTTTTAAGTACCCTGTGTTTTGTTGTCTATGTTGTCTTGTGTTCTTCCAGAAGGCTAAATACTATGTTTTTCAAGGTTTAGGAATTTTGGATCTTGCTCAGGTTCTATCTGGATCTCCCTTGGTGAGCCGAGGGCTTTCTGGGGCATCTTGCCCCCATATTTCCCATCTTACTACTGAGTATTCCTTTGGCTTGCTGTGGTTGCTCTTTGAACAATCTCTGTTTTCTGGTAGTGGACCGTGTTGTTCTTTGACTGTGTAATGTCCTGTCTGTCACTGAGGTGGGACTCCTTGTTACAATACACTAGCTCGTGCTTTCCAACTTGACAGCTCCTACTTGGTCTGCTTTAGAGAGGTTTTTCTGCTGAGGTAGAAGCTGTCAGTCCTGGCACCCTCTCGCCTTCAGGTGGATTGTGAGGGGGTGGAGAGGGGTATGGGAACTACAGAGCAGGGGTACTGGGTTCACAGAGAGATGTGTGCCCAGGGAATCCTTTTCTTCCCAAGCAGTAGAGAGTGTAGGTTCCCTCTATCTCCTAATAGGATTCTGTACCTTTTGTAGGGATGGGGGTGGGGGTGTCTGTTCCTCTTGCTCTGTCCTCTCCTGGCCAGGATGAAGCTAAAAACCAGGGTTTTTTTTCCTTTGCTCCACTTGGTCGCAGGTTCATGTAGTTCAGAACACCTTGGGTGATGCCTTCCTTTTCTGCATCGGGTTGAGCTGACTAATGGCAGACCTGGGCAGTCGACTCTGAGTGGCAGCCTGCAGGGCTTTTCTTTATTGTTGTTTTTATTTCACTTCTCTGGCCCCTCTCTGTGGGTGTAGTCTCACCAGGTCCCTCAGGGTTGGGGATGTGATGCAGGTCCCAGATTCTCTCGCCCCTGAGCCATAGCTAAAGTCAGGGATTTGGTTGTCCTTCGCCCATTTGTGGAGAGCAGATTGCAACTAGGGATGTTGTTTTGTTTTTTAATTCAATGCCCAGCTAAGCTGCAGGCAGCTGCCAGCCCCCTGGGAGTCAGGGCTTCAGCAGCAGCTTGCCTTCCTTTTTCAATTCTTTTTCCCTCCCCATTTCTGTATTACCTCTCAGGGTCCGGGGGGGGGGGGGGCAGTGGGTCCTTGATTCTCTTGCCCCTGAGCCACAGCAAATGTCAGGGGTTTTACTGTCTTGTCTCCACTCATGGAGAGTGGAGTATGAGTGCCGGCTGAGCTTTGGGTTTTGACATCTCTGTTAGGCACAGTTGTCCTTCCCATTCCCCTAGAGCTCTATGTCCCTTTATTTTGACCTTTGGCAGCCATCTGTAATCTCTGGGATTACAACTTCCGGCCCTCTCCTGCAGCTGCCAAATGGCATGCAGATGGGCTGGGGTATGATGAGGCTCTCCCTCTCGTTCTCTCTTTTATATCTCCTGCTGCATGGTTTTTGGAGCCACTGCTGCCTGACTCCACAGTACTCTTGCACCTTGCGCATGGGAGAGGACAGCTGTTGTGGTTTGGATTTGGAAGTATCCCCCAAAAGCCCCATGTATTTGGAACTGTGTGTTATAGGGTGATACGGCCTACCTGGAAGAGACATGTGTATAAGGTTTGACCTAGAAGGACTGGGGCAATTTATTGAGATCAGGGATTGACTAGGGCAGAGATTTCAGGTGTTTGTTGTTGACTTGGGGGCCAGGAGGTTAGGGAGGGGCAACTGGCAGCTTGGAGTACTTAAAGGAAGAGGCAGCACTGTTGCAGCTTCTTCCTGGGAGAGCTCCTTGGTTTACCCCTGGTTAACGTTGCTTCTGTTTGCAATGGGGCCAGCCGCTCTCCAGCCCCTGCCGTGTGCCTTCACGGTTACTGGCTGCCCCATCAGTGGACCACGTGTGTGAGAGACCTTCTGAAGCTGTGAGCTAAATAAATCTTTCCTCCTTTAAACTGTGGATGTTGGGTATTTTGTCACAGCAACAAGGTAAGTAATTAAGACAACAGCCAATTTCTCCTGTTTGTCCCAGTTCCCGGTGCCCCAAGGATGTTAAGATCTCCAGATCCTTTGTTCTAAGGCGCACCTGAAAGTGTACTGCAGAGGGTCTCTACTGCCCTTCAGTCTTCTGAGGAGGGGTGGGGAAACCCTGTCATTCATATCCTCCCCAGTCTATAAGTGAGTTCCTTTGGTTTTACTTATCTCTGGTTTTGTTGTAGACCCGATATGCACTTTAATCCAACTGTTTGCATGATTGATTGATTTCCTTGGGAGCAGTCTTTCCTGGAGCTGTTATTCCAACACTGTCTTGGCTCCTCCCCTCTTTACTTCTTATATAAAATGTATATGTATATATATATAAAATGTAAATGTATATAAAATGTGTTTTTACACTAGAGACCTTGTGTTAAAGCATAGCACTTAGCAGTAAGACATGACATCACATCTATACTTCCCAGATTAAGACCCACAAAAAAGCAAAAACTTAGGACCAAAAAGTCAATCATGTTTATGATAAATTATATTCCTGGAGAAGAGTAAATTGAAAGTGAACCTACTGCAGAAGTGGAACCCGCAACAAAATACCCCTAGGAAGCCATGGCAATAATGCCATCTGAGAAATGTCTTGTTGGCATTTACTTCTCTCATCTACTTCTCTCACTATTTTTTAACACATTCCACATAGTGAGGAATGCATGAGGTCACATCTCCAGTGTTCAGCAAAACAGGATTTGTCTTACATGCAACACTGTTGAAATATACTGATTCAGTCAAGCAACTGATACTGATAGAATACTGAGATTACCAAAATTTGCCCTCTCAACACCAACAAAATGAACATGAGATCAGTTTCTATAGGGATTTTATACTTCAAAGCAAGAAAAAATGGGTTGAAGAGACTTGTGGAGGAAGGAATAAAAACAACTGCAGCTAGAAACCAAACTGAATTTGAAAACATAATTTGGAAACAATTATTTTATCCTCAATTTGTTTATAAGTTTCATGGCTGAACTTGCTATGAAAATTGTCCCTTTGGTTCTTTTCCAAAGTAATACCAGTTATGATGTTCTACGGCTACTCATCATGGTTACCAGTCGTGTGCATAGGTCAGTAGGCTCCTCTGATTTCAGTACAACTTATGTGAAAACAAAGCTTTGCGCTTATCAACAAATTTTCCATTTCTAACCACAGGATGACATTCCTACTTGCATTCGATTGTCTCTCAAAAAGATCTTACGAAAGAAAACTCTGGGTTCAGGTCTTTCCAGCCTTGACTTGGCTCCATTCACTTTTCCTTTCAGATGCCTCCTCTTATTTCCTGGAGTTCTTGAACTATGCTTCTCCCAGCTGCTCAGGGACGTCAGCCTGTCTCCTAATCATCTCAACCTTCTTTTCCTTTAATGTTCCCTTCTCTTGGGGTCTTGCTCTCTGGTTTTCAAGATGAAGACAAAATATCCTATCATTCATTACTTAGGGCAATTTAGCATAGTTTTTAGAAGCTCCAGCTTCAAAGTCAGATTGACAAACATGGGACTATGCCTTGTAGTAGCCAAGGTGAGCAAGCTACTTAACCACCCTGAGCCTCGGTTTTCAAATCTCTAAATAGAGACAATATTTACATGACACGTTTATTAAGAGTAAATATAGAAAAATAAAAAATTGCTTGATTCTCCAAATGTGACTTTACTATCTGAGTTGGAAAAGATAGTTAAGCTTCAAAGATGTATAATTTATAATGTCGGCAACTCATCAAGATAATGCTTATGTCATAGAATTTGAGAGTAGAATGGTGGTTACCAGAGCTGAAAGGGCAGTGGGGGAAGAGGGAGTTTGATCTGTGAGTACTAAGTTATCATTAGAAAGAACCAGAAGTTCTGATAAGCTACTGCACAGTAGGGTGACTACAGATAAAAATAACATACTATGCACTTCCAAAAGGTGGAAGGAGTTTGAAAGTTTTCAGCATAAAGAAATGACGAATGCTTAAAAAGATAAATATGCTTAACCTGATTGATATATTATACAACATATTTGATCTGTATGCTTTTAAGTCACTGCTGCCTTCTCCATGCTCAATGTTGTTCAAATTACAACTTTCAAATAATAAAGCAGAATTTCAATGGAAAAATTATTACATGGTACACTCTTACTATGTTCAACTTTATGTTTTTATGTATCAAAAGAAGTTTAAAAATAAAGAGAACGCTGCCTCTGTATCAGTTGAAAATATCACTTTAAAACTCAAAAGCCAGATATTTAGAACTCAAAATACAAACCAAAATGTTGTAAGTTTATGCTGACTCCACAGAAGAGGGTGGAACTGTCCAAGAGAATGGTACACAGAGAAGAGCAGGGACCATGGCCAGGGACCTGAGGAACAATTGCTTAGGGACAATCAGAGGAAGAAGACCCAGATGCGGAAATTGGTGAAACGCCATAGAGAAGAAGAATCAGTAGGGCTGCCAGGTCAGTAGTGAAGAAAGGAAAGAATTTTGAAAAAAGGGTGGTCAGTCAACAGTGTCAAACACAGCACTGGTGTCAACTGAGATGAGAAACAATATTAGTTCATTGAGTTTGACAGGCAGGAGTCAACGACTTCTTTCAGTGTTCTAGTGTCATGGTAGAAAGTAAAGCATTAACTCCTAGACAGGCATTTTGAAAGACTATAAATTTATTCTAATGTATATAAAAAGCACTTTCACAGACTCCTAGAGTATGTTTCCATTACAACTGATTGACAGGCGATAAGCACACAGTCATGGAGATGAGAGGCAGCAGTCAGGATTGGCGTACCTCCTTGGGAAACATTTATGAAGGGAGCTTTGATTAAGAAGATTAAGCCATAGCTAATAACGGAAAACATTGCGTCTTACTATATAAAAAGGAGAAGCTGGTTTGTGTACAATGTAGTAAATAATAAATTCAAACTTTCAGCTTTTTGTTGCCCACACTGACTATAATATTGGCTAGGATTAAACGGTCATGTTTGTTTTAACCTTGATTCCAGCCCACCCAAAATAGTGAGGCCCGATATGTAAGCTATCGGCTGGTAATTTAGCATAGAGTGAGTAGAAAGTACCTTTTCTAGATTTAACTGAATCTATTATATAAACATGCTTCAGGGAACATCAATGAACATCTTAGTTAATCTATTGTCACTGTGACTAAACACCCAACAAGCACAAATTAGAAAAGGAGAAGATTATTTTAGCTCACAGGCTCAGAAGGGCACAGTCCCTTCCCAGGTGGATGGTTGGAAAACAGTAAAATCACATAGCAGGGCTGGAGTGAAAGACAGCAGTCTTCAAAACATGGTGGAACAGGCCAAGTGTGGGAGGAGGGGCAGATTAAGGCCACACTCCTCCAGGTCAATCCCTAAGCATCCACCCCTTCCAGCCAGGTCCCACCTCCCAACATTACACAGTTTCCATACTTACATGAGGCTTTTTCGGGGACACTAGATCCAAGCCACAACAATGAATGTTACAACCTGAAAGTTTTCTGTAAAGGTTTGCATGAGAACTTATACCTAATTCCAGTTTAAGCTTGTAAATAAAGAAACCATACCTTTTTGAGGGTAACTGAAAGAAGTGCAGATATTTAGACTGACCGTGAGTCGACTCAAAGAAACACGTGCACACCTTCAAACACACGTCATGTAACAAAAGAATCAGAAAGCTTCTTGTGACCGCAAAACCATTCTATGACCCATAGGAAGAGCCTAAATACAGACAGACTGACACTCAGCAAAGAAACACTCCCTTAAGTATTCAGCGTTAGCCTTCAAAGATAAATAGACTACCATGAGGGTAACTTCCCCACCATCAGAAATATCTATGTCATAGTTAAATGGTCATTTGTCCCAGATGCAATAAAAACAGTATAACAGGATCAGCTAGGATTAGATTTAAGTGTACATCAATGTACTATAGAATTTGGAATTCACGTATTTACAAAATAAATAAAATTTAAAATAAAGCAAAAATTAGAAAACAAAACAACAATGACTAAATGTTAATTTCGTGACCTTGACCAGCTATGCCGGGTAGAAATGTCCATCTGAAAATGGGCACTCTGTGCCTAAGGAGAAAGATGTTAGAGTAAGTAACAGCCCTGATACAACAGCCATCCGATTAGCTGGATCAAACAAAGTTGAAGATTCACTGCAACTCCTAAATGATATGAGACCATAATAGAATTATGCATCAATAGATCTGGTGTATTAATCACTTTCCTGCCAATGGAACAAAATACCTAATACCCAAAGCATTAAGCAGTCGTCTATTTAGCATATAGCCTCCAGGTGTTCCGTCCAAAGTCAGCCGGTTCTAAAGAAACAGCATGGTGGAAGCGTCTAGCACAGGGCAGCATTACATCCTCCTGCAGCCAGGAACCAGAGAGAGAAAGGAGGAGCCAAGTACAAGAACACACCATCCCAAGTCATGTCTCCAGTGACCCGCCACAAATCAGGCCCCACCTCCTAACAGTATGTTCAGCTACTGAACTCATCAATTGGTGAATCCACAGGTAAACAGACTGCCCTACGATCCAACCACATTCCCAACACTGGAGACTTTGGGGGAACATTTTAGATCTAAACTTTAAGAGGTACATTCAACATACTCATCATCCATGAGGCAAATTCAAACTTATATACATCCCTACCGTCTATATAACCAGATTCCTGCATTAAATTCCCCTGGTACAATTATTTAAGGTGGTATTCTCTTTTCTTGATTGGACCTGGATTAATCCAGACCCTAAAACTATTACTCTTACTGGATGAAATCTTCTCTCCTTAGAAAGTTTGAGGGAATAAAACATAAAATAAACAGCTTTAAGAAGTAGATTTAAAAAAAAAAATGACACAGAGCCTAAAGGTAGTTTCACAGCATGGACAGAATACCATGAGAGCTTGTAAAGCATCCCAGGGAACAACTATGTATTCAAATAACAAATATTCACTGAGCATGCGCTTTCTGCCATGCACTGTTTCATGCTAGAGATGCCACAGTAGCCACGGCAGACATAACTTTTGGTTTCATTGAGCTTTTAATTCATAAAATATTTAATAAGTATAATAAAAATCAAGAAATTAAAATTGAGATTGGAAAAGTTAGGCCAGAAGCAAACATTAATAGCTTGAGAATCTGATAACCTCTACTTTGATTCATAAAAGAAATTGAAAACATGGGGGCTATTCAGAAATATTTAAGGAACACTGACCTTGAGACTATTTTCCCCCCTTTCTGTGGATTCCTTTGTGATTCCCTAAAAGGCAGTGTGACTTTTTACTATTTCTCATTCCAGCTTTCATAGTCCTTCCTTTGACTTGCAGTGGATCATGTAGCACTGTGTCAAACCATTGTAAATACTGCCATATTTGCAAGTATAATAACAAATTCCATGCAACTTTACTATTCCATATTGTCTGACAAGAGGCCATTATTGTTTTAAATTTTTACTTACATACTGTAATATTTTGCATTTAATTACTGTCACATTTTAGTGATGGGAAGTGGAACAAGGGATAACAACTGGGATTATGTATTTCAACTTGAACTAGTAACTACAGATGGGATGTTGCATATACTCTTAGAGCCTCCATTGAAACATAATTCAATGATTCTAACATGCCTGTTGACCTTCCAGACAGTTCAGTAATCACTGTATTGGACTTACCTTGCTTGAAATCTAAAAGCACTCATCCAAGCAAAAGGTAACAGGCGTTGTATTTATTGGAAGCCTCTGTTTTGGATAGCTTTCATAACTTCTTCCCAACATCTTTCAAGCCTCCCACTTGTGCTCTGTGTTTATCTTCCTCGGGAATAATAGGCAGTGTGGGCTTGACTATTCATATTTCATAAGACACCCTCCTGTCCTCCTCAAAAGTTTGTCATCTTTCTCCCGGTGAATTGCAAGCAATTTAAAGAGAGTACCAAGTCTTTATTCTTGGTCAATGATATTATTTCATTTCTTTTGTTTTCCTCCATTTCCATGTTGGTAGGCCTTTGATTTTACCTAGTCTTCTTACAATACCTTAGTCTTCCTACTCGTATATTTTGCCAGTTGAATAGTCTTGTACCTTGGTCAACTCACTTTGCCTCTCAGAACCTGCTTTCTCATATCTAGAATAGGATTTACATACTCATCTTTTACTGCTGAGGTTACACTGAAAAGAGATAATCTAAAACCTACTAAAAGTCTAGCATACAGAAGAGGGTCAATTAGTCTACTTCTCTATTTCTTGAGCTATACACCACTAAAATGATCTGTTCTGAAACTACACCCTCAGAGACCTATCCTCTGTGGATGTGACCATGCTAACAAGTTAATGCTACATACTGCATCTGTATTTTAAATGGCACTACCTCTAGAGTAATGCCTTAGTCTCAACGGAACTGACACTTGAACATGCTAAGTAAACCCCTCCTGGTATCTCCCATCACTGTTCCCTGATGCATCCACATTTATCCCAGCAGTTGGCACCATTCTAACTGAATTATTTGTGTTTCTTGCTTGATAATTGTCCTTTTCCTGGACTGTGGGCTGTACAGTCAAGGGCAAAGGCCCTATCATCTTAATCACCAATGAATTTCTAGAAACTGGAAAAATGCTTAACACAGAATAAACAATCAATATTTTTGGATAGGTTAATGAAAGGTTGGAATGATGTAAGTGGAAAATGAATAACTGATTAAATGAAACCTTATGGTAAAAATTTCAGGCTCGGTGGACAGGTGGTAGAGTAATATTTAGAGGTTACGTACTACCTCAAAAAGCATGGAGACTTCAAGGAAGTCTAAGTGGAGCAAATGGATTTATACAGATAACAGGCAAGATGTTAAGAATTTGGCAAGAAGACATGTTTAAAAGAAGAGGAAATCCCATATGATCTTCATCATCAAATTCTTTTCATACAAAAGTACCAGAAGAGGTCTGATGCAAACTACATCCTCCTCTTTCTATTGTTTTCTCTTCCCAAAATCTAGCATTGAAGCCTCACTCCTGAGACCCCGTTCTCTAGCAAGAGTCTTTAGCTTCCAAAGTGAAAAATACACTGCCACCAACCTGTCACGGCTGAGGAATCAGAAAACAAGTTAGGTTTTTGAGCTGTCAGGTTGAAAAGGATTTGCAAGCCCCTTCCCACCTACTCTATGCTATGAAGATGGATTTCCAGAGGTTTGAGAGAGATTTGTACTATGGCTGTGAGGTTTACAAAATGCCACCATCAAAGGAGTTTGAATTATTCTTCCCCTGAATTTCATTTGTAATGTACTTTTGCCAGCATAAAGAGTATTAAAAGGGCATTTGAACAGTAATAAGGCCGTTAACACTTATGAACAGCTATTTCCCTTGAAATGCAGTTGTTTTGCTGAAGGGAAATAACCAGTAGCGAACTGGGTTAACTCTTTGTTTTCCAAAGTCAAATGCCACTCAGGTTATAATTAGGAACCCATATCCTGAGTAATCAATTTGTGAAAGATACAAATTTTAGGATTTCCACTTACACATTCCAATCTATTCCTTCTCTCCCCTACTCCCATGCACCCTCCGCACTGTGAGAGAGGGATGCATTACTCAAGAACCCCCAGTTTAAAGAACCCAATGGAGCCATTTTTAAACCCATTTCCATGTACTAGCTGTGAGTCCTCTGTCAAGTCATTTTCCCCAACTGAACATCATTTTTTCTCAAAGGTAAAATGAAAACAATACTAATACCTACTTAATAAGGTTTTTGTAAATTATTTTAAAGACCGCCTATGAAAATTCACAACACAATCATGGTATATTCTAAATGTTTCTTAAGCATTAGCTAAATTACTGTTAATCGAACTATATTCGTTAGGGTTCTACAAGAGGCAGAACTGACAGAAATTGTAAGAAAAAGGGATTTAGAGGGTTTAGAAGTCCAAGGAGAGAGAGAGTCCAAACTCACTGCCTACACGTGCGAAAGCTGGAGAGTTCAATGACTGCTCAGCTGTGAGGTAGGTTTGTGACTACAAGACAGCCGGTGAGAGTCTGCTGCAGATCTCAGTTGTTTGAAGAACAATGGCAAAGACCGGATTCTGAAGATTGTGGATGAGTACATAGGCACAAGTTGAGACTGGAGTGAATCTGTGATGAAGATCTGTGCGGTGTAGCAAGTTGATGCGTAACAAGGCGGCCACCACAGATAATTTGGAAGGCAAGAGCTTTCCCAGGAAAAACCTGTTAACAATTTTTCTTCTTCCTTCCTTTTATATAGTTTGAGCTTATAGGTGGGCCTCTCATAAATGGGGTGGGTGCTGTTCATTTGCTGGCCCACAAGTCACTCACACACACCTATAAGCTCTACCCTGGGTGGGTTTCCTAACTGCCTCAAGTTGACATAATCTCTTTAATGGTAACACTAACCAAGTGTTTCTAAGTAGAATTTCTTAAGAGACTGCCTTTGAATGGTGCCCTTGAAATACTTAAGTG
The DNA here is from genome assembly GCA_004027205.1 of Ctenodactylus gundi. Classification (NCBI taxonomy): domain Eukaryota; kingdom Metazoa; phylum Chordata; class Mammalia; order Rodentia; family Ctenodactylidae; genus Ctenodactylus; species Ctenodactylus gundi. The sequence goes on from PVKB01000038.1 coordinate 789,760, forward strand.
TCCTGCCTTATTAAATAGAGACTATTACTTAGCTTATTACTATTCACTAATGAATAAGCCTATCTAAAAACTCCTTGAAATTTTATCTTCATGTTAACATTACCTTTTATTTGCTTTGTTTACAAATAAAATGAAAGAAAACTCCACTAAGCCAACAATGTTAATATCACCACAAATAACAGTAACACTATTTTACCATATTTATATTTTTCAAAATATTTATGAGTATTCAAACTATTAAAATATTCTATTCATACTTTCTTGCTCATATGCAAACAAGAATTTTCCCGAAAGGAGTCTACAAGCTGCAGGTGAAAACTTGACATTCAGCCAAGACTTAATTCAGAGTCAATAAAATAATACCCCTATGCCTAGGCAGATGTATAAATTTTCTCCACATGATAAATAAGCAGACTGTGATTTCTATCAAATCAATCTCAGCTTGAGTCAGTCCTCCTGTAATCGATAATTCTGGATGTGCACTGAAATATGAAGTCAATATATGCAGTGTTACATTCACTTTAAACTCTTTCATCAAAAGTACTTTGCAATTTTTCTATTATTGCCATAAATTCAAAATACCAGGCCTTTTCTTTTTCAACTACCATTTTAAAGGGACAATAAGTTTCTGAGTCTTGGAAAAAGCTCTTGCTTATATCTGGTTAAAAATCCCCATAGATTCTTTGACCAAATCAATGCAGGAGTCACAATTACGTTGGAACTGCACCATAAAGCAAAAATGGATATAAGGCAATATTAGTGAAAATTGTGGAGCTTGAAAGTTATTGCTGGGATATTTATAGTTTTTATTAGGAATCCTAAGATAGATGTATTTAAATAATATATGAATCATCAGGATGGGATCCACCATTTTCTGGCCAATATCATTGGCCTTCTACTGCATTTCTCAGTACTTTCCTTTACATTGTACATATGCGTACAACACAGCCAGTATCATCAAAGCTTTTAAGTCTTGGCAGTGCAATAAGTTTACACAACTTCCTCCAAATTTGAAAAGTGATGGAAGATCCCTACCTGCCTATACCTTTGCTGTTCTCCAAGCAATTTTATTCAACTTTTTCTTCCTTCTAGACTTGTTTCTAATCAGTAGCTCCTCCTGGCACCCCTCACTAGGAGTTATGGGACATTATGGAGACCTGTTCTTGCCATTATCCACACCATAACCACAAACCTGTATGAACAGGATCTGTGTCTATTTCAAATTCAGAAACTGTTGTCACTCATTCTGAATATAATGTTTACTCAATTGCTAATATGTATTTAGAACTGTTTATCAAGCTTCCTAGTTAAAAAGATTCTTACACTGGGATCCATAGATAGAATTCATGGGATCTGTAAATGTGGGTGGGAAAATTACATCTTTATTTCATTGTCCTCTAAGTATAACTTAGCATTTCCTTCAATCTCAACAAGTCACAGTTAACATCAGTAATACCTGAAACTTTGTCACCAACAAAACCCACAAAATTTCATATTATTATAGGTATTGTGGATATCTCAAAATATTGTGTTCACTGTTTGAAATTGTGATAGTTATTACACATAAGTGTAGATATTATTTGCCTGCTGCTTTCTTTTGTACAGATTTTTTTTTTTACTGGAAGACAGCCTGGTTAATTTACATATGAATTATCTGTGGCTTCTTATATGTTAAAATGATGGAGTAGAGTAGTTCGAACAGACTACATTGCTCAGTAGAAAATATTTTTTTCTTTCTACCTTTCTTTCTTTCTTTCTTCTTTTCATTCATTTCTTTATTTTTTATTTTCTTTTTGAGATGGGGGGTCTTTCTCTATAGTCAGGACCAGTCTATAGGCTGGTCCTAAATTCACTATGTAGCCCAGGTTAGCCTTCGACTCACAGTAACTCTTCTGCCTCAGCCTCCCAAGTAATGGAATTACAGGCTTGTATCACTACACGCAGCTTATATGGTGCTAGGGAATCTAACTCAGGGCCTTGTGATTGTGAGGCAAGCACTTTAACCACAGTGCCATTCCTCTAGGCCCCAAAATACTTTCTTATATAGCCCCTGTAGAAAAAAAAGTCAACCGTTTTAGTTACTGTCTCATTGCTATGACAGAATACCTGACATCCACAACTTTAGGGAGGAAAGATTTATTTTAGCTCACAGTTTTCAGAAGCACACGATCCATTCACAGGCAGACAGCTGGAAATGGGAGAACGTGGCTAGAGCTGGAGAGAGTGCTACTCACAGCATGGCAGAACAGAGCCAAGCCATGAAGGCAGACGGCCCTCCAGGTCAAGCCCCAAGCATTCACCCCTTGCAGCCGGGTCCCACCTCCCAAAAGTGCACAGTATCCGTAGTTACATGAGGCCTTGGGGAGATACTCCAGATCAAAACCATGACAACCTCATAATTTAATAAGTTAATATGGATGCATACCATTTATCTTTTAAAAATACTCCAATTTAATTTCAAAATAATTGGTTTCCTTCTAATTCTATGGATCTCCTCTTATTTACTCAAGGACATTCTTCCAAGAAGAGTTCCACAGCTTTAACATAATGATGACGGGAGAAAGCTGCTAAAGCCTCACATGCTACTTATATATGTACATACATACTTTTAGTTTGTGGGCACCTTCTTCCTCTCAGCAAATGGATTTATGAATTTTCTTCAGTTCTTTATTTTAATTGTTTGCCTTTTAACTTAGCCTCGTTGTATTATGTGTTGTTTTGTTAAATAATTTTTCACCAATTACTTCTTAAATGCATAGTATGCATTAGGTATTGGAGATACACCAATAAGCCAACAGACCTAGTCTCATTCTCAGAATGCTTACAATCAAGCAGGGAAAGATAGACACTATAAAAAGTAATACTACAGTATTTAAGATGGTAAGTATTATAGATGAAGCTAAAGTGGAAACTATGAATGCATTTTAAATAGGGTGTGTACAGAGAAGCCTTATGTAAGAGAACATATGAAAAAGGAGAGGGAGGGAGCCACTGCTGACATGCACCACAGGTATCCATCCACGGCAGAAGGAACAGCAGGTGCAGAGCCTCCAGGGGAAGAAAGTGCTTGGCTTCCTTAAGCAAGAAGGTATATGTGGCTGCTGCAGACTAAGCGAAATAGTAGGTGGGAGAAGATAAAATCCAATGGCCTTAAGACCCGTAATTTTCAAACTTCCCTGGGTCTCACCTGAAGAAATTTTTTAAAACTGCAAATACCTGGGTTGGATCACATATTGTCCCTCCTGCAGATACAAGTTCAGTTTATTTAGGCCTGATGTCTTGATGTGACTCTACTGTATACAAATATTTAAAATCCAATGAAGTAGAATCACAGGCCATTGTATAGGCATGAGGTTTTTTGTTTTTCTTAAAATGAGACAAGGAACCACTGGGAAGTTGTGAAGACACAAGTGATATGATCTGACCTACATTTTAAGATTACTCAAGCTGCTCTAAATAGAAAGTTAATCGTACAATTAGGAAGACTAGTTAAAATGCCACTGCAATTGAACCAAACATGCCATGGTGACTGAAAATAAAGGTTAAAAAATGTGATTATAATTGGTTAGAAGTGGTTATAAAAGTGGTTGTTTTGAAGGCCAAACTATTAAGGTTGATTATATACCAAAGCATTGAGGAAGAGAGGGTGAAGAAAAGGGAAGGGTCGAAAATACTGAAAAGAATTTGGGCCTAATCAGCTGGGAAATTGAATGTTCATTAAGATAAGCCAGAAAAATGGGAGGATCAGACTATGAGAAAAAATTAATTATTTTACTTTAGGACGTACTAAATTTCAGATTACATATACATGTGGAGCTGCCAGCAGGAAGTTGGATATACAAATCTGAGATTTGGAAGATAGATTCGTACCATATATACAAATTTGGGATTTAACAACATAATGTCACAAGACATTATAACATTGCTGAAGAGGTGATTGTGAATACAAGTGAGAAAAAGTCTAGAATTCTGACAAAGAATTCAAGAATACGAAAGGAAACTAGCAAAATGAAATTGGAGTATCCAGAGAGATAGGAAGAAGCAGATGTTATAGCCCAGGGGACAAAGGAATAGTCTGTTATGTGAGAAAATATTAAAAGGTCAAGTGAAATGAGAACTGGAAATCAACCTTAACATTTAGAATTAGGTCACTGGTGACCCTTACAGGAGCAATTTCAGTGAAGTGGTGAGAAAGCCTGAATGGAACAGTTTCAAAAGAAGATAGGACAGTAAGAAAAAGATAACTCCTTCAAATTTTTTCTGCTATAAAGAGATAGAAAATTGACGTTAAAAAATATAAATGATTATAGTATGCTTGAAGCATGCTGGGAATAATTCAGCACAGAGGACAAATTGTTAACACAGGAAAAAAGTTTCTGGAGGAAGTCAATATATTTAGGAGTTAGACTGCCTTGATTCAGAACTGGAAGCCATTAGCTCTGAGCTAGAAAATGTGCACAAATTGCTTTGCGACATCTGTTTTGTTATCTAAAAGTGGAAATACAATCAGCCTCTGCATTTACAGGTTCCACCCATGGATTCAACCAACCACAGATGGGAAACATTTTTTAAAATTGTTTCTATACTAAATGTGGGCAGATATCTGTCTTGCTATTATTCCCCAAACAACACAGAATAGCAATTACTTACATAGTATTTACATTGTATTATATGCTGTAAGTACTCTATAGATGATGTAAAATATATAGGAGGATGTATGTAGGCTATGTGCAGATAATGCTATTTTATATAAGGGACTTGACCACGCATAGATGTTATTATTCATGGAAGGAGTATCCTAGAACTAATCCCCTGCAGATTTTCAGATATTGAAGGATCTATATATCAAAACCTACCTCAAAGACTATTTTGCATATTGTATTAGATTGTATGAAATATTTACCAGTACACAGCATAAGATCAAAAAATGTTAGTCATAGTTATAATTATATTCCTCTGTAAATAAATACTTAAGGTTTCTTTTTTCAGTAAACCTTCCTTATGAAATAACCCAGCCCTATTCTAACACCAGGTTCAATAATGATTCACTCAACCATTGAGTCATGTTGAATTTGCCTATTTTCTGTTCTCAAAGGTTAATTCTATGTCTAAATTCCCACAAAGCCCTTCTTTATCCAAAAGAGTAGAGGAGTACTTACTTTAGAACTTACGAGCAAAGACTTTCAGGTCAACTTGACCTGACTTGGATCCCAGCTCTGTAACTTGATTCCTGGCTAAATTTAGACACTGTTATTTAATGATTCCACTTCAATTTTCCTATTTGTAAATGTAATACTATTACCCATGTCATAGATTCAATAGAAGAATTAAATGAATTAATACATAGATAAAATGCCTTGAACAGCAATGGCACATAGTCAATGCATGATATAGATTGTTACCACTTTTACTCCTAAAGAACATCAACTATTTTTTGATACCACTCCTTTTGCGACATTCTACCATGACCATGTTCCCATCCACATCCACCCTCTTCCCCATCTCAAGGCTTTGCGTATAACGGCATTTGTGGTATAACACATCTTGACTACCTGCCTGCCCACTGGGTTCACGTATGCATACAAAAAAGTTCTCTATCTACTGATATTTGAAGAAAAACTAGAAAGTTACTGCACAAAAAATATTTCCTCTACAAGCCCATTTGCTTCAAGATTATAGATTAACACAAGTTCACAGACTATAGGACAGGACAGGAAAGAAAACACTGAATGACTACTAATGTGCTAGACATGATACATATACTATCTTATTCAATCCTTACTATTTCTCTCTGAGTACATATAACTAACTACCTAGAGACTTCACATATGAGGAAACAAAATCATAGAAGTATAATAAATTGCTCAAAGATACACAGAGAATAAAGAGCCAGAGTTTTAACACCGGTCAGTGCCATTCTACATTTGCGAGTTTTCTGTTATTTCACATTGAACCCAGGAAATGAATCCTGAAGAATTAAGTAAGGATGCAGGCAATGTATAAAAGCCTGAAAATCAGTGAAGCTATCGAAAAGCATGGGCAAAAATGGTCGTTCAGACTATTTAGGTACTATGGTAGGCAGAATCATGGCTCCCTAAGTGTTTCAACATCCTGATTCTAAAATAAAGATAATTTACACAAGAGGAATTTTTCATGTATGATCAAAGTTAAAGAATTGAAGGGGGGGGGCAATGTCAAGATGGTGTCAGAGTAGGAGGAACACCACGAGGGGTGCTCCCAAAGAAATTAACTAGAGAGCCAGATAGCCAGAGCAAAGTACATCTCAGGACTTTAATAAAATCTAAGGATTAGAGACGAAAACAAAGTTGGGTGATTAAGAGCTAGAGAGGTTCTGAGTGCAGTGTCTCCCACCCCCACAGAAGTTTGAGCATGAAGCAGCAGAGACACACTTCAGTGTGCTTCCAGTTGCACCTGGGAACAAGAAATCGGCTCTCCAAGGTCTCTGTAGCTTTTATGCACTCATACATCGCGGCACTGTGCTAAAACCACCTGCCCTCTCTCCTGCAGAAGAAGTGAGGAGCCCGTAAACTTAAGCAAGCCAAGCAGCAGCTGCACCAAAAGCCATGCCAGCAGAATAAACAAAGGTGAGAAGTGATAGGCGAGACTTTTATCCCATCCGTGTACACGAAAGAGTCCAGGGGCAGCCAGCACTGCAAACACAAATTGGATCCTAAAGCCACTAAGGGTTGTAAATTGTGAGAATCCAGTAAGGATGCTACCTTTTCGCCCACTTCTCCTTCCTAGAGGACTTGGCCTGCCCCCAGGGTATTAGCAATTGGGAACTGCTTGCAGATGGAGGAAGACCCACAGAATTGTAGAGGTGAAGCTACATACAGATCAAGAATTACAACATCAACCAGCAACTTCTGCTGAGCTCATGGAGGAGAGTTGGAGCACCCTCGAGAGGCCACTGGGACTGTCTGGGAACAGTGCATGGACAATTGGGAAGTCCCCAGGACCGGTGGCTGCATAATATACTGTCAGAATGAGAGATCCAGTGCTTAGAAATGGTAACATCCAAAAAAACACAGGAGGTACCAGGTTTTGTTTTGTCTTTTTTTTTCATTTTGTTTGCCTGTTTGGATTTTTTTGTTGTTGTTGTTTAGGTTTTCTTTTCCTAAAATTAATTATGTTTTCTTATTTTATTTCTACCATTTTTTGCCCCCTTTCCTCTCCTTCCCTTCCATCTCCTTCTCTCTCTTTGTTAGTTTCTGAAATTCTCCCTCTCTTGATTAACTCTCTAAGTTCTTTTTCATAAATGTGTCTGCAGATCAAGAAGCTATACTCTGCCCACTTCATTCACAACTACCTAACTCATCTGAATCTTGCTTATAGAGCTTTTCTCTGTTACTCTCTGACTGGGATAGAAGTACAGTCAGATTTTCTCTATCATATAAATACTTCTCTACTTTCTATGTCATAACTAAAGATAATTCCTAATCTTAGTCTGCTCACTCCCTTATTAATAGAACTGATAAGTATCAATGACTTACAACCATATAGATACACTAGTAGAGACATATTATCTGTATACTGTGTAGCTAGTAATAAATTATTAACATAGTTTTGTGTATAGAATATTATCAATAATATAGTGGTGTCATGAACAAATTCAAGAGTCTACAAAAATGTGTACAGAAACTTCCATTAGTAGTTTTAGAACATAATTAGATGGTTAAGTGGGGATTGAGTGTATATACTGATATTTAGTTAGCATAAATATATAGCTAGTAGAGAGCACAAATATACATCTGATTGCTAAAAAGAGTATAGTGGGTGGACCTAATAAGGGTGGACAACTTCTATTGGCTCAGGTTAGCCTAGATAAGCAATATAGAGCAATACGTAATGACTCTGTTATACTACTGATATTAAGAGACCATTTTGATAATTCAACACTAGGTTTAATTAGATATAGTGAATGTATATTGTACCTATTAATGTTTTGGATAGAATAGTTATGTTAAAGTAGCTACTAGGTTCTACCAATAAGTTGCTAATATTAGATAATAACATAAATGAAACCTTTATTCAATGTATGTTGACACAGACAATGGTCTTCATGCCTAAGATAGGCTGACAAATATTTTGTCTATAGACCATATATATAGTTCTGTATTCTGCTCCTCCTTCACCAATAAGTAGAAGAGATTAAGGTCTCAAAAGAAAGTTAGACACTGAATAAATATACTTTCAAAACTAATAGCTATATATATTGGAAAATGTCATAATTTGTAAAACCTGAACAAACTCAAGGAAATACTTAAGGCAGAAGAAGTCTAATAAAAGCATCTCTGGAATACAGACACAGTCAAACAACAAGACCTGACCTTTAACTCACTGCAACAGAACCATGGGGAAATGAGGCAATCAATCACTTGCAGAAAGGTCTGACAACCCAGAAACAGATATCAGGGAACTTGAAGTAACAGAATCTACAGACAATAAAGTCAAAAAAGAAGTCAACTCATTGGCCATGAAGCTCACACATGATATAAAAGAGATATACAGGGAACTCAAAGTGGACACTAATTAGTAGTTAGAAAATTATAAAGAAATAAAAACAGATAATGAAGGCAATTCAAAAAATTAGAGAACAATTAAGCAGAGATATAGAAACAACAAAAGCTGAATTCCAAGATATAAAAAACTCACATAAAAAAGTAACCAAGTTAAACACTTTGCGAATAAATTAGCAGATCTTAAAAATAAGGTAGACAAACTGGATAATATGGTCGTAAGGATTATAAAACAAACAACATGAAAGTGACTGATTTCAACGACTGATAGATGACTCAAAAAAGAAACATTTCAGAATTGTGGTAGTGCAGGAGAAAACAAAGGATAGAACAAAAGGCTTAACGGACATGATCAATGAAATTATAGATGAAAATTTCCCAAATCTAAGGAAAGGAATGAACTGTGAATGACTACAAACATAGAACTCTAAATAACTTTGACCAAAAGAGAGCATCCCCATGGCACATCATAATTAAAATCCTAGAGACTCAACACAAAGAAAGAATATTAAAAGCTGTAAGAGAAAAACAGCAAGTGACTTACAAAGACAAACTCATCAAGGTAACTTGCAGACCTCTCAACACAAAACATAAAGGCCAGGAGATCATGGAGCAATATCATCCAAGTGCTAAGAGAACATAAATGCCAACCCAGGCTGCTATATCCAGCAAAATTATCCCTCAAAATAGAGGGAGAAGTTACAATTTTTCATGATAAAGAAAACGTAAAGAAATTCACATTCACCACACCAGCACTGCAGAATATACTTAAAGGAAACTTAGAGAAAGGGAGATCAACAGTGCCAAACATCCCAGTGAAAAGGAAAGAAACAACAGAAAGAGGAGAGTGAACTGACAAGAGAGTAGGTAAAACAAGTAAAACTGAAGTATCATGACAATGTCAGGACATAGAAAATACATCACGATAATAACCCTGAATGTTAATGGTCTCACCCCACCTAAAAAAAGACACACACGGGATGACTGAATCAAAACACAAAACCCCACAATTTGCTCCTTGCAAGAGACAAATTTTACCCATAAGGAAACACACAGAGTAAAAATAAAATGATGGAATTCAATACTCCATGCAATAGTACCCAGGAAACAAGCAGGGGTAGCTATACTATTCTCATACACATTAGATTTCAAAATAAGACAGATCAGGAGAGATAAAAATAGATACTGTACACTAGTTAAGGGAATAATAACACAGGAAGAAATCACAATTATCAATATATATGCTCCCAACTCTGCGGCACCCAATTACGTAAATAAAAATTGTTGGACTTGAAAGGCCAATAAAATTATACAACTGTATTGTATAATTGTACAAAAGGGCTGGTACAATTATAATATGAGACTTCAATATCCCACTATTACAAATAGACAAGTCAGCTAGACAGAAACTCAACAAAGAAATACTCCAGTTAAATGACACTATGGAAAACTTGGACTTAATGGATGTCTACAGAAAATTCCACCCTACTTCCACAGAATACACTTTTTTCTCAGAAGCACATGGATCATTTTCTAAAATAGAACACACTACAGGCTATAAGACATGCTTTAATAAGTAAAAAGAAGTTGAAAGAATTCCTTTTGTACTCTCAGATAATTGTGGAATAAAATGATAAGTCAATAGCAAAGGAAAAAGCAGAAACTATTCAAATACATGAAGATAAACGTACTACTGAACAAACAGTATGTCACAGAAGAAATCAGGGAAGAATCAAAAAATTCCTAGAGTGAAATGATAAAGGAAGCACATCATATTAGAACTTGTGGGACACAATGAAAGCAGTACCAAGAGGAAAATTTATAGTTATAAATACACACATCAAGAGAACAGAGCAATCCCAAATAAACAATTTAATGATGCACTTTAATGTCCTAGAGAACCAAAAACAATCCAGATTGAAAAGTAGTAGAAAAGAGCTGGAAGAATGGCATACTGGTTAAAGCACTTGTCTGGCAAGAGTACAGTCCTGAGTTCAATTCCCCAGTACCACATAAAGCTGGGTGTGGTGGTACATGCTTATAATCCCAGCACTCATGAGAGTGAGGCAGCAGGATTGACATGAGCTCAAGGCCAGCCTGGGCTACACAGTGAGTTCAGGACCAACCTGGAATACAGAGCAAGAGTCTCTCTCTCTCAAAAAAAAAAAAAGGAATAGAAGAAAAGAAATTTATATCAGAGCAGAAATCAATGAAATTGAAACTAAAAATATACACAAAAATCAACGAATCAATGAATTCTTCAAAAGAGTAAACAAGATTTGATAAACCTTTAGCTAAACTAACCAAAAGAAGGAAAGAAAAAGCCCATACTAATGCAATTAGAAATGAAAAGGATGAAATCACAACTGACACTACTGAAATTCAGAGAATTATAGGGATCTATTTTGAATACCTATATTCAAACAAATTGGATAACTGGGAAAAGTGGATTATTTTCTAGACACATAGACCCATAACACACATGAAAATTGAGGAAAGTAATAAAGTGTTTACCCACAAAAAAATTCCAGGACCAGAAGGATTCACTTGAGAATTTTGTCAGTACATCAGAGGAAGAGCTAACTCCAATGCATCTCAAACTGTTCCATGAAGCTGAAAGAGAAGGAACATTATCAAACAAACTTTTAGAGGCTAGCATCACACTGGTACCAAAACCAGACAAAGGCTTAACCAGGAAAAAATTATAGACCAATCTTCTTAATAAATATAGATACTGGTAAACAGAATCAAGCAAGTTACCAGAATGATGATACAACATGATCAAGTGGGCTTCATTCCTGGGATGCAGGGTTGGTGTAACATGTCAATCAACTAATATAATACACCACATTCATAAAACCAAGCACAAAAACCACAGGATCATCCCAACTGATGCAGAAAAGGCTTTGACAAGATCGAACATCTGTTCCTGATTTTAAAAAACCCTAAGGAAAACAGGTATAAAAAGACCTTACCTCAACGCAATAGAAACCACGCAAGCCAAACCTACTGCAAATATCACAGTAAACGGAAAGAAACTGAAAGTATTTCCCCTTAAATCAGGAGCACAACAAAGATGTCCAATTTTACAACTCCTATTCAACTTAGTCCATGAAACCCTTGTCAGAGCAATCAGGCAAGAGAATGAAATAAAGAGAACACATATGCAAAAGGAGGAAGTTAAATTATCCTTATTTACAGGTGACATGGTTATCTACAAAGAAGCTCCAAAAAACTGCACTATAAAACTTTTATTAATAATAAATCCAGCCAAATTGAAGGATACATATCAACACTAAAAAATCAATAGCATTTCTCTACACTAACAATGAACTCACTGAGAAAGGACTCAGAAAAATAACTCCATTCTCAACAGCCCAACAAAAAATTAAATACCTAGGAGTAAACCTAACCATGGAAGTGAAGGACCTCTACAAGAAAACTATATTATACTGATGAAAGAAATCGAAGAGGACATTAGAAAATGCTCTTAGATATGCAGAATTAATATAATCAAAATGACTACACTGCCAAAACTGACATTTAAATTAAGTGCAATTCCTTTGTAAATACCAACTTTTTTCATACAACTTGAAATAAACAATTCTTAAATTCATATGGAATCGAAGGAGACCTATAAAAGCAATCCTGAGTGGCAAGACAAAAGCAGATGGCATTACAATTCTAGACATCATGTTATATTCCAAAGCAACACTGATAAAACTATATGGTACCTGCACAAAAGGGATAGGATGAAAAATGCAACAGAAGTGAGGAAACAGAGACAAACTGAGGTACCCTTAGCTACCTGATCTTTGATACAGGAGCCAAAAACATACAATGAAAAAGAGTTATCCTCTTCAAAAAAAATGGTGCTAGGAAAATTGATTATCCCCATGCAGAAGAATGAATGTAGAGAAACACCTGTCACCATGTATCAACATCAAATCAAAGTGGGTCAACGACCTAGATATAAAATTGAAACACTGAACTTTCTGGAAGACAAAACAGGCAAAAATCTAGAAGATATAGGTGTAGACAACGACTTTCTTAATAAGAACCCAATGGAAAATAAATAGCCCCAGAATCAACAAATGGAATTATATCAAATTAAATTTTTCTACATAGCAAATGAAATTATCAGTGGAAGGAAGACAGAAATGACAGAATGGGCAAAGTTTTTCACCACCTACATCTCAGATAGGAGGCTAACAACTAGAATATACAAAGAACTGAAGAAAAACGGACCACTCAAATTCAAAGACCCACTTAAAAATGGAAACATAAATGAATAGGTAGTTCTCAGATGAAGAAATTCAAATAGCCAGCAAATACATGAAAAGATGTTAAACATCCTTAGACATCAGAGAAATGCAAATCAAAACATCACTAAGGCATAATCTAATCCCAGAGAGAGTGGAATGTATCAAGAACTCAAATAGCCATCAATGCTGTAGGAGAAAAGGAGCCCTTTTCCACTACTGGTGGAACTATAAACTGGTACAACCACTATGGAGGACAGTATGAAAATGCCTCAAAAAGGCTGAAAATAAATATCCCATTCAATCCAGCTATACCTCTTCTGGGAATCTCTCCAAAGAGTCAAGAGGAACACATACCCATTGGTCTGTTGATGTGCATTGTGGTTTCCTCCACATTTTAGCTATTGTTAGTTCTGCTGCTATGAACATGGGTATACATGTATCTCTGTTATATGTTGTTTTTAACTCTTTTGGGAAAATTCCCAGAAGAGGTATCGCTGAATAGAAGGGGATATTTATTTCCAGTCTTTTGAGAGACTTCCATACTGCTTTCCATAGTGGTTGTACCAGTTTACATTCCCACCAGCAGTGCAGGAGGGTTCCTTTATCCCCACAGCCTCACCAGCACTGATTGCAGGCCAATGGATACATAAATTGTGGTATTTATACACAATGGAATACTACTCCCCTATAAAGATGGAGGTAAATGTAGGCAACTTGAGACCATCATGCTTGGTGAAGCGAGTCAGAAGGTGAAATATCAAATGGTTTCTCTGATATGAGAAACCCAGATCACAATTATTTCATAGAATTAATGTGAAGAATAAGAGGAGGAACGAGTGGGAGAGTCAAAAAGAGAGAAAAGAAGGATTTGTAACTTTGCCACAATATGTATGTGCACAAAATACTCAAGAACAATGTAAATTTTATGTTTTGCACTTATACATATCAATAAAATGGGGGAAAAAGAGGAACATGTAACAGAGTGTGGGACGCAAACTAGGCCAGGGATAATGGAAGGTAGAAGGTTGCCCAGATCCCAATAATCTCATCTCAAGACTGGCAGGAGTGGGGCCACTCCCACCCGTCCCATGGCCAGGATGGCTTGCAGCTCAGGTTTTGCTCTACTCAAATTCCTAATTTTCCCCTGACCTAAGACCTTTACCAGAAATCACATGATCAAGTTTAAGAAAGACCTGCCATGCAAATTAGGTGACTTTCACACCCCAAACTTCTTCCAATCAGAGAACGACCTGCACCCTGCAACCCTGGTGGACCCTCCTCCCTCCCACTGCTTATAAGCCTGGCCCCCAGGGACAACAAATGAGCTGTACGTTGATACATCTCCCAGATGTTATTCTGTCATTCTCGCGGCTGCTCAAGACTCTGTTCTCCCAGACTTCGCTGATCCCTGATCACCAGGGGCCAATAGTGGCCAGGGACCCCAAAGACCCCAACAACAGAGATACATGCATACCCATGTTCACAGCAGCGTAACTAACAATAGCTAAAATATGGAAGACACCAAAATACCTATCAACAGACCAATCGATATAAAAATTGTACTCTACGTACACAATGGAGTACTATTCTTCCATAAAGATAGATTTGAGTCTTCTGTAGGTAAATGGATTCAACTTGAGACCACCAGGCTCAATGAAGTGAGTCAGCCACAGAAGGTTAAAGATCAAATGGTTTCTCTAATATGAGAAACCAAAAATACAGTTATTTTATAAAGCCAAATTGGGGCAATAGTGGGAGTTAGTGAAGAAGGGGAAAGTGCAGGAGGGCCAAAAATGGGGAGAGGGATTGTAATTTTGATGTGATATATATGTGCACAAAGTACTCAAGTTCAATGTAAACATTATGGTGTGTGTGTGTGTGTGTGTGTGTGTGTGTGTGTGTGTGTGTACATGGACAAAGAATTTGAGGTTAGCCTATTTTATTTGGGAGTACTCTACAGAATCACATGGGTCCTATAGGGCTTATGTCTGCTAAGACAACTTACCACAAACTGGGTGTCTTTAAACAGGAATTTACTCTTTCACATTGTGGAGGCTGCAAGTCTGAAACCAAGGTATCAAAAGGACTGTGCTCTCAGGGGATGTGAGGAGACACCTCCCTGAAGTCTCTGGCTCTTAGTGGTTCCATATATCCTTTGATTTGTAGCTGCATTACTCTAATTTCTGACTCTATTATGAACATGATGCCTCTTCTCTGTGTCTTTTCTACCCTTCCTATCTTAAATCTCTGTCATTCTTTTATAAAGACACCTGTAATTGGTTTTAGAGACAGCCAAGTCAGATAATTCAGGATCATCTTCCAGTCTCAAAATCCAATGACTGTACAAAGAACCTTTTTTCTGAACAGTGTAACACTCACAGGTTCTGAGGAATATTGATTGTATGGCCATATCTTTTGAGGGCTGCAAGTTAAACCAACTACAGATCTGTAAAACTGAAGAACCTTCCTTGGTTACGCTCAGAGAGAAGCATGACTACGGAAATTAGATTGACTCAATACTGTAGAAGAAGAGAAAAGAGGCTATAGCCAAGCAATGAAGTGAAAAGATGCAAGAAAACAGACTGTCCTCTAGAGCCTGTAAGAAAAATGACACAGCCCTCTCACCACCTTGATTACAGCCCAGTGTAACTCATTCTAGGCTTCTGACCTTCAAAACAGTAAAACAAATATGTGTTGCTTTAAGCACCCTCAATGTATGGAAATTTGTGGTGATAATGTATGTAGGTACTGAAAAACTTAAGCAGATGTTGGGGTTAGAACAAGTGTGAAAGCCAGAGACAAAATGGCTGGTCATAGATTGGTAGGCTAGTGAGTAGGAAGGCCACAGAAAATGGAAGGTCCTGGCAAAGAAAGTACAACTAATCTGCATTACTTTCATCCAGAAGCACTTGATAATGAAGAAACAAGATAGAGAACTTAACTGAAAACAGATAAATAGCTGAGACTGCCAGCTCAGCTCAGGCAACCTTGTGTGGACAAGAAAGAGTGACATGATATACAGGCATATTGCTGTGTAGCCATTTCCTCCCAGTAGATTATGCTCACCTGGAGGGAAGATGGAGGCTCATGAGACTCAGGAGGTAGACAACTCACTGGCGTGCACAGCAGAAGTGGGGTGGGGGGCAGGGTTGAGAGCCCTGACTGCTCCTGGAAATGCAGCCATATAATCACCCTCCAGCCTGCACTGGGACACTGTGCCTCTGGTAATTCTGAATATAAGGGGGAAGGGTATCCGCTTCCCAGGAAGGTGGATCCCAAAAGGTGGGATGGAATCCAAAATACAAGTCTTGGAAATTTCCTGAAACTTACGAGTGCCCCAAGGCCCCTGTCTTACTTACATTTTCATTGCTATGACTCAACACCTGACATTCACAAATTTAAGGGAGGAAAGGTTTATTTTTACTCACAGTTTCAGAAGGTCACAGTCCCCTCAGGGGTAGCCAGCAGCGATGCAAGTACAAGGCAGAGGTAGAGGCAGCTCCTCAAAACATCACAAATAGGAAGCCAAGTCCCATTAAGTCCAGTCTCCCCCAGGGGAAAAAGCTGTAACAATCCTTCTTCTTACTTCCTTTTAAACAGTTTGAGTTCCACTTGGGCTTCCCACATCCAGGTAGCTGTTCTTCCCTAATCTGCTGGCCCACCAATCACTCACACTCTAATCCAGTCTGGTTCCTAATTATCTAATCTAGGTGTGGCTCCTAAACCCTAATCCAGATATGGCTCCCAACTGTCTTAAATTGACATAGTATCACCAACAGTCGCGGTCCCTTCTCAAAGATACAGAAGCAGTAGATAGCTTCCATGAGTTGTCATCTACGCTGGGGTGAGGTTTTGGTAATGCAGCTTTCTTTGAGTCATCCATGCTCTTGTAAGTAACCTTAATAAACTCACTGGTTCACCAAGTTGGACTCTGAGGTAATTGTTACTTTGATCTGTCATCTGTGCCCTATCTTGGGTTAACAGACATTTTTCGCATATCTCCAAGAAAGCTTTAACACAACACATATCTATATATAAATTGCCTACAATGCTAACATACTCTTAGGTGAAGACATTTTAAGGCTCCTTTTAAAGTTCAAGCGCCACATTGCTATCACCTATTTAACATTAAGAGAATTTCTCACAAAGATATTCTCATCAATTACCTAATAAGGCCCAAGGAAAAGGCTCCTGGAACTCAGAAGTGTAGCTAAGAGACAAGGAAAAAGCATTTACAGAATGGAGCATTGGCCAAGGACAACTAAACCTTACACACTGTATGAATGCAATAAATGTTTGTTAAATAGATGATGAGCGAGTAAAAACACCAAGGAAAGTCTGTAGGACATGATAAGATACAGAAAGATGCACACCAACGCTGAGATAAATCAGACACAGAGGTTAAATATTACATGGTCTATCTTATATAAGAAATTCAAAATAAAAATAATTTAAAGATCAAAATAAAATGCTGATGATGGGAAACAAGGGAGATATTAGCAGGTATGGGAAGTATATTTGGAAATGGAGGGAGACAGGAGGGCAGAGAGGACAGGAAGTAAAAATGAGTACGATGCAATTCTCCAAGGTGAATTTCATTAGCATATCTGGCAAAAAATGCTCTCATTGCTTGGAAGCAATATCTGATGTCCACAACTTAACAAAGGTTTATTTTAACTCAGAGGTCTGTCCTCCAGTGGCAGCCTGCAATGGCAGAAGGGCATAACAAACAAGGAGTAGCTGAGGACAAGACATTCCTCCAGATGTCCCCAGTGTTGGCCAGTTCCAACCAGGCCCCACCTCTTAATAGCAAGTGAAATCATCAATGGATTAACTCACTGATCCAATGAAACCCCATATCACAGTCACCTTCCACATACATGAGGTTTTGGGGAAACATCCAGACTGAAACCATAACATATATTAGTAATAATTAAAGGGGGGATATGGTCCTCAGTCTGAGAGGGTTAGACCTTGGAGGAGCTGCTCAGTTCATGCCATTGGTAGAACGCACATTCCCAGAAGACATGGGTGCTCTAAAGCGCAAAATGAGTGCATTTCAGTATTTCTTAGTTCATTTCCAATCCTCGTATTGCGTATATTAGAGAAATAAGTGTCAGAAAGGGGCTTATGTTTATATTATGAATTCTGATTTCATGATATTCTTCATGCTGCCTTTGGTCAGAGCTGTAGAAGCCTTTAGACTCTAACAAGTGCTTTTAGTTTTTCCTTTTGATATATTTCCATAAAACAAAAAAGCAAGATGAATAAAATTGGCAGCAGAGCTCCCAATGCAATAATGTCCCTAACGAGGCTGATAAGTCTTTAATAATATTTATCTCATTTATAGTTTTTAATTTTTCTACATTCTAATTTCAAAAGCACTACATTCCAAAATAAAAGGAAAAAAACCCACAAATGTCATAACTCCAAGATAACAAGTTTGGGATATTTACTCATAATTTTACGTATTTGGCTGGAGCTCTGCCCCCGTCCTTTCTCTCGCTCTTTTTCTCTCCCTTGTTCTCCATCCCTCCCTCTCTCTAGAATTAGACATACTGACATATATGTATCACTCACAATTGCTACTTTTGAATTTTTGTAAACACAAAACACACTATTTTTGCTTTTCCAGGTAAATATATATTCTATTAAAACATGATTTTATATGATTGCATAATTTCTCAGACTGTGAATATTCATAATCTATGTAACCAATCTCTTCCTTTTTCTTATGATTTTTCAACATTAAAAATGATGGTACAATGAACATGTCTTATGACCACTGCTTTCTATATATCTTTATTTCCTTTAAAGTGAATTTCTACAATTGGAATTGCATATTTTGGTGGATTTGAATACATATTTTCACTGTTGCTGCACAAAGCTATTTATTTACATTCCAAATTCAGTATATGAAAGTTCAGTCTTCTGAAACCATTGCTAACACAGGTATTTATCAATTTTTTTAAAATTTATAAAACTAAAAAATGGGTTTAGCTTGCATTTGTTTGACTGCTAATGGAGATAAATATTACTCCATTTATTTATTGGCCATTCTTGTTTCTTCCTTTTTGAACTACATATTTACGTCCTTTGTTCATTTTTCTATTTGTTTTTGTATTTTTAATTAACCTGTAAGAAATGTGTTAAATATGACTCTTAATATTTTGCAAATATTTTCCCGTTTGTTCTTTTCCATTTGTTTTTTGTTCACTATGGATTTAATATACAAAAGGGGCATGCTATGTATATTTTTATAACATCAACTCAACCTTTCCCTTCCTAATTTGTGCTTTTGCTGTTAGAGGTTGCTAGTCCAAGAGTATAAAAATATATGTACACATATTATCTGTGATTTTTAAAGTTTAATTTTCACACTTTAATTTAAATCACCTGTCTGGTTTTTATCATATGGTATTGGAAGGTAAGGGGTGGTTTTCGTTTATTCTCACGAGGTAGCCATTTCTGAGATGGTGAATGTCCACTGGAAACTCAAATAAATTCAGAAAAGATTGTAGTACAACTCAAACTACTGATTTTTAAGCCTACATTTTCCATACTGCACCTTAGGTCTCAGCAAGTAATGGATTCTGATCTGTAAACACAAGCAGCATGCCAGCATTTGCAGATGTACCCATGAGCCAACCAAACAGCAAATCTCCTTCACAAGCAAAAGGTCAGCTTCCCAGTGTGAAGTCTCCAGTTACAGGCACTCATCCATTCTCAAATCACTCCAACACACAGAAAACAGACATGTTTACTTTTCACAGGATTCTTGGGAGAATTGTGCTCTGAGACTAAGTCAACAGCCAAATGTCTCCTGGACAACCTGAAGCACATTCCACACTGATTTCTGGATGAAAGACACTCCAAGAAACTTGGTGAAAGTGACAAGATCTTATAAATTAGAAGAAAATGGTTCCGTTTCATCACAGGACACGCCCTTTGGACCTAAGTGCTCCTGATTCAAGATGTCACCTGGGCAAGTGCTCAGGGAAATAGCAGCTGGAGCCATTTGAGAGTTACTAATTACAGGACCTCACAGGTACAATCTGTAATCCTCCTTGACAGATGTGACCCATTACATTAAACATTGCTGGCATGTTCTACAAACCAGATGCAGGCTGGGAAGAGGCTGGTCTTTGCATAGCATAATCTTGGGGCAAGTGTCATCAGTATGAGTAGCTCTGTATATATGTAGGAAAAACAACTGTTGACAGAGTATCTTCAGAGGACTTTGTTAAATGGCCAACTGATTTTAAAATATTTCATATCACACCATGAGGTACTGACAAACAAAAATGGCAAGATATTTCTTTTATGTTATTAAGTCTACCTGTATTGTCCAATGCTACTGATTTCCATATTTGGGTTTCAAAGATTTTGGGAAGATCTGAGTCACAATACTTTACTTAAAATATTTCAGAAATTAAGAAAATATTTTCAATGATTTTCTTCCAGCCTGTTCTGTAGCTAAGCAACATCTATACAATATAGAAATAAATGCTCAGCTCAAAGCATTTTAGAAGGAAAAAGAAAAATGTCAAAACAATCATTATCTCTGTAGGCAAAACGAATACCTGATTGAATGACTTTTAGACTTTCCGGTGGTTTCTCAGATGTCCTGGTGGTACGGCCAGAAGGCTCTTCAGCCACAAATCCAGAAAACAGTTGTCACCTCCACACAGGCAATGAAAAGTCTCAGAGAAGTATTACATACACCTTTAATTATTACTATTTTTCTAAGCTCTCCTTTAAAGACAAAGCAAACAAAAGGATAATTTATGTTTACAGTTCTGTGACACATAAAAAATATAATTAAAGTACTAAATCTCTCCAAAGAAATGAGATGTACAAAATTTAATTCAGCATTTAGCAGAAAAAGAGTCTCTTCGGAGAAATCAGGTTGATGTGTGAGGGATCTGTTGTGAAGCTGATTTTTTTTCTCAAGCAATGGTACTTTTGTTGGGCCTACTCTGATTTCTTCTTACAGTTGTCAGTCAGAATGACTTACAGGCCGTTTTACCTGAATCCCAACACCTGACTACATGACCAGCCCCTGGTTTTTGTTCTTTCAAATGCCATTCAGATACCTGAAAGTCATTCGTTCCTATCGTATTTCCAGCATCTTCCAACAAGGTAGCATTTAACATTTCCCACACAAGGGGGCTTTTTTTTTCTTTGCATTGGATTTCAGAATGCAGAAAGTTAAGAGTTTTTTTTTTTATCTTCTTCATTAGTTACACAAAACTGTCAACAGCTTATATTAGCACTGAAAATACCAAACTGATCCAAGGGAAATTTTCCTGAACCAGGTGGAGGGTGTGGAGAGGAGACAAGAAAATGGAAGTACACAGAAGGGGACAGGTTTTTTTTTTTCCTATAAGATTTCAATCTAATATTTTAAAGCACAGTTCACCTCTTTAGCCCATTATTAGCTGTGATAAGGATGCCACAAACTCAAAAGGGTCAGAGTGTAAGCTTTAAAGATTGGGTACATTATTTACAGACATAAGTGCTGACCACATATGCCTGCATGAATCTTAAAGAAGCATTTTTGGCTGGTCTCACAAAGAATCTATTGGGAAGCCGTATATTTGGAAGTGCTGTCTTCCCTCTTTGTAGGATGGGAGCCCCAATCAATCTTTTGTGTTATGATCAGGTGTAAGTCATAAAACAGTGGTTATTACAGGTTTTATGGAGCTGAGAGCCAGGACAATCATGAGGAGGATAAGTTCATAATAGCCTTAAGGAGCAAACTATCCTTCAAGGTCCTAGGTTTCCACAGAATGATTGCTTCAGTGATCTGCAGCCTGACATTTTTACAAAATTTCTTACCACTAGAGAACACTTATGTATTCACCAATTCAGCTATATACTAAGTATTTATTATATTCAGAGGCTTGTGTACTAGGGGGTAAGTCACCTGTCAGCCTCCTGAGTTGGAGATATTTGAGGCTCTTCAAGCAATGGAACATCCCCTCATTAACTCAGTATGAGCTCTTTGCCAAGTCTTGACCTCTCCAAAAACTCTGCGTTGAGCAGTGCACATTACACCATGTGAAGTATTTTCTTCATTCTACATTTGCCTCTTGCACATGATTGAGAAGGATCTTTGGCTGTATTATTCAAGTTTGTCTTTAGAATCCTCTAGTCCAACCCCCCACCCTGGCAAAGAGCCCAATTCTCCCCTCTGCATATTGTTTGCCATTCTTACTGAAATACAACATCACTTTAAGCCACTAAACAGAAATACAGAAGGTCAGGGACTTCTTTCATTTTCTCTACTTCACACTGTCTGATCACCACATAGTCAGGAACTAAATCTTCATGACCACCCATTACGGCATAATAATGGATGAGAACTAAAGACTAGCACATAGGTGCATTTCTTATGAGGTCTTCTGGAGAAAGTGTCCCTACCTTTGCTGTCTAATCTACTTTTACTTATGGTAGAGAAGTCCAGGAAAGTTGGAGAAATGGACAACAGGCTAGTAACGGCAATCCGTAAGACAGGAAGGATGTAGCTCCTTAAAAAGCTACACCAACTTTAGCCATGTGAGTAGCCAGGCACCTTTTAGTGCGCTCCTAGGAAGCAAGACCATCATATGAATTACTTCGTTATTTAAACATACAGCTTTCTGTTCATATAGTGATCACTGGCCTGAGCTGCTCACCCTACGTGCCAGAATGTGCTGACTGCAAGGGATACAGTAACAATTCACATAGAGGCCAAGCCTTCAGGTGGACCTTCTGGTGGGAGAGAATCAATACAGCAGAGACTCCTAAACCCCTGAGGACACTGCACTAAAAAGCACAAGAAGGAGAGGTTTACTTACCCCAGAGAGAATGGCGTATAACAAGAACTTGAATAGCAATTGATGCTGGCAAGATTGTGGGGAAAAAAAGAAACCCTCTTACACTGCTTCTGGGACTGTAGACTGGCACAGCCACTATGGAAGGCAGTATGGAGATTCCTCAAAAGGCTCAAAATAAATAGTCCATTCAATCCAGCAATACCTCTTCTGGGTATCTTTCCAAAAGAGACTCGTGCTCAGTGAAGTGAGTCAGATGCCGACGGTTAAATAGTGCATGGTTTCTCTAATATGAGAAATCCAGAATACAGACATTCTATAGCACCAAATGGGTATGACAGTGGGAGTTATGAGGGAGGGAGAGGGTGCAGGAAAGGCAAAAGAGGGGAGGGGAATGGATTTTATATACACACGCATACACACACACACACACACACGAAAAAAAAAGGAGAGGTTCGTGGAGAGTATGAGTTCCACAGGCTGTCCCAATTAATATTACAAAAAGAGCCAGAGGAATAGTGCAGGGGTTAGAGTACTGCCTAGCAAGTGAAAGGCCCTGAGTTCAATTTCCCAGCACTATGTAAACAGGACGTGGTGGTACAAGCCTGTAATCCCAGCATTTGGGAGGCTGAGGAAGAGGACTGCCATGTGTCCAAGGCCACCCTGGCTTACAAAGTAAGTTTGGGACTGGCCTGGAACACAGAACAAGACTCTGTATCAAAAAATAATAATAATACATAATCTTGAATTTGGAAGGTATCTCACTTTAAAAAGCAGCAAATATTAAAGTCAAAAGCATAAATGACGCTGCTCTTTTCTACAGAGTATGAGATTTATATATGTAAGGTAAGCTTTGCATAGAACCCCTAAAAAACATGACTGTGATTTAGCTCTGGACTCAAGTAGCTGAACGTTGAAATAACCAGAACAATGGTGCCCCTCAGCATTTCTGTGATCAAATGCTTTTTTTATGTACTTGCGTTTTCATTGAGGGATCATTAACATAAAATGCACAGATTATAAGTTTTCAGTTCAATAGTCTTGACAAAGATATACATCCATTTAACCTCCAATCAAAACAAGATATGGAATATACTCAGCACCCCAAAGAGTTTCCCTTTCCTCTTTTCAGTCCATTTCACATGTAGACACACACAGACACACACACACAAACACTCAAAAAACAATCGTTATGAATTTTCTATCACTATGGAAGAGTTTTCCTGCTCTTGAACTTCCTATGTAAGAAATTACATAGCATTTAGTCTTTGCAACTGGACTAATACACCATCATTTATTGAATAATTCAAAACCTCAAAACATTAAACATTTGAGAAATCAATACAACACAATGTCCACTACAGTATTTCAGTACGTCACTGTGCTCTGTCCTGCATTCCTTTGACTTTCAGCTCTAAGTCATTTGGGTTAAACTGTCGTCCACAAAAGAAAACTCCTTCTATGTCCCAGAACACACTTAAAGCCTCCCGTGATGCCAATATGATACTGTGTACCTATTACCTCTTCCCCAAGAAGGTTCAACTCAGCACTACTTTCATGCAGCACATGCCATTCTCGAAGTTTGATTCATCAATTGTGACTTAAGTACAACTTACACCATGATCAAAATTTCACCATGGAACTGGGAAGGCTTCAATGGCACCAGCAGACTATCTGTCCCCTGGAGAGAGACATCCATGCAGAACCAAATAAGTGCATCTGCCTGTTTTTTTCTACATTCATTTTCTTACTAGATCATTGAATTACACTATCACACCTGGTTGTACCAGTTGGCCTGTCTCTGCCCCACTCAGCCCAGATGCTACTATTGTGTTCCATTCTTTAATTAGAATACAGAATTATTCTGGGACTAGAGGAATGGCACAGTGGTTAAAGCACTTGCCTTGCAAGCACAAGGCCCTGAGTTCAATTATTTCAACATACACGTTAGAAAAAGAGGTCTAAAGTTGCCTGACTGAGAAACACCATTTGCAGAATCAGGAAGAGTAATGGAAAGAACGGCCTTTCCTCAGAAAATTATGAAAGATTATCCAAAACATCCTAGATCTTGAATTTGAGAGAAGATTCTAGAGTTTATATCATTTTAACACGCATTTTGTGGGCAATTTCCTACAGATAAGAGTCACAGTGTTAAATAGCAGAAAAAAAAATCTCATGTAGTCTCAGCACATCCTCAGCCCCACTGTGGGTCTACCCACAACAAGGGTGCTATTCTACTATATTCTACCTGATACAAGGAGCCAATGCACTCCACTTAGCCTGGGCTAAAATATACAGGAGCTAGTTCTGGGACTGTCTCTTCCCTGTTCCACCATGAAAATCCAAAAAGAACTTCAAGCCCTGTTATGCCTACACAGAAGTCTCAGCCTCACAGAACGAAGCATCTCAGGATTCCAGCAGTGGTCCATAGGTTCTTAGTAACCCTCTCCTCCTAACTGCCCCATACTGAGTCCCTAGGAGTAGGGTGAGATAGTGGGTAGCTTGTGGCTGAATCCAGGGCTTGCAAAAGGCAACTGATTTTCCCTTGCTCTAGGCCCTGGCAGCTTGCTGGCATTTTTTTCTGAATTTGGTCTCAACAGGGAATGTAACTGCATATACAAATTGAAAGAAATCTGGGAGAAGACAGGAAAGAAGAAACTTGGGTACCATTTACCATTATATTGATAAAATGGCAGTGACACACACTTCGCCTGCCACAATTAGGGTGATAAATGCCCGTTTCTTAGAGGCTTGTTTGAAAGTCAATTATGTAGATGATTTGGAGAATACTGACAGATGGCCTTCTTCCCCAGATGAGACAATCAAGTTGAACTTTGATATGTGCATAGAAAACACTGTCATTTCTCAAACCCTGAGGAGGCCTCTCTAAAACCACCAAAGGACCTGATGAAATTTTGCCACTGGCAACATTTGATGATCTCTACCGTTAGGTTTTTTTTTTTTTTTTTTTTTTTAAGATCTCCCCTTTCTCTCACCCTCAATAGAAGCTCTGCTTCTTTTCATCTTGTAGTTAAATATTGATCTCCGACCTGTCCTGGAGGTTTTGATTAACACAGAAGATTGCCACGTAAGCAGCTTTTTGTTTGTTTCCAGCTAATTCGTTTTTTATTATTCACTTGCTGCAGTAAATCTTACTTTTATTGTCCAACCACTGAACAGAGAAATATGGATTGATTTGAGTAACTAAATAATTCAGGCTGCTATGTATGGTAGAATGTAGGGGGGGAGAGATAAAGGATTTGGGGGTCCGAGAAGGCTCAAAGTGACACTGCCCTTCAGGTTTTCAACCCAGGTTACAACAAATTAGATCATGAAGAGGCTAGCAACAGTAGAATTGTATTACTGCAGTAGTGATTTAAATTAATAAAGGTTTTAAAAATGATTGCTTAAGAAGTGTTCATTCACCAACAAATAAAGGAGACTCACCAAATGAGATCTGTTCTTCATTACTTTTTATTATATAAAGTAATTCACTGGCACAATTACTTTGATCCAGAGGCTTATTTACTAATTTTTTATTCCTAAAGGTAGAAACCAATTGTGTCCACTGGTGCCTATTAGTGAAACCAAATAGACGTGAAGATTTTTAAGAAAGTAACCAAAGAGGATAGAACAAAAGGTATCTAGATAGAAAACTGAAAATAAAATCACAGGGAAAAGCAATCTAAGGGTTTGCTAAAGGAGTCAATTTCAGAATGTGGGAAAAGGAGAAATGATGGGAGAAAAAGAGAAAAAGCAGAATGAAGAAGACATTTGTCCCATCCTCTGTCATCTGCCCATTCATACTCCTTTCCCTTGGATACTCACAACACACAAACCTTTGGAAACAAAACACAAACACACAAGCGATACGCAAAATAATAAATGGGTTTCACTACATGAACACTGAAATCCCAGCAGCCTGGGAGAACAAGGCCAGAGGATCTCAAATTCAAGCCCAGCTGGGGTAACATAGAAACTTATTGAGACTCTGTCTCTAAATAAAAATAGAAAAATAATGAAAGTGCTGAAGATGTAGATCAGTACAGAAAAGGCCCTCTGTTCAATCCCCAGTACCACAAAATAAACTAAATTATGCACAGGTTTATAAACAAACCACCAATTAGATTTACAATATACATAAGTAATAAAAGATAGAGACCCCCAATAGATACTGAATGTGTACAAATCTGTTAGAAAACCAAAGCAATAGGAAAACAGACAAGAGGTTTGGTCAGGCATTTTACAGAAGACAAAATATAAATACCCAATAAAATACGAAAGTATGTTCAGTGTCGATGTTCAACACATATTTGAAAATATGGTCCATGTCAACAGCCAATTCAAATACAAATTAGAGCAGCAAGGTATCATTTTCAGTACAAGCAAAGTACAAGCCTGACAATGACAAACGTCACCAGGAAAGCAGAGGAGAGAGGAATTGTGTACACTGGTGCTGGAAAACACTGGGAAATCACGTAGGAGGGCAATTTGGCAATGTTTAATGAATCTGAAGTTGTATACTACTTAACGCCCCACAGTTGTACTTCTAGTCATTTTTCTTTGCACACGTGACTGAGTAACATGCTCAAGGATCTTGTCTCAATGCTGCAGTAGGTAACAATCTAGATATTCATCAAAAGCAAAATGAGTAAATTGTCATACAGAGCAATGCAAGCAGCAGGTAAAATTATGATACAGACATTCCAGTATCAACATGAATACAAAAATTTTAAAGCAATAATAATACCTCTGCTTTCTGTGAACATACATTTATATATTTGATATTACACTTTATGTTTATATATTAAGATACGGTAACACACAGAAAGGACGCACATGGGCTACAGGGTCCAGGGTATCTCTAAAACGGGTGAGAACAATGTCATCATGGAGGGGAGGGGAACACAAGAGAATACAACTGTGACGTTTTATTTCTCACAGAAAAGCAAGATATCACAATTTATTATTCTAATAACTTGTAACAGGTCATAAGTATTCATTAAATTGCTCTTTACATTTTTCTGTTTAAAACACTTCACAATAAAAAAGTAAATAAAGCAATCCTATAGTACCCTACCCCCATAAAAGTGCCAAACGCATTTTGTCTGTACTGCTTCGCACTTTGCACTTGTTTTTCTTTGTGTATGTTTGCGATACATAATAGTTACATTCATTTTGGGGAACTCGTACATGTATATATCACATCCTGATCACTTTCTAACCCATTACCCCCCACTATGCCCCTTTCCTTTCCCCTGAATCCGTCACTTCAGTCCCAAAAAGTCTATTAAATCAAATTCCCGCTAAACTGTTTATCCACACAGAAAATTGCATTTTAATACAAATAATGTCTGAATTTGCATGAATCCATCTTTAACTCTAGAGTTTAGGAACCAGAACAGGCCAGAAGTTAAGCTTTAGGAACCTGCACAAGAATCCTTCAAAGCATCTTTCAAATATTAGTCCAAATCCAGGCAGAAAAGAGAAAGAATTAAAGGGAAAAAAAAATTGGGGGGAGTGAGCAGTGAAAGAAAACAACAGTATCTGTGAGCACCGAGCGCGTGGAATGCCGTTACTACCCTTGTTGTTGCTGCTTCCTTGGTACTAGCGATTGAACCCAGAACCTTCACAGACCTACATCCTCACGCTCTTATTTTGAGACACAGCTAGATTTCCCAAGCTGGTCTCAAATGTGCACTCCTCCTGCCTCAGCCTCCCTGAATGCTGGAGATCACAGGCAGGTACCATAATGCACAGCGACTACTAGCTTTTGAAGAACCACTTTCTCTATGTGAGTGGCACTCCTTCCTGAATTTTATCTATAATCCCAATGTTTAATTGCTTTTGCAGTTTAACCAAGGTGTTATGACTTATATATATGATCAGATATCATACGTGTTTATATAGATGGGGCTTTTGGAAGGAGATTGTATCATGGGGGCATTGTATTCTTCAGTGGATTAATGAGCTCACAGCTGAAAGCACTCTTGAAAGATGAGGCCTAGTGGAAGGCTTGGGTCACGGAGGGCATGACCTGGAAGGGTATGGACTGGTCCCTGGCTCCTATCTATCTTTCTTTGCAACCTGGTTGCCATGAGGGGAACAGCTTTCCTTTGCCATGGTCTTCCACCATGACATTTTTACCTTGAAGCCAAGCAACAATGTACTAAACCCACCAAAATCATGGACCAAAGTAAACCTCTTCTTCTTTAACTTGTGGGTGTTTAGTATTTTGTCACAGTGGCAGGAAAATAACATATTGGGTGTCACAGCACAGACCTCTGAGTAGCCTCTGCTACTTCCAGTGTCAACCTCCAAACAGGATTCAAAACCATGTCACATCAAAAGCAAAAAAACTATATAATATTAGTGGACAGTGTGGATTTTGCTGAAAATTGTGTAGTGAAGTAGAAGAAAAAGGTTTTATATATATAACAACTAAATCAAAATCCTCAATAGGCATTTCTCTCCCAAAGTTCTCTTCAACAGCTATCAATATGCTGGTTTTTCATTCTTTTCCCTATCCTCAATTAACTTGTTACCCATTTGTTATCCAGACCAATTTAGCTCCATCCCACCTC
Organism: Ctenodactylus gundi; assembly: GCA_004027205.1. Classification (NCBI taxonomy): domain Eukaryota; kingdom Metazoa; phylum Chordata; class Mammalia; order Rodentia; family Ctenodactylidae; genus Ctenodactylus; species Ctenodactylus gundi. The sequence continues at coordinate 818,967 of PVKB01000038.1, forward strand.
TGAGTCTCAACAGTAGTAAGTTTTCAGCTGTCTTATCAGAATTTTCAACAAAAATGGGTCTTTTCCTAAACTGGGAAATCATCAACAAGCACTAACCTAAGGAGAACATAATGAACCACTCAAAGATAACTGAGTTACACTGATAAAATTAACAGATTTCCCAGAAGTTAGTTATATCTATCAGCTATTACTGGTTAAAAATTAAAATTATCCAAAATCAGGTCTTTAAGAAGCAATTGTTTATGGTCATTCATGACTCTACAGACTAGCAGGAAGCTGGCTGATCTAGATTGGGTTTGACAAGGTTATTCTAGTGGCAAATTCACCTAAACTTGGCTTGTAGGTAAAGGATGAGCTCAACTCACTTATCTATATTGACTCCAGGATCCAGGCTGAAGATGGAGCTTTTCTTAGGATGACAGCAGAGACACAGAGGGCAAGTTCAAGCACAAAAGCATGTGTCATGTACCTGTTTACATCACATCCATCAGCATGTCATTGGGCAATGTAAGTTACTAATGCATGGTTGAATTCAAAGTCAAGAGTTGGGAACAAGCACCTACCTCACAGAGCTGGGAGGAGATACTAGAAATTTTTCAACAGCAAACTAATCTACTGCATCATTCAAACTTAATTATGTGCTACAAACTGTTTTTCACCTATAATCTTCTTGGTAAATGTTTCCACCAAATTTACACACCAAACTTCTAAAGATTTTAAAAGTTTCTTCTCAGAGAAGATTTAATTACATATTTATTTTAATGAAGGAGATAAATAATGCAATCTGACTTACAGAGGATTGAATCCAAGCACAGAATATGCAGGCACACTGGACAACTGCGATCTCCCAAATTACCCAGTGGATCTCCCGACTAACAGGAAGTTCAAAGACTCAAGAGGATCAAAGAAAGTGAAGATAGAACTTTTATCTAATGGAAACTTTCAATACAGAGAATTTCAGTTTCTTGTTTTATTTACTCATTCAGGAAATGTTTATTGGTAAGCAAAGCAGCTGAAACCAAATTGCAGTGGCATAAAAGAAGAGAGAATAATAGTGTGGGCGGGAAGGGGAAAATTTGAGAGTTGTCAGAGAAGGTTTCATTGAAGAGGTTGTATTTAGGCAGAGTTCTAAACAATGGGAAGGGTCTAACCACATGAAGAACTGGAGATATCACATAATGAAGATGCATACATGAAGTTTATTGCCTATCACATTGATGTGAAAAGTTAAGGGACCAAAGGCATCTATGACACACGTCATTATAACTGCTTTAGAGAAAGATGCCATGAGAAATAAATATGGCACATAAAAACAGGAGCAAAAGGGTAGAACAGGAAAAAAATGTCACTCTGTCCTGTCATTACCTTGAGAATCACATCCTCCTCTGAAAGTTGCATTGAACCTAGCAACAAAAGACTGATTCACAGCTCTGTCACTAACGAGTTAACAACCTAGAACAAGTCACTTTCCGTCTTTGGCGTTCTCAGTAAATAAGGAGATGGAGTAAACGTTTTAATTGCTTGCTCATTACTGGGAGGACCCAATTCCCAACACCTACAATTTAAGTTTTAAGTTTCAGAGTTCTCAGACCATGCATGGGCAATCAGACCCAAGGCAGAAGGAGCACGGCAGAGGACAGCTGCGATCCCACCATCACAGCCAGGAAGCAAAAGTGGGGGTGACTAGGGAGGGATCTGCCCTTCCATGTTCCATGCTCAGTGACCCATCCCATAGGATATCATCTGTGGGTGAGTCCACTGACGAGGGGCTGGAGGAAAAGCACAGCAGTTAGAGTGCTCGGCGAGCGAGCATAAGGCCCCGGGTTCAATTACCTAGTACCATTTATGCCAGGCATGGTGATGCACATCTGTAATCCTCGCACTCAGGAGGCTGAGGCAGGAGGATTACTGTGAGCTCGAGGCCAGCCTAGACTACACAGTGAACTCAGGACCAGCCTGGACTGCATAATGAGACTCTGTCTCAAAAAAAAAAAGAAAAAAAAAGGAATCCACGGATGAGTACAGTGTCCCCCAAGATACAATCACCCTGTAAACACGTAAGATTTAGGAGGGAATATCTTCTATTTAGGCCATAATACTAAATCATTTTTTTAATCCATCAAAAATCTTGTATGCTAGATAGTACTGGTATGCAAAAGGAACACTAAATGGAGTTAAGCAGATTCTTTACGACTCTGCTGCTTCTTGCCCTAATGTCTACTTGGGAAACTGAGATATTCTGTAAAGGAAATAGATGACTCTATATTTTCACAAATTTTAATTGGTCAAGAAATCTCCTTCACTGGTCATATACCAGAGATAGTTTTCCAAGAACACACTTTGACACTTAGGGAAATGCTGCACTGGAATTTCTCTAAGGGCCATTCCAGCTCTGAAAAGTTCTGTGATGAAAACAAGGATCTAAGGGGGAAGCCTTGTTGGTACTAGATTTTCCATTATACTAAAATAATGTGACCCACGCATGTGCTCACACCTCAATTAGCCAAAAATAATTAAAAATAAAGTGCACTATTAACACTAAAAGCTAATCTTCAGTTAATACTGCTATAATGAAACTGTAGGATATAGTATGGGTAAAATATGGGCTACAACTTAAAAGGCAAATGATTACCAACCAGAAATATAGTCAATACTTTTCTGCTGAAGTTCGTTCGGTTCTTCTGAAGGAGGGGAAGATGTAAAAATAGACATAGATGGAAACAAACGTATGTTAAAAGCCATGGCATACTTTTTTACTTAAAACACTTTCTTGTTCAAGCATTCTAAAATCATGCAAGTAGCTCAGGAAAAAAAAAAATCCATGATTATGATTAAGTGAGATACATTGGTCTAGTGGGCCCCTTGTCCTCTTCTAGAGACCATCACCACATGAATCATTTCCAGATTATTTATCTTTCCTCATTTTGACAGAAAAATTAACAATTTTTAAGGCACTTATACTTTACCATGTCAAGTGAGTGTATCAAATTTGTCTTTTCACAGCTTATTTCCCAGGCAACAGACATGCATCCATCCTACTGGTCTACTTTCCTGCCATTCTAACAAATAAAATCAGGCTGCTGGAGCAGTTCATATGCATCCAGGTAATTGAGAATACTCATTTTTCCCACAGATTGCATGACCTTGAGCAAGTCCTCCTCCTAATGGAACCTCAATTTTCCCATTGGTAAAATAAGTGATTTGGAACAGATATTTGTTAAAGCTGTGACTGATAAAAATATTACTAAGAGGAATCAATCTAATAATTCCTTCCATCTTTAAAATTGCTTCTAACATTCTGATTCAAATTATTAGAAAAGTGCATATTTTAAAATTCATTTCTTGCCTATACCCCTGTATTTACAAATATATTTTTCAAATTCTCAAACTATCAAATATTAAATATATGAAAACAGAAGCAATTAAACACTAGTACATTTAGACTAAAAATCTTTTTATTACTTAATGTAACTTCAGATAGAGACAAAAAGTGAAATAAAACTTGGGATGACAATTTAATAGCTTACAGCATTCAATGGGATGATACGAATATTAGATTCTCTAGATTCTCATATACACCCCAATTTTCCCAACATCTTTGACTCTCATTAAAAATATCTTAATCACTAGTAGTTATTAAGTAAATACAGTGTCCTCATTCCTGTACTAGTAGATTCAGAGGATTAAAACAATCTTTACTGTATTCACAAAGCTTCAGTTGAGACTAAGGAAACAAAATAACATCAAGAAACACAGAGAAAAATATCAGACAATAAATAATCAACTGCACATTGTGTAGAATAATTCACCAATTCTCAATCTCATATCTCTCTTAAATTACTCAGTTTCTGGTGAGACAAAATAGTCAACATCCACAACTTGAGGGATGAGAGGTTTATTTTGGCTCATGGTTTCAGCCCATGGTCTTCTGGATATAAGGTAGAAATGGAATAGTGGGAGAGCATGGCAGAGGAAAGCTATTTAACCCATGGCAGCCAGGAAGCAGAAAAAGAAGGGATGACCAGAGATAAGAATATACTTCTCCAGTTCACACCAACAGTGATCCCACCTCTCACAACTGGGCCACACTTATAAAGAGCACATTCAATTATGAACTTCTCAACGGATTGATCTACTGATGAATAGAGCACCCTTGTAATCCATGCACCTTCCAAACACACAAGACTTTTGGGGGACATTTTAGAACTAAACATATATAATGAATAACATTCTATGCACTTGAAATAGATGTTCAATAAATAAATCTTAAATAAATGATTTTTCACATGCTTAAAATAATCACACAAAAGTAACCAGGATTCTTTTTCATACAGTGGTTACATTGAACTTGAGTATTTTCGGCACATATATATTGTGTCAATACCACAATCCCTTCCCTCCCCCCTTTTAGCCCACCCACAACTGCTTCATCCCCCCAACTCACTATCACACCCATCTGGTTTTTCAAAATGCTTTGATTCTGCATTTCTCATATTACAAGAATACATGGGATATTTAACCTTCTATATTTGATTCACTTCACTAACCATGATGGTGTCAAGTTGTATCCATTTACCTACAAAAGCCTCAAATCTGTCTATAGAAGAATAGTACTATGGTCTCTGCATATACCACAATTCTTATATCCATTGGTCTGTTGATGAGTATTTCAGCATCTGCCACATTTTAGCTATTGCTACTTGTGCTGCTATAAACATGGGTATACACGTATCTCTGTTATATGTTGCTTTTAACTTTTTTTGGAAATATTTCCAGAAAAGCTATTGCTAGATCATATGGAATTGTTATTTTTAGCTTTTTGAGGAATCTTCATATTGCTTTCCATAGTGGTTGTACCAGTACACTATCCCACCAGTAAGTAAAAGGGTCCTTTTACCCCAAAACCTTTCTGCCATCAACTGCTGTTCAAGTTTTTCATGTACACCATTCTCACTGGGGTTAGATGACATGTGATGTTTTGATTTGCATTTCTCTAATGACAAAGGATGTTGAACATCTTTTCACATATTTACTATTAAACTTAGTATGAGAACTGCCTATTCATTTCAATTGCCCATTTTTTATTAGGCTTTGATTTTGGGAGGTCAAACATTCTTGAATTCCTTGTATATTCTAGTTATTAGCCCCCTGTCTGAGATGAGGGTGGTAAAAACATTTTCCCATTCTGTTGGTTCTCTCTTCACTCAGCCGACAGTTTCCTTTGCTGTGCAGAAATTTTTTAATTTCAGATAACCCCATTTGTTGATTCTGGGTGCAGATTTGTGCCTATTTTGTCTTCCACTAGACTCAGCATTTCTGTTTCGATATCTAGGTCTTTGATTCACATTGATTTGATTTTGGTGCATGGTGCTAGGTATGTGTCTAGATTCACTATTCTGCATATGCATAACCAGTTCTCCCAGCACCACTTATTGAAGAGACAATCCTTTTTCCAAGGTATATCTTTGACTCCTTGGTCAAAGATCTCGTAGCTGAGGATACATGAGGTTGTCTCTGCATCCTTATTTCTGTTCCATTAATCAACCCATCTGCTTTTGTGCCAGTATCATCTAGTTTCTATCATTGTTGATTTGTAATATAACTTGATGTCTGGAATTGTCATGTTACCTGCCTCTGTCTTGTAACCCAAGATCGCTTTGACTATTCTGGGTCTCTTCTGGTTCCATAGGAATTTAAGGTTTATTTTTTCAAATTCTGTGAAGAAAGTTGTTGGTATTTTGATAGGAACTGCATAGAATTTGTGTATCACTTTGAGTAGAGCCATTCTGACCCCATCAGCCCGCCTCTGTCTTTTGATAGGTTAGTTGAAACCGTTAACATTCAATATTATTATAATGATGTATCTGCTATATCCTGTTATCATCACAATGCTTCAGTTTTAAATGTTTCATCTATACTCTTGTCAGTTCCTTCCCCTATTTATGTTGTTTCCTTTTCTCTGGGGTCTTTGGTACTGTTGGTCTCCCAATTTTGGTCTAATATTCCTTCAAGTATTTTCTGCAATACTGGTCCAGTGGATGTCAATTTATTTAGGTTTTCTTTATCATGCAAAAGTTCAACTTCTCTATTTTGAAAGACAGTTTTTCTAGTACAGCAGTCTGAGTTTGCGTTTATGTTCTCTTAGTACTTGGATGACATCACTCCATTATCTCTTGGCCTGTAGGATTTGTGTTAACAGGGCTGCAGTTATCCTGACGGGCTTGTCTTTGTACATCACCCTCTATTTTTCTCTTACAGCTTTAATGTTCTTTATTTGTGTTGAGTTTCTAGGACTTCATGATGTGTCATGGGGATATTCTCTTCTGGTCAAGATTTTTTAAAGTTCTATATGCCTGCAGAAGCTCAATGTTCTTTTTCTTGATTTGGGAAATTTCTTACATAAATTCATTTAACATTTTCATTAATTGTATAAGCCTTTTGTTCTGTCCTCTGTTTCCTCCTGAAATCCCATAATTCTGAGGTTGTTTCTTTTTCTTTATTTTGCTTATATATATTTTCCCCCATTTTTATTTTGTAAATACATGAATTCCAAATTCTACAACACATTAGAGACGTGGAGTTTGGGGAATCAGTGAGCATTTATGACCACCCCTTTTCCAGAGGTTCACCCCTTTCCTAGCCATTTCCATTCTTTCTACCCTGTCATTCATGTTGGTGACTTCTTATGCCATTATTTTTGTGCATCTCAGAAGAAGTACACTCACCTATAGTCAGGTTGTTTCTCTTCGAGTCATTCATCAGCGATTGCAAACAGTTCGTTCTTGTCTTTTTATTTACCAGTCCTCACTGAACATGTGACCCAGTTTGTCCGCCTCATCTTCATGACCCAATAAACTATCCTTGAAGTGTTCAAGGTGTTGTCCCAACTTTTCAAGTGAGTATTTCATAACCTGGAAGTCAGCTTTCATTCCTACTATATCTCTACTGAATTCTTCCTATATTTCTTATACTGCCTTCTTTATATCTTTATCTGGTTCTTCTTTATAATCCTTTAAGTTATTATTCATGGCTGTTGCTTCTCTGTCTGATTTGAGCTCCCTGTGCATCACTAGTATGTCTTGCATGAGCTCTTTGTCCATTATGCCTTTTTTATTTCGTTTCATGTTACTTCTGCTGCCTTAGGAACCCTGGTATTGTGTTCTGGGTTGTCAGGCATTTTTGCAGGTGATTCAATACTTCTTTTCCCCACAGATCTATTACAGTGGATTGTAACTCAGGTTACATCTATGCGCTCCACCTCTATTCTAATGATTCTTTTATTAGAGTATTTCTGTCTTTAGACTTTCCACGAATTCATTCAGGTTTAAAATTTGTGACTACTTTCAATTTATTAAGCTATTAATTTTGAAGGTATTCTCAATGTCCAACCTTCTGTTGATTTGTTAATATCCTCCACTCTTCTGTGAAGGAGGAACAGATCACAAAACTCTATATGGACTACATACAAAATATTTAGTAATCTACACTGGATATAAAGATCACTATGTTAAGATCTACAATTTGAATAAAGGTTTAGCTTTACATTCCTATCTAAGATTAACACAATATTGGCAGAAGCTAGTAACTAGGTTAATATTACAACTACTCTACCCATAACATTAATAGGTACAAAATGCACCCTCATATAACTAATCCTAGTAATGACTTGTCAAAATGTTCTACTAATATCAATATTATAACACATACACCTCAGTATTGTTTATCAGACTAAATCAAACCACCAGAACTTGTCTATCATTATTAGGCTCTACCCACAGAATTTGAATAATTCCAGCCCTTTTCCATCTAAGAAATCAAATCCATGTAAACACAAGTGATTGAAAATGGGACAACTTTTACAGCATTAATGTACTTATATTCAATATCTACAGAATAAATTTTATGTGTACATATACGTGTGTGTGTGTGTGTGTGTGTGTGTGTGTGTGTGGATAGAGAGAGAGAGAGGGAGGGAGGGGGGGAGAGAGGGGGAGGGACAGCATATATCCCTTACATTTTTATTTTTACCTAATAAAAACACATTTCATAATAGTGCAACAGTGTGACTGAGAACACTTGCCAGAGATTATAAATGCCATAGGAGCTTTGTGAAAATGTTAAAATTGGCTGAGGCAGTTCCAAGGGTTCCACGAAGGTGAAGGAATAAAGACAGAGAAAATAAGTAGAAAGGCTACAGATAAGCCATTAGGAGCAGTGCAGAAAGAATACAAATGCAGTGGGCAGGACGCAGGGAGAGTGAAAACGAAGCAAAGGATCTTTGTAGAGAGCAAAAGAAGGCAGGGTTGGACATGTAAGGTACAGGCAATTCAGAGTAGGCTATCAAAGCCACTCTGACACATTCACAGTTGACCCAAAATGCAACAGAGAACTACTGTAGAAATTCAGGCCAAGTCTAGCAGAAACAGAGCATGTGACGTCTGTCTGTATGTAAGAACAAACATAAAAGAGACAGGGTAAAAAAAGATGAGCAGGACAAGATTTATATTTTTATAGACCTTTTGTAAAGGGGTGGCAACTAAAGCCTGGTATTTTAATACCATTTTATGAGGCTTCATACTTTAATTAACATTAAACTGATTTATATCCTGCAGGTTACACACAAATGACACAATCAAGTAAAATAAAGACACATGTGCACAAGTTTGCATGTGTCTATACCTATTTATAGACACATTTCAACTACAATTGACTGTGCTTCTGTTAGGAGGGCTAGGTTCCACCTACACTCCAGTCTTCCTGGCTTCAATCAGAAAGGCAGAATTAACTCCGCACAGCAATTTGAAGTGTGTGGGTTGATTGCTCATTATTTGATCTAAAACAGTATGAGACACTGATGCTCTAAGAAAGGGAGATTAGTCATGTAGGCACTTTGCTGGCCCTCTAGTTGTGCTTTCCACTATAGACGGCATTTTTTTTTTATCTTAAAATTAAGTTTCTTAAAAGCTTGTTGTGCATCTTAATGCAACTGCTGACATTTCTCCTTTGGGACAGAAGAAGACTGGGCTTTCCTTACTTGGTAACAAATGCTGCTAAGCCGGAAGTATGCATGCACATTCGTGGGGTGGGATTGTGCACAGAGGACAGGGGATACTAATTTCTAACCTCATGATCGCAGCCCTAAGCAGAAGCAAACCTCTCATATTCTTTAATGGTAAATGGCCAAGGCACTAACCCACAAGTGTAGGAGAAAAGTGAGACATTCAATAAATAAGCCCTCAAATTCATAAAGCATTTTATACTTTACTATTTGATTGCTTTTGATTCTCATCCTATCCATGCCTAGTAGGAATGGCAGGGATAATTTTCTCCTTTATTTGGAAAACAAAACAACTAAGACAAATAAAATATGAGTTACTCACCTAAAATCTTACAGATAGGCTACTGGTACATGTTTACAGTAAACACTTAAAACAGCTTTGTGTTGTTTCACTACCACAAAGTTCACCATTTTAAATATTTATTATTTAAGTGGTCATTTATTTTGGTACTGAGGATTGAGCCTAGGACCTTCTTGATGGGTTACAATCTTAGCACCCCTCACCTTTGTTTTTGAAACAGACCCTTGCTAAATGACTAAGTTGCCCACACTGGGCTTCACTTGCATTCCTCCTTCTCATACTGTATAATGCCGCCATTACAGGTGTGCACAACCATGCCTGGCTGGAAATCAACACTTGAAAGTGTGTAGTTCTGAATATTTTTAAATATATTCAGAAGATTGTGCAAATATCACCACTATCTAATTCCAAAACATTTCATCATCCAAAAGAGAAGCCCAGTGGCCATTTGCTGCCACTTCCTACTTCAGCGTTCCTCCAAAGCCTCTGGAGAATACTAACAGCTTCTTGTTTCCAAGGATTTTTTTATTTAGATATTTCACATAAATGGAATTACTCAGTGTGCCCTTTGTGTCAGGTTTTGTTTGCTTAGCATAATGATTTCAACGCTTATCTATATTGTAACCAGCATGTTTCTCTGTGCCCAGACATCTTTCACTACATACAGCACACATTAGTGGGTACACATTTGAATCGTTCTCAGCTTTGCAGCCACTATGACTAATGCTACAATGACCATTCATGTATATACTCTTGTGTAGACATCACTTGCCATTATCTTTGGGCATATACCTACGTGTGAAATTGCTGGGTCCTGTGGAAATTTACATTTAAGTTTTGAGTGACTACCAACATGTCTTCCCAAGCAGCTGTACCATTTCATATTCCTACCATGGAATGACTGAAAAATTTTTTTTGTACATCCTTGTGAATGTTTGTTAATAGACGCCTTTTACTACAGCCATTTTACTGAACAGGAACTAGTTCCTCACTGTGGTCTGAAATTGCATGGTCTTGATACTTAATGGCACTGAACACTTGATATTTAATGACTTTTCATGTACTTTTTAGCTATTTGTGTATCTACTTTGGATAATTAGCTATTCAAACTCTTTGACAATTTTTATAGTTGTTCATCTTTTTTGAGTTGTAACAGTCTTTTATATCCTGTGTATACAAGTCTCTTGTAAGATATATGATTTTTGCAGTATCTTCTCATATTCCAAAGGCTGTCTTTTCACTTTTAAGATGGTGAGTTTCAAGCACACGCGTATTTCAATGAAGTCCAATTTATCTATTTTCCTTTGCTTGTGGCTGTTTTCTTATCTAAGAAGTCACTGCATAATTCAATGTGATAAGGGTCTACTCCTGTTTTCTCATAATATTTTTATGGTTCTAGATGTTAAATCTAGGCATTTAATTCTTTTCGATTAATATATGTATATATGGTGTTTGGCAAGGAAGAAGGACAACCTTCTTCTTTTGCATGAGGACACCCAGCGGACCACTATTATTTATAGAAAACATTATTCTTTCCTCCATTGATGTTTCTTGGAACCCTTGTTGAAAGTTGATTATAAATGTGTGTGTTTATAAATGGGTATGTTTATTTCCAGAATCTAAATTCTAATCTACTAACCTACATATTTATCAATTTTGCAGTATCGTATTTTTTTTGAGACAGGGTCTTGTTCTGTAGCTCAGGCAGGACTTGGGCTCAGGATGGACCTCAAGCTGGCCTTGGACTAAGCAATCCTCCTGCCTCAAATTCCCAGAGGGCTGGGATTACATGTACGAAAACCTCACAATAAACCAATTATTCTGTGTTATATGCCCAAATCAAAAGTTTTAAAAAGCAAATCAAATACTTATGAGTTTCACTTGAGCAAAAAAAAATTGATTAAGTTGTTAGCAAACAGAACTGAAAGGCACATTCTACTGTCTTCACTCAGCATTCCAACATATTTTCTTTTTTGGATAGAAATTCCACAGGTATGTCATCCTAGTATGTTTGTTCTAGAGTTTAGTCTCTTTTTGTCTTTTTCTCAAGCACTGACATTTAATAAAAGTGCTTAAATATACTAAGGAGACTTTATACTTAAAATAGCCAGCATTATATCATTTGGCAGACAAAAATCATCATTTTGTCATGGGAATAACTTATCCATAACTTATTTGTATGTTCTCCAGGGTTTAATTAGCATAGTAGAGCCTCGTAAAGGAGTTTGTAAACAAGAGCAGGGGATCCTGAAAACAAATAATCTCCTTCAGTGACAGTTTTCAAACATATGTAGAAGTAGAAATACATTCACCACACTTCTCCTTTTTCTTTCCAACATATAAGACCTTGACGATTCTATGTCCCTGTTAATCAGGATCCTACTTTCTGTTGCAGTATAAAAGGAAAATTGGATTGAGAGGCAGGTTCAACTAGAGTTGGTGAAGTGTTGCTAGATTATTATGTAAGATAAGGTTCTTATTCAGTTTGAAGGCATTTTTTTCATAAGCAAGTGTTGTGGTTTGGATCCAAAGTATTCCCTAAAAGCCTCATATATGGAAATTATGTACTGTTTGGAGGTGGGAGCTGGCTGGAAGAGGGAGATGCTTGGGGCTTGACTTGGAAAGGTGTGTGCTGCTTCTGGCCCTCTTCCTGCACTTGACTCTGTTCTATTATGCTGCAAAGAACTCTTTCTATGGCTCCAGCCCGACCACAGGGCTCCACCACTTTCAGCTGTCCACCCATGAATGGACTGTGATTTTCTGAAACTATTTTTCTTATTAAGACAGGGTCTCACTCTGTAGCCCAGGCTGATCCTGACCTCACTATGTAGTTCAGACTACCCTTGGACTCAGACCAATCCTCTTGCCTCAGCCTCCCAAGTTCTGGGATTACAGGCATGCACCACCATGCCCAGCTTATGTGTTGCTGGGCAATCAAACCCAGGGTATTGCGCTTGCTAGGCAAACACTTCAACTGCCGTGCCATTCCTCCAGGCCCTTCTGAAACTGCTAGAATAAAAATATTTCCTCCATAAAGTTGTGGGTGTCAGATATTCTGTCCCAGCAACAAAGAAGTAACCAAGTCAGAAAATGCTACCAGAGAAATTGGGCCACTGCTGTGATTTTACATGACCATGTGGTTTAGAAACCTTCAGAACTCATTTATGAGAAGAATTTGGAAAGGTCTGATGATGTTCTGAGCTAGCTTGATGGGAGATTCTGGTCAGAGCTCAACAGACTAGAATGCTGATAGAAGTTTGTATTGGAAAGGCCAGGCTCAAGAAGTTTCATATTGGAAAGAGAACTGAGAATTAGCAAGTGGTCTAAAAAACATTCAAGTGATGCTCTGGCAAAAAGTGTACTGGCATTTTGTCCTTGCCCAGAAACTGCCTTAAACTAAAATTAAAAACAGTGGACTACATATTCTTGTGACATAAATTTCAAGGCAGTGTTCAAGCTATTTGTGACTTTTAGCCAACGCAATTGTGAAAGGCAGGAAGCAAAGGCAGAGAAAAATGGTATAAAAAGTTCGCAGTTTTCCACATGGAGAGGGACTGCAATAGTGGGGCAGAAGAGCACAGGAAAGTTAAAGATATTAGCATTAAAAACAAGCCAAGTACTTACAATCAGGACTGTAGGAAAGGTGCCTTAAGGGCATCACAAAATCAAGACACCCCCCTTTACTACCTCAAGGGTGGGAAGGTAAAAGACTTTGCTCTGAGAAAGGCCATAGGGGAAAAAAATGTTTTTTGAAGTTCAACCATCTAAGAGGCTTCTGCACTGACTGTCCAAAGGGTCCAGGCTACTGGTCAACCCAGTGGCAGACCTTGGGGACATCCACAAAGTCCTGGCTTTACAGGCATGCAGAATGCAAAAGCAGCGGGTTCATGGAGGCTTCCATCAAGATTTCATAGAAGGTGGTGGCTGAGTAACAGATGCACAAATGTCTCATCAACTCACTTGAAAAATAGAGAATTTAGACATAAAATGCATGCTCAATGTAGATAGGACAGAGAGGAGCACCACAAAAACTGAAAGGAGGCCAGGAGGATGTCAGAAAATCCAAAGGAACATTAAAAGTGAGGGAAAAAATCCCAGCAGCCCAGGGAGCCACCCCAGGCTGGCTGCAAATGGCTGGGAACCACAGGCATCTGCAGACAGAGGAAAGCCCATGTGGAGTTTGGAACATCTGATGGAGTTAGGAGAGGAAACAGCATCCCTACAGCTGTCAGAAGACCACAGGAAGGTCAGAAATCCTGAAGTCGTATCAGAAGTAGAGGAAAACAGCAGCCAACTCAGTGAGGCCCTGACCTGCCGGCACCCACAGATCACAGATGGAGGAAAGCCTGGAGGCCAGAACCTCAGTCTGAGGTAAGTGTGAATCCAGGAGAAGTGGGAATTGTTGGCAGCTGGCAGCCCCAGGCCTCTGAAAAATGAACCCACGGGTAGAGTATACTACAAATGCAATGTGTGCTCCCACTAGGAAAGGCCCCTGGGAGCCCATATCAGAAGCACCACTTGGCAGCCATAACAGGCAATGACGTAAGCAGTAGCCATCTAAAAAAGAAGAGGAAAAAAAAGCCCAAGACTGAACCCATTAGAGTAAAAGAAAGCTCAAAAATGTAGATCGGGGCTTTTGGGGTCACCCCTAAACAGTGCCTATAAAGAAACTGGCACAAGAAACTGGTACAAGAGGCAGAGAGAGGAGAAAAGAGGGGGAACAAAGGCTGATCTCCTGAATGGTTCAGGGCAGTGGGCACACCTCCAAGGGTGAAGAGCCCCACCCTGGGGGAGGGAAGCCAGGACAGGCCGGAGAGCTTTGCTGAGTGGGCCAGGGTGAACAAGACACCTGAAAGGCCATCGAACTCTCAGTTACCCATCACTGCCCACTCCCAGGACAGAACTAAGAATTGTGGCTTCCCAATACACACCGTCATAGCCGTTCAGAGAAACCTCTCAGCTAAGCCTCTAAAGTGAAGTACCTCAACACCAAAGACAGGGGAAGAAGATAGGGCAACAGGACACTCACAGAGATGACTGAGACCCCAGAAACTAATGACATGGGCCCTAAAATAGTGGAAATCATAGGAAAGGAAGTCAAAAAGCAAATAAATGAGTCAAACAACCAGTTCAAACAAGATATTCTCAAAGAAATGCAAGTATTGATCAGCAGGCTTAAAGAGAATCTTACTAAGCAAATAATGATCCTAGCGGAGACAAAGCTCACTGAATATATTGAAGTCATAAACAAAAAGTTGGCTGAGGTAAAGAAATGCAAGATATAAAGGAACATTTTAATAGAGAAGTGGAAAATCTAAAAAGAAATCTAGGTGAAATTGAGAGCATGAAAATTATATGTAACAACAGGGAAGGATGACTCAGATATTGTCAAGATAAGGCTGAGGAAACAAGTGATATAATTAGGCATGACTCCAAAGTTAGAAATGAGCAAAATAGCTGGATACACCAGCTGACAGATGATTCAAAGAGAACCAATCTCAGAATTATGGGTGTGGGAGAAAGATCAGAAGACAGAACCAAAGGTATAAAGAATTTATTCATGGCAATAGCACAAGTTCTCCCTAATCTAGGAAAAGAAATTAACTTCCACATACAAGAAGCTTATAGAACACCAAATAACATCAACCAGCAATAAGACTCTCCACAACCTATCATAATCAAAACCTCAGAAATACAACATAAAAAGAGAATATCAAAAGCAGCAAGAGAAAAACAGACATTATTCTACCACGGCAAACCCATTCGAATTACTGCAGATTTCTCAAGGCAAACTTTAAAGGCAAGGAGAGCCGAGAGCAAGATGCTTCGAGCTTTAAAAGACAGCAAGTATCATCCCAGGTTGGTATATCCAGCAAAATTATCCCTGAAAATTAAAGAAGAAAAAAATTTTCATGAAAAAAAAATTTTTCATGACCAAGAATCCCTTAGGAAATTTGTATCAACTAGCTCAGCACTGTAGAAATTACTTGGAGGAATCTTTCAGAGAAGCAGAGAGGCAAGCAGCACTGAAAAAACCTGGAGGAAAAGAAACACCTAAGCAAAGAGTGCAACAACAACAACAACAACAAAAACCAGATTGGTATTTGAATCCTTTGATTGATATTCTTCTAAAAAAGTACCAACTGTCTCATAAAATATGCGAATCTACAACATGGGCAATTGGTATAAAATCTTTAAAAATATGTATGCACGAAGTTCGGGTTGAATACATAGGTAAAGGGATAAGCCAAATCTGTCAAAATGTTAATAATTTGTGAAATGTGAGTAAACAATTTATGAAAGTAAAAAAATCTGAAATAACTAAGCATATCTCTATATTGTTTTAACTGTAGTATACTTATGTGATATAGATTTAAGTTCATTTAATGTAGCAATTTGATATAGTCTTGAGCTTGCTTAATGTAGCAATTCACTTGTTTGATGTTGAATATAAGTTTAAACCAAATCTAGCAAAATGTTTGCAATTAGTGAAATGCGAGTTATGAAAGTTAAAAAATTCTGAAATAACTAAGTAGGCCATCATATCCATTACTTTAAGTATACTTATATGATACAGATTTAAGTTCATTTAATGTAGCAATTTGATATAGTCTTGAATTCATTTATTGTAGCAATTCACTTATTCAGTCTTTAATGTAAGTTTATCCTAAGAAAACTGATTGATGTAATGATAACCATTTGAATGTACAAGCATGTCCCTTTCAGTATTCAGCTATGGCATTTGAAATTTAACTTTTCTTTTTTTCTCATATTTACTAGCCTTATGAATTACATGGTTGTAGCTCTTTTCTTATGTGGACTGGTGGATCAGGCTAGGTTAAAGAATCTCAACAAAGATATAGCAAAATACAGAAAAAAAGAACTTAGGGCCAATATCCCAATAAAAGGATCTTCTGGACTCAGAGAAGGGGCATCAACAAGATTTGATCACTGTGGCCCATTCAAGGGGTAGGAAGCTGAGTTAAGAAGTGGTGATTTGAGTGAAATGAGTCAGACACAGAAGATTAAATATTTTAAGTATTGTATGGTTTCTCTGATTTGGGAAATCCAGAATACAGGCATTCTATAGAATCACATGGTGTGGTAGTGGGAGTTGGGGGGGGGGGGAGGGGGAGGGAGTGGGAGGGCCAAAGATGGGAAGGGACTGTAAAGTTGATGTGCTATATACATACACACATACACACACACAATACTCAAGTACATTGTAAACATTATGTATTGCACATGTATATTAATAAAAATAGTTGGGGGAAAAACAAAAAAGAGATTTCATAGGAAAACCTTAAAGGCCAGGCAGTGTGCCCCTAGGAGGGCAATATGTGAAGTTGTGAAGGAGAAGCCTAAGGTTTAATGGAGACCTTGAAAACTTGGAGAAGTCTGGAATGTGGACTATTGGACTATTGGCTGAGAAAAGCTGCAAGCTGGATCCCCAGCTCAAAGGGGAAAAGACGGAGGTTGCAGCCAGCAGCACTGCTATAAAAGCGGGATGACCTATGACCTAAACCCTTTAGAGTTCACATCTCACTACAGTTTACCTTGCCACAGTTTACCTTGGGTGCTGGACATGGAGCTACAGGATTTAACCCTTGCCCTACTAGGTTTAGAACTTGCTTTGGTCCAATAGGTTTCTATCCTCCTATTCCTCCTTTTTGGAATAGGAATATCTGTCCTTTGTCATTGTATGTTAGAAGTACTTAATTTTTTATTTTCACAGGAGCTCACAGCTGAGTTTGCCTTCTGTCTCAGAGAAGACTTTGGTCTTGAACTTTGGTAACAGTGCTGAACTGTTAGGACTTTGGCAACACTTCGAGGAGGAATAGACGCACTGTGCATGAGCAGGGAAACATGAGACTTTGGGGGCCAAGAGTAGAATATTGTGGTTTGGATCTGGAGTGTCTCCTAAAAGTCTCATGTACGAACACTGTATACTGTTTGGAGGTGGGGCCTGGCTGGAGGAAGCAGATACTTGGAGCCTGACGTGGAAGAGTGTGTGCTGGTTCTGCCCTTCGTCCTACATTTGCCCTGTTCTACCATGCTTTCACTGACTCTAGCTCCACCATGTGGTTCCACCATTTCAAGTCACTCACCTATGAATTGACTGTGACCTGAAACGGTGAGCTAAAATAAATCGCTCCTCACTAAAGTTGCGGACGTTCTGTATTTTGTCCTAGCAACTAAAAAGGTAAGAGAGCAAAGATCTTAGAATGAGATATAAATAATGGTGACCTCAGGTTGGCTAGTGAAGAGTCCTTTCAATTCAGGAGGGCTTCTGATATTCTTCACATTAATGACCAATTCTACCTACTGTGTAAAGAAAATCTTGCTCTCAAGTTTTAATGCTTCTGCTAATTCATGATACCAATACTGAGTTTCTAGGTGTTATATGTCAGCAATATTTTTATTTAATATTTTCTTTAAATTAACTTCTATCCAAATAAGTACTTTAGCTCCATTCTACACCATAATATGAACAAAATCATAAATATCTGCACTGGCTATATTTTTCTAATGTACACTAATACATACCTGTAAATATTTAGATAAAATGTTTACCTATATATTACATGAAGCATTTAATGTATTATCAGTGGCACACGTTCCTCACTTTAGCAAACACCAACCTGGTCTAATTCATAATTTTGAAGATGAGATTCAAAAAGATAAAAATATGCCATGCTTAAAAACATGTACAGTTAAAAGAAGCATTAAAGGAAAGGATAGTTTCTCTTTGCCCAACATCACTGTCACAGACTCAGCTTAGCCAACAGCAAAATGTCAGCAATGACTGACAAACCTTCTTTGAAGGGTTTAGAGGTCCCAAGCCCTGAAGGTTGGTCAAATGTGTCCAGTGTCAACTCCAAACCTGAACATACATAATGGGGATTTACATTAAAAGTCAACATTTTGATAAATATCACACTAGGAAACCAAATGAGTAGGACGAAAGAAGACACAATTTTCCATTGTCTAATTTACTTGCAGCATCTTCAAGGTAATAAATTTGTCATGTTGAATTGTTAATGAGGGGTGAGTATTTGACTTGTTGCCTTGAACAGAAAACAGTTCATTATTGGGCAGTATTGTCCCCTTCCTGTAAAGAGTCTGGTACAAGAGGACTTGAGGGACAATATGATTATAAATTACATTTTTATTCATCATATTTTCCATACCATATACTTCTCTAAAATAATTTTATAATCACTTTTATGGATGGAAATACCTTTTAGACAGTATTTTTTCATTAGTAGCCATAATCATATGTTTTATAGCTTTTGAATATTTTCCAATTAAAAAATGCTCATGATGAGAAAATTCTCTAAAACTGTATTTTTAACCAATAATTTTCTTCAATCAAATCACTTGCTTATTTTTTAAAACCCACTAAACCACAAGACCTACTATACTATGGTGTTGATATATGGGTTGTAGTGCTTTACAACCATATAGTAAACTAAACACATAGCTATTAAAAATGTAAGTAGTGGTTTATGTACTACATATAAATATTTCATAATTTGGGTAATAGTACATATAGCACATTTTTTGAAACACTGCATTCTATATTATATATTAAAGTAATTTTATGAAAAAATAATTGGGAGAAAAAGTATGTGGTCTGTAAACTCAGAATTTCAAAACATTCTTTACAGGAGAGCTCACCAATCCTATGTAATTTGTTATTCTTTCAATTTGAAATACACTCCCACCTCCCCACCCTATTCCACCAAACTCTATTTTCTGCTTAGTCAAGCCAGGCCCATTATTTCCTTCTGGAAGCCTTCTTTTATTCCTCCAGTAAGTTATGATCTGATTTTCCTCTGCATTCCCATAATCTGCTTAAGCCCTCTGACATCATATTCCAACAACAGCTGCAGTTATATTGGAACAGATCTAATTCCTTTCCTCAGACATTTTTTCCAATGAGATACCTAGCATGGTACTCTGAACACAATAGGTTCTTAATAAATACCCATCTAGCTGTCAGAGTGTGGCAGAAACCAGGGTGCTTTGCCAAATATACCCAATCTCATGAACTCAAGATGTAGAGAATCACAAATGGCTATTATGTGAACACCAAATCTTAGCATCCAGAAATAATGATGATGAAGATACAGAATGCTTGAGGGAATATACAGCTTAACTCTTGTTTTGTATCCTGTGAGTTTCATTTTAACTGCTGTTATAGGTGACATGGGGTAGCTTATGGCAATGTTCTTTCCATAAGCCTGCCTACTGGGACAACATATCTTGTTTGATGGGTTCAGCAAGTAGCAATTAGATTTTTTTTAAATAGGCTACATTTCTAGATCATGTCTGGGCTGTGCTCATTATGCTTACTCCCTAGACATCAGTACGTCAATTTTAAAGAGCATCCAATGCTTTACAGGGTTTTATGGAAAGCCCTTTGAGTAATGCAGGGTCGTCTGCATTGTCTCTGATCATGGGCAACTGTTCCACGAGAAACGGCGCAGTATACTTTCTGAAATGTGCTCCTCTCAGGCTCCCTCAACTCTGTCACCAAACCAAAATCCCATACACAAAGAGAATAAATAACATATATCTGGAATAATCAGGCCCAGGTATAATGTAAGTATTTTAAAATATTAATAATCAAAGGAGTGAATTTATGCCTCTATTCTTCCCCAGACCCCAAAAAAGGAAGATACATAATAACTACCATTAACTGTACAAACAAGCACATTAAATCCACTCATGTAAACAGACAATGCCGCAATGATATTTATTCTTCCCCAGTGAAGGTGAAAGTGAAGTTCTGGAGTCAGTGTCTACATACAAATGTAAAGAAGCCCATTTAGCCAAACACTCACATCCATTCCTATTTCTCTTATTATAAACACTCATGAGCTATTTCTTCCCACTGATTTACTTTTCTATTTGGTTAAAAAATGAGGCATAATTAAAGATGATAAATACACAGAAAATGGACCATTCAGAACAATGGAGCCAATATTTTGTTGTAAACTAAGAGAGAAGACATACACTGTAGAAGAAGATATATAGATCACTAAACTTCCCAGTACTTGTGCCCCAAACAGTTCTGAGCATCCTGGTAGCCAGGTAAGAGCAATATAAAGTAAATTACATAACACTCTTTATCTTGTATCAGAGAGAATTAGATGAACACACTTTTGCATTCTACTAAATTCTAAGATTTAGATGAATCATTCTGCAGAAAAAAGAATATTATTATTTACCAGATCTCTAGTCAACTAAGTACAAATTCAAAAATAAGTATGAGCCAATAACTGATCTTGATGCATGAACAGTAAAATTAGTAGGGTATAAATACATGTATGAATACCTATATATGCACAGATATAAATATGACTCACAGTACTTGAGTTCCTAAAGGAAGGTATCTGAAGAAAACTTCTCTGTCTGTAATTTTTAAGTAGAACACAGTAAATCCTGTGTAGTGACCCTCAATGTGTGGCACCTAACCAGAAGCATTATTTATTGCCTAAAAATTTTGGAGCACATTCCAGACCTACTCAGACAGAATCTCTGGGACTAGAGCCCAGAAGTCGGTGTTCTAATCAGCTCTCCAGGGGATTCTAACATTCAAGGATCACTGGATTAGTTATACCCTTCCCTAATCTTTATTTCTCATACTCCTTACTGAAATCCAACTCTGTATTTCTCACCAGCTGAAGACCCGAATTGCCCAGGTGTTTTTACATGTTTGGCATGTGAATTCCTACACCTTCTACAGAGTGTTGTTTCCTAAAGCATAGGACCAAGACACAGCCATATTCTCTAAAACAAATTTCCCAAAGCCCAACTCATGCTTCACACTTTTCAACCCTTTGCACATTTCAAGCCTTAAGAATTATCATTTTCAAATGTAAATTCGTTGTGTGTGTGCGCAGCTAAAAATCAAATAGTGCAAATGACCCCAACAGAAATAGAACCTTTGTGTGTAATTTCTTCAGACTGAAATAACTGCCAAACAGGTCACAGTTTAATATCATATAGATATAATATCTAATGCTTCATCCACACTGACACCATAAACCTTATCTAACAGCAATAAGTGAGCAAAAAGCCCAGGCCAAATAAAGTAACAAAAAATCAAGTTTCCAACATAGATATGTAACAGTGTCTATCCTCTAAGCTGGTATAATTTATTCATAAGGTAATTTCATAAGATGGCATTTAGTTATGATTTCTGTCTTGGAAATAATTGTAACAATGATGGTTTAGAGATTTCCTGAACCCAGAGCTATGGCAAAGTAGAGAGGTGTTTGCAGTTTATTCATTGGTGGCAGCAGGAACTTCACACCTGGGGGACAGAGGAGGCTATGAAAGAGACCGATTCCCCTACACCACCACAGGACATGACATGTCTCGCACTCAGCATACACTTCCTCCCCATGTAAACTGAAATTGCATATCTGATTTTCCCAAATAGCTTCGTGGCTAAATTGCTGAGTGACGAGTTGACTTAAATCCTTGCTTTTGGACTACTGGGTTTTAGTTAATTTTAGTGTGTCTTCATAACGGAATTTTAAAGAATTGAAAATTGCTGCTCGGCTTCCTACTGCTACAGCTGGAGCAGAACAGGCGGAAACAGACAGCAAAACTAATAAGGGCATCAGAAACGTTTCCATAGAAATATGCCACTGCATATAAAGAAATCTCATGAATTCTTTTGAGTCCAAGCTGTCTCTGAACTATGTATCCCATGCTGGCCTGAAAATCATGCCTCCTGCCTCTTCCTGCCAAATACTGGTACTAGAAGGGTGCACCACCAAGCCCAGTGTATGTGGTGCTGGGGAATCGAATTCAGGACCTTGTGAATGTCAGGCCAGTGCGGTAGCCACTGGGCTACACCTCCCTCCTCTCGAATAGTTTTTCAAAAATAGCATATTTTTTTCTTTTCTTTAAAACATGTGCTACATAACAATTACATTAGTTTTGGGAGACTTGCTACATGTAGATATGTCTTTTCTTGTTATTTTGAGTATCTTCATCCCCATTCCAACCCATGTCTTTCCCCTGGTCCCCTTCCTCTTGTCCAAAACGTCGACCACCCTGCCTCCCAGTTTCCTACCATTTCTCCTTTATTTTACAATTTAATTTAAATTTTGAGCCCTCATGAAAGAAACAGAGAAATCATGCAATATTTAGCTTTCTATATCTAGCTTATTTAATATCATTATTGATTTTTAATATATTAAGATTCATCTATTTTTCTGAAAATGACATGTCATTCTTCTTTATGGCTAAATAATATTCCATTACATGTTTCATATTATATATATATACAAATATGTAGATACATATATTTTGTACTTTAATATATAATTTTTTGTTGGTCTACTTGTCTGCTGATTGGCATCTAGGCTATTTCCAAAGCTTCCTGTTAATCACATTGCTGTAAACATGAGTATGAATGTATGATATGTATGTAGTATGTCTTTCATTCTTTTAGGAATATATCCAGAACTATAGCTCAGTCAAACGTAATTTCTATTTTCAGTTTTTTGAGAACTCTACATACAGAATTGAACAAAGTTGTGCTAGTTTACTCTCCCATCAACAATGCAAAAGGGTTCCTTTCTCCTCACATGCCTGTCGACATGAGGTGATTTCTGTATTCTTGATGGTAGCCATTCTGACTGAAGTAAGATGAAATCCGAGTCATTTTGATTTGAATGTCCCCAATGGTTAAAGCAGATAAAAATGCTTTAAGTATTTATTGGCCACTTGTACTTTTTTGAGAAGTTTCTATTCAGTTTATTTGCTCATTTTTCAACTGGGTCATTTGTTTTGGGGGGTAATTTTTTGAGTTCTTTATATATTCTAGTTATGTATTCTCTATCAAAAGAGTAGCTGTCAATTTTCTTGCTAGTCTGTAAGTTCTCTGTTCATTCTGTTTATTGCTTCCCTTGCTGTGTAAAAGCTTTTTAACTTGATGTAATTCCAGTTATTGTTTTTGTTATTTATTGTGCTATTGGAATTCTGTTCAGGAGATCCTAGCCTGTGCCTATTATCTTCCAGCAGTTTCAAACGTTCAGTTTTTATGTACCAATCTTTGATGTAATTTGATTTTAGTATAGCATGAAAGATACAGGCCTAATTTCATTCCTCTACATGTAGATAACTGGTTGTCCCAGTAACATTCATTAAAAAGATCATTTTTCTTCAGTGTATGTTTTTTACCCCATTGTCAAAATTCAGGTGTCTGAAGGTGTACAAAGTTGTTTCTTTGCCTTCCACTGTATTCCACTGGCCTATATGACTACCTTTCTACAGTATCAGGCTCTTTTTGATGCTAGAGCTTATAGTATAAATTAAACTCCAGAATTCTGTCTCCTCTCTCTTTGCTACTTATCTTCTATTTTTATCAGTATACATATGGTATACACAATGGTTACACTGACCTTGGGAAGTCTGTGCATATACACATCTCATCATCATGACACTCCCTTCCCTCCGCATTTTTGGCACTCCCACACCACATCTCATCCCCCCAGACTCCAACTAACTCATTTGTTCTATAAAATGGCTGTATTCTGTGTATCTCATATTAGAGAAACTGTGTGATATTTAATCTTCTAAGTTTGACTCACTTCACTAAGTATGATGGTTGCAAGTTGCATCCATTTGCCTACAAGAGCTTCAAATTATCTGTCTTCATGGAAAAATAGTATTCTATTGCATACATATACCACATTTTGTATCCACTGGTCTGTTGATGTGTATTTCAGCATCCTCCATATTTTAGCTATTGTTAGTTTTCTCGTTAACATGAGTATATGTGCATGTCCTTGCTTTTAACACTTTAGGAAAGGTACTTAAAAGAGGTATCAATGGATTGAATGGAATATTTATTTTCAGGCTTTTGAGGCATCTCCATACTGTTCTCCATAGTGGTTGCTGGTGGTTTACAGTCCCACCAGCAGTGTAAAAGGGTTCCTTTGTCCTTGCAACCTCACAGCATCGAATGTTGCTCGAGTTCTTCATAAGTGCCATTCTCATTGGGATGAGATGATATCTCAGAAATGATTTCATTTGCACTTCTCTAATGGCTAGGGATGTTGAACATCTTTTCATGTATTTGCTGGCCATTTGAACTTTGTCTGAGAACTGCCTATCCATTTCACTTGCTAATTTTTTAATCAGGTCTTTGATTTAGAGGGGTTTATTTTTCTTCAGATCTTTATACATTGTAGTTATTAGCCTCCACTCTGAGGTGTAGGCGGTCAACAATTTTTCCCATTCTTTCAGTTCTCTCCACTCTGTTGATAGTTTCCTTTTCCTTGCAGAAACTTAATTTGATATGCTCCCACTTATTGATGTTGGAAGCTATTGCTTTTGCAGCAGATGTCCTATTAATAAAGTCCTTGCCAATGCCTACATCGTCTAGATTTTTGCCTATTTTGTCCTTCAGAAGGTTCAGTGTTTCTGTTTTAATGTCTGTCTTTATTCCACTTTGATTTGGGAATAAGGTGATAGGTGTGTGTCCACGTTCATTCTTTGCATTTGGATAACAAGTTCTCCAAGCACCATTTTTTGAAGAAGCTATCCTTTTCCAGTGTACATATTTGGGCCCTTTGTCAAAGATCAAGTAGGGGAGGGTACTTAGGGTTGTCTCTGCACTTTCAGTTCTGTTCCACTGGTTACTCTATCTGGTTTTGTGCCAGAACCATACAGTTTCTATCACTATTGTTCCATGATATAACTTGATGTCTGGAATCCTAATGCCACCTCCTTTTGCCTTGTTACTCAAGATTGCTTTGACTATTCTGGATCTTTTTGGTTCCATATGAATTTAAGGATTTTTTTTTAAAGTTCTGTAATAAAAGTTGTTGGCCTTCTGATAGGAATTGTATTAAATCTGTGTATTAGTTTTGAGAGCACAGCCATTTTGACAATATTAATTCTACCTATTCAGGAGCAGGGGATGACTTTCCAACTTCTCATGACCTCTTCAATTTCTTTTTCCAGCATAACACAGTTTTCTTTATAGAGCTTCTTCATTTCCTTAGTTAGTTTTACTCCTAGGTATTTACTTTTTGAGGAGCTACTAAGAATAAAATTCTCAGCTCTTCTCAGTGAATTCATTATTAGTGTAGTTGGGGGCATTCATGTTGATAATTGTGCTTTCTTCCTGTTGAAGTGTTCCTTTAACCATTATATATTGTCTGCTTTTGTCTCTCCTGATCTGTTTAGGTATGAAATCTACTGTATTGGAGAACAGCTACCACTGTTTGTTTCCTTGGTCCAGTTGCACAGAGTATTGATTTCTACTTATTATTTCCAATCTGAGTTTTCTGATGGGTAAAGTGTGTCTGTTGGTAGCGAAAAATCGTGGGTTTTGTTTTTTCATCCAATCAGCCAGTCTATGCCCTTTGATAGGTGAACTGAGAGCATTAACATTCAATGTAATTACAGTGGTATGTTTACTTCATTCTGTCATTGTTGAAATACTTCAAATTTAATTGCTTGATCTACACTCTTCTCACTTCCTTCTCCTTTTGGTGTTTTCTCCTTTTCCCTGGGGTCTTTGGTGTTGTTGGTCTCCCTATCTCTATCTAAGATTTCTTTAACTATTTTCTGCAATGCTGATCTAAGGGACAAGAATTATTTTAGGTTTTAGGTTTTCTTTACCATGAAAAATTACAATTTCTCTCTTTTTGAACCTGTGAAAAGAAGGGAGGCATAGACAGTCATTGATTCCACAAACAACATGTCTCTAATGTTTTATAAAATTTGGAATTCATCTATATAAAAAATGTAAAAGGAGGGGAATTAAAAGGGGATGGAAGAGTTAAAAGGGAAGAGGGGAGAGGATGGTAGCGGTGTTGCAATATACGTGTACAAGATTCTCAAGCTTAGTATAACCACTGTATATTGCATACATTATATATATCAATAAATATGGGGAAAAAGGAGTAACGTCGATTTGCTGGACATAACAATCTGAGTAGACATTTATGCTCTTAGTACTTGAATGATGTCACTCCACAATCTCCTGGCCTTTAGAGTTTGTGTTGACAAGTTTGCAGTTAGCCTGATGGTTTTATCTTTATAAACTACTTTCAGTATTTCTCTTACAGCTTTTAAAATCTTTGTATTGAGGCTCTAGGGCTTCAGTTCTGATGTGTTAAATATTCTTTTCTGGCCAAGGTTATTTAGAGTTCTATATGCCTACAAAAGCTCAACATTCATTTCTTTTCCTACATTTGGGAAATTTTCTTCCATAATTTCATCGAACATGCCCATTAAGACTTTTGTTCAGTCTTCTGCTTTCTTCTGCACTGACACAATTCTGATGTTGTTTGTGTCGTTCATCAGCAGTTGCAACCAGTTTGTTCCCATCTTTTTGGTTTATGGTCCGCACTAACAATGTGATCCAGCTTAACCACCTTATGTTCACGATCCAATAATCTATCCTCAAAGTGTTCCAACTGCTTTGCTTTTGTTCCATGTGAATTTTCCATATCCTGCAGTTCAGCTTTCATTCTTTCTATATCTCTACAAAAACATTCCTTCATTTATGCACTGCCTTCTTTTGTTTCTTCTTTATTGTCCTTTAACTTTTGAACCATAAAGGCTCATACTTCATTGATTATATCTATTTTCAGCCTCCTGACCATTTCTAGTATATATTCCTTGAGCATTTTCTTTTACCATTAGTATGACTTCCTTTACTTCATTTTTTGTAGATTCTGCTACTTCAGGACCCCTGATATCAGCTTCTGGGTGTCAGGCCTTTTTGCACATGGTTTATTGCCTCATTTCCCCATGGTTCCATTGCAATGGGTTGTAGCTCAGGTAATATCCATGGACTTTGTCTCTATCATACAGACTCTCTTATTATACTATTTCTGCCATTGCAGTTTCCTTGAGTTCATTAAGGTTTTAGAATTTATGACTTTTCAATTTATTCAGCTATTAATTGGGAAAGTCTTCTCAATACCAACCATCTGTTGGCTCCCTATTCTCCTCCAATCGTCAATGAAAGAGGACCAGATTGAAGAACTGTATATGGTCTATACATAAAGTATTTGTTGGCCTATCTTAGATATAAATACCACTGTCTATGTCAACACCCATAGTTTGAATAAAGATTTATATGTACATTACTATCAAAGATTAACAAAACACTGGCAAAACCTAGTAGTTTAATACTACAACTATTCTACCCTTAACACTCGTAAGTGCCGTTTACACCCTCAATATATCTGATACTAAACTACCAAAATGTCTTAATAAAGTCAGTATATAACACAGTCATCAAATAGCAGAACTCCACATTGCTTATCTAAGCTAAAACAAACCACCAGAAGTTGTCCACCCTTATCAGGCTCCACCTATTGCATTATCTTGAACAATGTGATGGATATTTCTGTGTTGTGTTTATACTTGATACCGACTAGCTATACAGACAGGTCAACCAGACAAAAAAATCAACAAAGAAATATCACAGCTAAATCACACCATGGAGTGAATGGACTTAACAGATATCTACAGACTATTCTATTCATCATTAAGAGAACACACCTTTTTTTCAACAGCACAAAAGACTTCCTAAAACAGACCATATCCTTGGACATAAGACATGCTTAAATAAATGGAAATAAATTGAAATCATTCCCTGCATATTTTCAGATCCCAGTAGAATAAAACTAGAAATTAAAACCACAAATAACTACAGAAACAACTCAAATACATGGAGATTAAATATGTTATTGAACAAGAATGAATCACAGAAGAAACAAAGAAAGAAATCAAGAACTTCCTAAAGTAAAATGACAATGGAAGCACATCATACCAGAATCGGTGCAACACAATGAAAGCAATACTAAGAGGAAACTTTATAGCAATGAGTACACATATGAAAAAAACAGAGAAATCTGAAATTAATGATCTAATGATGCAGCTCAAAGTCCTTGAGAAACAAGTCAAATCAAAAGCTAGTAAATCAAAGAAGTTATAAAAATCAGAGCAGAGATTAATGAAATTGAAACTAGAAAAATAGAAAAGATCAATGAATTGGTTCTTCAAAAGGATAAATAAGATCAATAGACTTTTTGCCAATCTCACCAAAAGGAAAGAAAAAATCAACATCGATGCAATTAGAAATGAAATCACAACAGACACTGTTGAAATCCAGAGACTTATAAGAAACCATTTTGAAAAACTACATTCCAATAAATTCATGAAATCAGAAAAAAATTAGTAAATTCCTTGACATATATGATACACTAAAATTGAGCCAAGAAGATATAGAAAACCTGAACAGAGCAATAATCAGGAATGAAATTGAAGCGGTAGTAAAGGGTCTACCAACAAAGAAAAGCCCACGACCTGATGGACTCACTGAAGAATTTTATCAGAGCTTTAGGGAAGAGTTGGTACCAACAATGCCCCTTAAACTCTTCCATGAAATTGAATGACAGGGATCCACTGACCAACTCCTTCCTGGAAGCAGGTATCATTTTGATTCCCAAACCAGACGAAGAAAGAAAACTACAGGCCAATTTCCTTAATAAATACTGATGCAAAAATCCTCAATAAGGTACCTGCAAATAGAATGCAAGAAATCATTAAAAAGATCATATCGCACAACAAAGCTGGCTTTATCCCAGGAATGCAAGTCTGGTTCAATCTATCCAAATCAATTAAAGTAATGCACCACATCAACAAAAGCAAGGACAAAAACCACATGATCAACTAAGCAGATGCAGAAAAAGCCTTTGACAAAATACAACATCCCTTCCTGATCAAAACTTTGATGAAAAGAGGTATAGAAGGACACTATCTCAAGCTAATAAAAGCAATTTATGAAAATCCTACAGGCAACATCATCCTAATTGGGAAAAAACTGAAAGCATTTTCCCCTCAAATTAGGCAAAAGACAAGGGTGTCCGCCCTCACCAGTCCTATTTAACACAGTGCTCAAAACCTGATAAGGAGCAATCAGGCAAGAGACTGGAACAAAGGGCATACAGATAGGAAAGGAAGAAGTCAAACTACCCTTATTTTCATATGGCATGATCCTTTACACAGAGAACCCCAATAACTCTACAAGAAGATTCTTAGACCTAATAAGCAAATTTAGTCAAGCTGCAGGATATAAAGTCAATACACAAAAATCAGTAGCATTCCTCTACAGCAACAACGAAAGCACCGAGAAAGAGAACAGAAAAATAATCTCATTCACAGTCATCTTACAGAAAATTAAGTATGTAGGAATCGACCTAATGAAGCAAG
Organism: Ctenodactylus gundi; assembly: GCA_004027205.1. Lineage (NCBI taxonomy): Eukaryota > Metazoa > Chordata > Mammalia > Rodentia > Ctenodactylidae > Ctenodactylus > Ctenodactylus gundi. The sequence continues at coordinate 848,594 of PVKB01000038.1, forward strand.
TGAAGGACTTCTATAATCAGAATTATAGCACTCTGAAAAAAGAGAAATCAAAGAGAATTTTAGAAAATGGAAAGATGTCTGCTATTCCTGTATAGGCAGAACCAACATCGTCAAAATGGCCATGCTATCTAAACTGATATACAGATTCAATGCAATCCCAATTAAGATATCATCAACATTTTTTACAGAACTAGAAAGAATGACCCAAAAATTTATATGGAACCAAAAGAGGCCAACAGTAGCAAAAAAAAAAAAATACTAAACAACAAAACAAAAGCAGGAGGCATCATAATGGCAGATATGAAATTATATTACACAGCAACTGCGATAAAAACTACATGGTATTGGCACAAAAACAGACAGGTGGATCAATAGAATAGAACTGAGGATGCCCAATTACGTCCCTGAGTACCTTCAGCCATCTGATCTTCGACAAAGGGGCCAAAACTATACACTGGAGTAAACACAGCCTCTTTAACAATGGTGCTGGGAAAACTCGCTAACCACATACAGAACAAAAATAGACTCCCATATTTCACCATGCACCACAATCAAATCAAAATGGATCAAAGACTTAGGCATTAAAATAGAAACACTAAAGCTGTTGGAAGAAAAAGGAAGCAAAATCTGTGAAGACATAGGCATACTTGAGGACTTTCTCATTAAAACACCTATAGCACAGGAGATAACACCAAAAATCAACAAAGTGGACTACATGAAATTAAAAAGCTCTGCACAACAAAAGAAGTATCAACAGAGCGAAAACAATCTTTGCCAACTACTCCTCAGACACAGCTCTATTATCAAGATATTCAAAGGATTGAGAAGAATCAGAACCTCGAAAATAAAGGACCCAATAAAAAGTGGGAATCTCAAATGAATACAGTTTTCAAAAGAAGTCCTAATGGCCAATAAATACATGAAAAAGTGTTCAACATCTTTAGCCAGAAAAACGCAAATTGAACCAACACTGAGGTTCCATGTAATGCATTAAGGATGGCTGCTATTAAAAGCTGAAAAAAAAAAACAGCAAATGCTGGCGACGCTGTGAGATAAAAGGAACCCTCTTACATTGTCAGTGGGACTGCAAACCAGTAAAACCACTAAGGAACACAGTGTGGAGATTCCTCAGAAAGCTGAAAATCGACATTCCACTTGACTCAGCTATACCTCTTCTGGGTATCTTCCCAAAAGAGTTAAAATCATCATAGTATAGTGACACATGCATACCCATGTTTGGAGCAGCACAATTTATAAGAGCCAAATCTTGGAAGAAGCCAATATGCCTGAGTACAGATGATGAGACAAAAAAAATGTGGTATATGTACACAATGGAGTATTACTCTGCCATTAAGAGTGACAAATTTGAGTCATTTGTAGGAAAATGGATGCACATTGAGACCATTATGCTCACTGAAATGAATCAGACCCAGAAAGTTAAATATCTTATGATTTCTCTAATATGAGAAAACCAAATCATAAAAATATAATAGATACAGAAGAAAGCAAGAAGATGGACTTTGTGGAAAGAGAAAGGGGAGGTGAGAATATAAGAGGAAAGGGATATGATATGTAAATAAAAAAATAAAACAAATTGTTGCTTGTGTACACAAAAAATGGATAAATGACTATGAACAAAGAAAAAACAAACAAACAAAAAAGAAAACAAATCAACAACAACTGCAACAACAAAACCAGTTATCCTAGTGTAACATACAGGTCTCCACTTCCAGAGACTTGGATCTCACCATCTGTATTTCTGGCCGACAGTCCTCTCAGTGTCTCAGCGCTACTGGCAGGTTGACTTAGGTTTCAGAAAGTCAGAAGAACTGAGGTACTCCCAGTTGTCCATTGAGGTGCCCTGTCCAGCCCTTCCCATTAACACCCAGGGGGCACAAACGATCCAACTTCCCTCCCTGATCTCTCCAGAAGACACTGTTTGTTGATTCCTGCTCCACAACGCAACCACTGCAACTGCCTGTGCCAGTCCTTAACGTGAAATCCCCATGCTCCAAGACTCTATGGATTACGCCTCCCCTGCTCTTGCTCCATGGCCAGGACGACTCAGCATTCTGGCCCACCATGGTCAAGGGGTGCTACTGGGACACAGAGCACCCCAAAAATTCACTAACTCTTTTTAGGCTACTCACTGTGTTGCCATCCTCACAGACATTCACCACTTCTGCTGTGTACCAGCAGGCACCATCCTCTCGCTTTCCATGGTTCCAGGCATGCTTGCTGGCTCCGTTTCTCTGTCCTTGTCAGGGAGGCTGCATTAATGCACAGGCAATCCTTGCAGATCTTCCTCAGGCCCTTTGGTCACTGCCTACATCCAATGAATCCTCTGCCTTTCTGGGTTAGGCTGTAAGGGAAGTTCCCTTACTAAAGTGCTGTCTTCTAGCCTTATCATGTAGAGCCACTCACAAAAAGATTTTTCACCATCGCCATCTTGGCTCTGCCTCATCCTGATGCTTTTTTTGTCATTACCCCCTAAACAATACAGTATTGCAACTAATTACATAGAATTTACAGTTTCTTAGGTATTATAAGTAATCAGTGGGCTAAAAATGTAAGGGAAGATATGAGTAGGTTGTATGAAAATACCGTGCCTTTTTATATAAAGGACTTGAGCATCTGAAGATTTTGGTGTTACATCCTGGAAACAATCCCCCAAAAATACTGAAGAATAAGCATACTTAAAGAACATTATCAAATGTAAGTTTGAACTACTCATGACTATACTGTTAAATATGGAAAATTCTTCTGTATCTAAGCATACTAAGAAATTATTAATTAGGAAGCAACTTTGATTGGGGAGGTGAATGATCTCAAAAATGAAAATGCTGAAGTGATTGAAGAGTATATTATAAAATGGAAAGGCATCCGTTCTTGGATAAGTAAAATCAATATCATTAAAATGGCCATGTTACCAAAAGTGATATATAGATTTAATGCAATCCCTATTAAAATATCAACAACATTCTTCACAGACATAGAAACAAAATCCTAAATTTTTTGTATGGAGGTAGAAGTGCTCCAGAACAACTGGAAAAAAAAAAAAAAATAAACAGGGGTAGAGCCAAAATGGCAATGGTTAAAGGTCAAAAGGTCATTTCACCAGTGGCTCTACACATCAGGCTGGAAGACAGAGATTTACTAAGGAAACTTTCTCTACTCCCTAAACTAAAAAGGCAGAGGATTTGTTGATCTTAAGTGGTGACCTAAGGACCAGAGAAAAAGCTGCAAGGATTGCCAGCACATTATAGCAGGCTCCTGGACAAGGAAAGCAAGACTGTGAGCCAGTCAATAGACCTAAAGACTTGAAACGCAGGAGCAGCGAGCCTGCCAGCAGATGGCAAAGGTGGTGAACCCCTAGGAGGATTGCAATACGGTTAGTGAATGTTGGGAGCTCTGTGCCCCAGTAGCATTCCTTGGACAAGGCAGTTAGGGTACTGTCATCCTGACTGTAGAGCAGAAGCCAGGAAAGGCCACATCTAAAGGGTCTAGAACGTGCGGACTACAGACTGAGGACCAGCCTGGGGAGTTGCAGTAGTGGTGTTATGGAGCAGGAATCACAGCCAGTGTATCCTAGCAAGTTCAAAGAGAAGAACTGCCTGTGCCCCTTGGGAACCACTGGTACTGGCCAGGAGCAGGGCACCTGTACATACAACCAGGAACATCCCGGACCGCTGGCTTGACTGAACTCTGAGTTATCCCGGTGATAGTGCAGAGATGGTGAGAGGCCCATCTGCCAGAGATACAGAAAGCAGGATTTGGGACTTTGGAAATGGAAAACTCCCAAACAAATAGCACAGAAGAATAATCGTTCTTTCTCTCTTTTTCCTTGATTGTTTTTAATTTTCTTCCTCTTCTTTCTGGACTTCGGCCTCATTTCAGTAGTTTTCTAGGAGTAAATGAATGTGGGGGGGGGGGGTTTGTTCCTTTTTCTCCTCTTCTGTTCCAACTCCCTCTGTTTCTCTCGTTTTTTGAATTTCTCTATTTCTGCCTTTAAAAAAATCTTTCTGTAGATTCTGAAGACACACTCTCTTCATTTCATTTATAACTCTCCCTAATCGTCTTACTCTTACTAATGATGTTTTCATTGATCCATTTATCCTGACTGGAAGTGAGGTACTGTCAGGGTTTTCTCTACCATAAAAATACTTCTCTGTTTTCTATTATACACCAAAAGCTAAACTCTAGTCTTAGTATGTTCTATCTCTATACCAATTTGCCTTGTTAATAGTATTATTAAGTGCCAATAATACGCAGCCACATATATGCCATATATATGGAATATTTAGGATGCAAAAACTGTGTGTTATTTAGCTAAAAATAGGTAAGTAAGGTAGAATTATCTTACTATTATCATCAAAAATATACTGGCATCATGAACAAACACTTTTATTACCAAACAATTTGCATAGAAATCTCCATTAGTAATAAAAGCCACAATTAGAATGTTGAGAGGGGATTGCATGTATATATTAATATCTGGCTAGCAAAAATGTGTAGCTACTAGGTATCCAAGTATAAACATAGATACAAATAGCCATCACACTATTAAAGAGCATGTAGTAGGTAAGGCCTACCATAGCTAGATAACATCTGATGGTCTGGTTTATTCTAGGCAATAATAGGGCACTTCAATAGGTCAGCATCATGTTAGATACCTTGAGAATGTAAACTTCATCTATTAATGTTAACAATGGAACAGGTATAGTATTACACTACCTGCTAGTTGTGTTAACATTGAGTTAATATTAGATAGTAATATAAATATAAATCTTTACTCAAAGTGTAGTTAACATAGATAGTGATCTTCATATGCAATATACGCCAACAAATATTCTGTCTATAGACCACATACTGTTCCATAATCTATTCTACCTTCATGGAAAAGTGGGGGAGATTAGGGAACCAAAAGAAGCTTGGTCACTGGAAAGATCTTCAAAATTAATAGCTGAGTAAATTAAAAAGTCATAAATTCTAAAATCTAAGCAAACTCAGTAAAACTCCAATAATGGGCATGCAGAAGTCATGTGTAACAAGTAGATTTAAAGTGCCCTTACACAGGGGGTCGAATGACTACATAGAAGATGACAATGATAATTTGCTTCACTATCATAAACATATTATTCCATATCTGTATCCCTTAATATCATGTTATATTCTTTAAATATACACAATAAGAATAAAATAGAACAAAATAAGATAAAAATCTGTATAATGGAGAGTCCATTGACATTATCTGAGCTACAACCCACTGCAACAGAACCATGAAAAAATGAGGCAATAAAACACCTGCAAAAAGTTCTTACACTCCAGAAGCTGATTCTAGGGGTACTGAGTTATCAGAACCTACAGACAATGAAATAAAAAGTAGACCAAAGGGCCAAAAAGCAAAATCAAGACATACTAGACATGCACAGGGAGCTCAAAATGGATATAATCAAAGAAACAAAAGCCTTTGTGGATAAATTTAAAGATTATAAAGAAGAAACAAGCAAAGAGATAAAGAATGCAATGCACGAAAAGAAGGAACATTTCAGTAGACATATTAAAAGTATGAAAGCTGAAGTCCAGGACATGAAAAACTCAAAAAAAAAAAAAAATGGGAAACCAGTTTGAACACTTCAAGAGTACATTATCAGGTCTTGAATATAAGGTGAATAAATTGGATCATACAGACATCAAAGATCAAAAAACAAAACAGGTAAGAAAGAGATTGGTTGTAACAGCTGATGTATGACTCAAAGAGAAACAATCTCAAGATTAGTGGGAGTGCACGGGAACACGGAGGACAGAGGAAAAGCTTACATTAAGGGGCACATTCAATCAAAATATGGAAGAAAATTTCCCACATCTAGGAAAAGAAATGAACATTGAGCTTCTAAAGGCATACAGAACTCTAAATAACCTTGACCAGAAGAGAACATCCTCATGACACACCATAATCAAAATCATAGAGACTTGAAACAAATATTAAAAGTTGTACAAGAAAACTAGAAAGTAACATACAAAGACAACTCAATCAGGGTAACTACAGACTTCTCAACATAGACCAGAAAGGCCAGGAGATCTGGAGTGGCATCATCCAAGTGCTAAGAGAACATAAATGCCAATCCAGACTGCTGTATCCAGCAAAGCTATCTGTCAAAACACAGGGAGAAGGTAAAGCTTTTCATGACAAAGAAAACCTAAAAATTCACATCTACTACAGCAATCTTGCAGAAAATACTTAACAGAATCACAGACACATATAGAGCCCAATAGCACCAAAGACCCCCCAAAAAAGGAAACTGAAAGAGAATGAATTAAATAGAGTGTAGATCAAAAAATTAACACCTAAAACAGCACAATGATCACAGAATGATGTAGTAAATATATCAGTATAATAATGCTGAACATGAATGGTCTCAATTAGCTTATCGAAAGACACAGACTGGGCTGGAGGAATGGATCATCGGTTAAAGTGCTTGCCTAGTAAGCACTAAGTCAAGCACTTAGTATCCGAGTTCAATGCCCCAGTACATAAGCCAGACATGGTGGCACATGCCAGAAATCCCAGCACTCTGGGAGGCCAAGGCAGGAGGGTTGCCATGAGTCCAAGGACCAGCCTGGGCTCCACTGTGAGTTCAGGACCAGCGTGGACTATAGAGCAAGACCCTGTCTCAAAAAATAAAGACACAGACTGACTGATTAGACCAAAAAACAAAAAACAATAACAAAGATAGATAGATCAATGAGACAAAAAATCAACAAAGAAATATTACATTTAAACTGACGTAGTGGATATCTAGTGTTCGGACCAACATCAACAGAATAAACTTTTTCTCAGCAACACCTGAAACATTTTTCAAAACAGACTATATTGTAAGCTATAAGGCATGTTTAAATAAGTACAAAGCAGTCAAAATAATTCTTTGCTTACTTTCCTATCATACTGGAATAAAACTGAAAATCAGCAGCAAAAGCTATACAAATACATGGAGACTAAATTTTAAAAAATAGGTCACAGAATAAGTCAGGAAAAAAATCAAAAACTTCCTAGAGTTAAATGATGAAGTATATCATACCAGACCCTGCTGTACACAGTGAAAGCATTCCTAAGAGAAAAATTTATAGCTATAATGAACACACTAAGAAATCTGAGCAATCACATGTAAAAAATTATTGATGCACCTCAAGTTCCATGATAATCAAGAACAATCTAAATTAACAAGTAGTAGAATTTCCACAGACCACAGCAGAAATTAATAAAATTCAAACTAAAAACAAAATACAAAAATCAGCAAAACAAAAGCTGGTTCTTTACAAGATTGATAAACCTCTAGCTAAATTAACCAAAAGAAGAAAAGAAGAAATAAATCACTGCAATTAGAAGTGAAAACAGGGAAATCACAAAGGACATTGCTGAAATTCAGAGAATTATTAGGAACTATTCAGAAAACTTACACTACAACGAATTGGAGAACTTGGAAGAAGTGAATAAATTTCTAAACACATGCAGATTAGCAAAACTGAACCAAGACGACATAACAATTCTGAATCGACCCATAATGAACATGGTAATTGAAGTGGTAATAAAGTCTCTACTCACAAAAAAATAAAATAAAATAAAATAAAAAAGTCTAGGACCAGATGGCTTCCCAAGAGAAATTTACCAGTACTTCAGAGAAGAGTTAACACCAATGCTTCACAAACTGTTCAATGAAGTTCAAAGAGAAGGAATATTACCAAAGTCATTTTTGGAAGGTAACATTACCCTGATACCAAAGCTAGACAAAGACTTAACCAAAAAAGGAAACTAAAGACAAATCTCCTTAGGAAATATAGATGCAAAAATTCTCAATAAGATACTCACAAATAGAATCCAGCAAAATACTAAGAAGATCATATACCATGATCATGTTGGCTTCATTTCTGTGATGCAAAGTAGTTTTAACATATACAAATCAATTAATGAGGTACAGTGCATTGATAAAATGTAAAGATCATATGATAATACCAATTGATGCAGAAAGTCTAGACCTTTGAAAAAATCCAACATCCAGTCATGATAAAAACCCTGCAGGAAAAAGGTGTAGAAGGACCTTACCTGAAAGTGATAGAAGCTATACATGGCAAACCTACTGCAAATATCATGGTAAATGAAGAGAAAATGGAAGCATTTCCCCTTTAATCAGGAAAAGGACAAGATCGAGGCTGTCGACTCTCACTACTCCTGTTCAACACTTTTGGAAATTCTAGCCAGAGCAATTAGTTAAAAGAACAAAATAAAGGGAATATTTATCAGAGTGGAAGAAGTCAAACTGTCCTTATTTGCAAATGACATGATTATCTATACAGATGACACTAAAAAATCCACCATGAAACTCTTATAATTAACAAATTCTGCCAAATTGCAGGTTATAAAATTAACCCCAAATATCAATAACATTTCTCTACACTAATAATGAACTTACTGAGAAAGAGCTCAGAAGAATAATCCTGTTCTCAGTAGCTCCTCACAAACTTAAATACTAAATAGTAAAGTTATCTAAGAAAGTGAAGGACCTCTACAAACAAAACTGCATTATGGTGAAAAAAGAAATTGAAGAGGACATTAGAAAATGGAAAGACATCCCCCATTCCTTGTTGGTCAGAATTAATATAGTCAAAAAGGCCATACTACCAAAACTGATACACAGATTGAATGCAATTTTTATCAAAATTCCAACAACTTTTTTCATAGAACTTGAAAAAAAAAAAAGCTTAAATTCATATGGAACCAAACTGGACCCAGAATAGTCAAAGCAATCCTGAGTAACAAGGCAAAAGCAGGTGGTATTAGGATTCCCAACATCATGTTATATTAGAAAGCAAGAGTGGTAAAAACTATATGGTTTTGGCATAAAAACAGACAGGATGACCAAAGGAACAGAACTGAGGATGCAGAGACAACTTGAAGTACCCTCAGCTACTTGCTCTTTGAAAAATGGACCCAAAACACAACAGAAAAAACGGACAGCCACTTCAGTAAATAGTGCTGGGATAACTGGTAATCCATATGCAGAAGAATGAGTCTACACACAGACCTCAATCAAATCAAAGTGGATACAAGACATAAGTATTGAAATGAAAACACTGAACCTTCTGACGGGTAAAACAGGCAAAAATCTGAAAGATGTAGGCATGGACAAGGATTTTCTTAACAGGATATCTAGTGCAAAACAAAACAGTCCCAGAATCAACAAAAGGGATTATATCAAATTTAAAATTTTCCACATGGCAAAGGAAACTATCAGCAGAATGGAGAGAGAACAAAGAGTACGGGGAAAAAAACTTCCCACCTATTCTTCAGATAGGAGGCTAATAACTAGAATATACAAGGAACTGAAGAAGAATGGATGCCTTAAAATCAAAGAATACAATTACAAAAACGGCAAATGAAATGAATAGGCAGTTCTCAGATAAAGTTCAAATGGCCAGCAAATATACAAAAAGATGTTAACTATCCGTAGCCATAAGAGAAATGCAAATCAAAACATTATTAAGACACCATCCTATCCCACTGAGAACTGCAAATATCAGGAACTCAAACAGCAATCCACACTGGTGTGGTTATGGGGGGGGGGGGGGTGGAGAAACACCTTTGCACTGGTGGAAGGACTGTAAACATGTACAACTACTATGGAAAGCAGTATGGAGATTCTTCAAAAACCTGAAAATAACTACTTAACTTGAACAAGCAGTATCTCTTCTGGGTATCTTTCCAGAAAAGTTAAAAGCAGTATATAACACAGATACACATATACCCATGTTTGCAGCAGCACAACTAACAATAGCTAAAATGTGTAAGATGTTGAAATATCCATCAATAGACCAATGGATACAAAAATTGTGGTACATGTACTAAATGGATTACTATTCTTCATAAAGACAGGTACATTTGAGGCTTTTGTAGGTAAATGGAAGAAACCTGAGACCATCATGCTTAGTGAAGTGAGTCAAACTCATAAAATTAAATATCACATGTTTTCTCTAATATGAGAAACCCAAAATACAGGCATTTTATAGAACCAAATGGGTGTGATAGTGAGAGTCAGGGGCAGGGGAAGAAGGGAGTAAGAGGGCCAAAAAGCAGGAAGGGAAGGGATTGTAATGTTGATGCAATATGTATGTGCACAAAACACTCAAGCTCAATGTAACCATTTTGTACCACACATAGAGAATAAAAACTGGAGAAAGTTTTCTTTGCTTGTCAACCAGAAACTCAGTATCTCACAATACGAACTGATCACAATACAAATGTATTACCTGACCATGTACAATAGTATCTCATGGCACTAAATGTAATCAATGTAAATCAATGTCTTAACAATGTATGTTAACCTGAAAATTATGTTTGTGTAATTTTAAAACTACACATAATAAGAGGAGCATATAAACCCATATGGATAAGAAGAACTACAGGAATATTTTAGAAACCAGCTCTGAAAATTCTCTTATCCTTACCAGCAATAAAAGAACCCTGACCAAAAAAAAAGGCAAAATTGGCTTTTTCAGAGCAACAATATATGAAAAAATTTATGTAATGAAAATGATTACATTTATTAAGCACAAGGTTTTTCTGGCATTTTAATATGTCTATTTTTATCTTTATTAATGCAAATCAGTACCAGCCTTGAAAATTACCAGCACTGAAACAAGAACATCTGGAACACAGCCGATGAAAAGCAACCTATCACATGTAAGAGATTCTCAAAAAGATGAACAGCTGATTTCTCACAAAAAATCATGGTGAACAAAATATTGTGGGATGACATTCAAACTTCGGAAACAAAGATTGTCAACCAAGATTCTATATCCAGGAAAAGTGGATATCGAACAAGAAGAAGAAAATAAGGAGAGAGGGCATGTAAGGGAAGACAACATGATGGATATAACCAAAACACATTGTACACATGTACAAAAGCATATTGGCATCTCATATTAAAGGTAACATGTGCTAAAGAAAATCTACATTTAGAAATATATCCTTCAAAATAAGGATAAATCAGGACAATCCAAAGTAAATAAAAACAGATAAATCATCACGAGTCAACATGTCCTAAAATAAATATTAAAATAGTCTTTCAATCTGAAGTGGAAAGGCACTAAACAGTAACTCATATCCACAGGAAGAAATACAAAAATCAGTAACAGTAAATATATAGGTATATACAAAATATAATACAAGGTGTATCTCAGTGCTCAGAGCACTTGCCTAGCATGCACAAGGCCCTGGGTTTGATTCCACAGCACGACACACAAGCTAGCCAGGTGTGATGGCACACAACTGTCATCCCAGAACTCAGGAGGCCAAGGCAAGAGTAGTGCCATGAGTTCAAGGCTAGAGTGGACTACATGGTGAGTTCAGGACCAACCTGGACCAAAGAATGAGACCTTATCTCAAATATAATGTGTGTGTGTGTGTGTGTGTATTTTTCTTGTGATACTTACAGAATCCATCAAAAATAACATTAGAACTGAAAAAGGATCTTACCAAGATTATAGACTATAAAAGTCACTGAAAGAATCATACATAAATCAGCCATGGTCTTGTACTCTGGGTATAAAAAATACAAACTGAACTATCATTTGTAATACTGAAAATATCAAAAGTACTTAGGAATAAATTTGACAAAAGAAGTTAAAAATTTGCACCATGATAACCAAAAAAGCATGGAAAGAAATTAAGAACTAAATTAATGGAAAAATATTGCACATTCATAGATCTAAAAATGTAATATTAGGATGCCAATAATCCTCAAGCTGATCAACAGATTCAACATGATTTCTAGCACATCTCAGTTTCATTTCAGTAATTGACAAGCTGTAAAAATTAATATGCAAGTACAAATGATTCTGTATACACAAAATGATATTGATAAAAATAAAGCTGAATGATACACACTTCCTGGTTTCCATTTTATTAAAAAGATACAGTAATGTAGCAATAGCTGAAAATATACAGAACTGATAATAAAGATATAAATGAGTGCAATAGAACTGAAAATCTAGAAAAATATCCACACATGAGTTTTGCCTTTTGTTGGGGGCGGGGAGGAGGGTCCTAAAATCAGGACCTTTTCACTGAGTTACATCTCCTGCTTTTAAAAAAAAATTCTTAATTGTTTTTGTTTGTTACTAAGTCAGTAAGTTATCCAGGCTGGGCTCCCACTTGTAATTAATCACTCCTTGCTCAAATTATTATCAACAAATACGTCAAGAAAATTCAACAGGAAAACAGTAGTCTTTTTTTTAAATAAATGGTGCTGGTACAAAAGGACATCCACAAGCAAAGGAATGTCATTATCCTCTATAAAATGCCATGTGCAATATTATCTGAAAATGAATCCAGTTTTTAAATGTAGTACCTTAAACTACAAAATTTATGAGAAAAATATGCTAGTAAATCTTCATTACATTGGATCAGGCAATGATAATCTTGGATATAACATGAAAAGCAGAAGGAAAACACAACCAAAAATATAAAGAAAAACACATAAATTTAACTTAGTCAAAATTAAACACTAGGGTTCTTCAAATGACACCACCAAAAAAGTGAAAAGCCAAACTAAAAGATAGCAGAAAATATTTGTAAGTCACATATTTTCTAAAGACCTCTATCCAGACAGAGGAAAGGACAGGGGAAGGGATAGTAAAAATGTTTACGATATGATATGTAAATCATATACACCAATTTACCAAGATGAATGTAATTACTATGTATTGCAAACATATACTAATAAAAATATTATGAATAAAGGCTTCTGTCTGGAATATATAAGGTACAGTTGAAACTTAATAAGTATAAAGGCAAAAAACAATTATAAAATGAAAAATTATATGAATAGTTTTACTTCAAATGAAGGCATATGACCAATAAACTCATAAAATGTACTAACTTGACAACAGAACCACAAATAAAAACCACAGCTAATTTAAAAATGACAGGCAATAGCAAGTATTAGTAAGAAAGGGAGTAATAAGTTTCCTCATTAAATGGAGGTTGGAATATAAAATGATAACACACTTTAGAAAACAGCTTGGCATTTCCTCAAAACATTAAACAGACTTAGCATCTGCCCAGCAATTCTACTACTTGGTATATACCCAAGAGAATTAAAAATGTATGTCCACACAAAAACATGCATTTAAGTGTTCAGAGTAGCATTTTACTCATACTGACCAAGAAACGGAAATAATACAAATAATCATCGACTGATGATTCTGTCAACAAACTGTAGTACGTCCAAACAACGCAATATATTTGGTTAAAAATGAACGAAATATTGATAGTGCTACCACATGGATAAACCTTAAAAATAATTTAAGTGAAATAAGCTCATCATGAAAAGAAGTATATGAATTCATATGAAATATTCATAATAGGCAAAAACATAAAGACAGAAAAAAAGGGCTGGAAGGAGAAGGAATGAGGCTGACAGCTGACGGCCATGGGATATCTTTTTTTTGTGGTTAGGATCTGGAGTGTCCCCCAAAAGTCTCACGTATCTTAATGTTATGGATTGTCTATGGAACCATGTGCTGTTGGTGGATTGGGGTCTGGTCTGGAGGGGTGGATTACAGTTAAGACTAAAGGCACGTGAGTTAGGATTAATGGTGTGTAGTGGCCACACCTGGATGCAGGAGGGACTATTTGCTGGGCAGAGACCTGAAAGGATACATAAGCTGCACCTGCCTTCCTGGAGGACTGGGACTAGTCTCAACTAGCCTCAGCTTGTCTTCCTGTTTGTGATGTCCTGAGAAGCTGCCTCCCCCTCTGCCTCTGTCCTGTACTGATTGCTGCCGGCCGTCCCTGAATGGATTGTGACCATATGAAACTGTGAGCTAAAATAAACCTTTCCTAAATTTGTGGGTGTCGGGTATTGAGTCACAGCAACGAAAAAGTAACTAAGACTTTACTCTTAGTTACTTAGCAGAGGTGGAGGCAGCTTTTCAGGACATCACAAACAGGAAGACAAGCTGAGGCTAGTTGAGACTAGTCCTAGTCCTCCAGGAAGGCAGGTGCAGCTTATGTACCCTTTCAGGTCTCCACCTAGTAATCAGTCCCTCCTGTGTCCAGGATGTAGCCACTACACACCGTTAATCCTAACTTAACTGTAATCCACCCCTCCAGACCAGACCCCAATCCACCAACATCACATGGTTCCATAGACAATCCATAACATTAAAATACATGAGACTTTTGGGAGACACTCCAGATCCTAACCACAGCAGCAACTAAGGTGTTTTGGGTTTAGATAGGAATGATGACTGCACAAGTCTAGAAATATAGAAAAATACTGCATTTATATTTTAATGGAAAATTTGATTGTATGTGACATATTTTGTAGCACAATTATGTGTAATAAAGCTATTATTTAAAAACTTATATTTTATCAAAAACTACAATGAATGAACTTTCAAAAATACCTTACAACGAAAGGCACATTAATACTAATCCTCCTCAAATGACCCTCTTGTTTCACTCTTATCCCACGGGTCTTGCCACTTTCTGAAGCATCTCTGGAAGTCCTCTTTTGGGCGTTTAGATGAGCTAGTACGGCACCACACTGATGACCTGAACTCACTGAAAACGTTCACCTTTCTTCCATGGTCATTCTGACTTTAGGGAACTCAGAGTGTCAGATATAGTGAAAGGGGCAGATTAGAGGACACCATGCTTTTACAAGCCTACTTTTCCACTGGATGGTAATCAGTAGCAGCATTCGGTGTGTTTTTAACACAATTTGTAAAGACATTCATGAAAAACAACTTATCATAATAGGTCAGAAAGCAGTAACGATGAGATAAGCATATTCAAAGAAACAAGTTGTGTTTTGAGTGAAAATAATGGCTATGTGTCTTTAACTGTAATGATTTTTTTCTCTTTATTCTTTATTTTATCCTCCTTCATAAATAGTCTATTTTTTGAGACAGGGCCTCACACTATAGCTTAGGCTGGTTCCCAACTCCTTATGTAGCCTAGAACTCATGGCAAACCTCCTGCCTCATCCTCCCAAGTGCTGGGTTTACAGGCATTTGCCACCACGCCAAGCTAGTACGTGGTGCTGGCGGTTCAGATTGAAGGCCTTGTGCTTCCTAAATGAGTGCTCTAACAAAATTTTAATGTAAATATTCACATTAAAAATATGTATTTTGATAACAACACATGTAATATTCTCAAGAATTACCAAAAAGCTTTAATACTGTATAAAACTTCATGATCAAGACAGTTTAAGCAATTTGGAAATAGTTTACTTAATTTGAATATTATCAAAAATAAAGAATAAATATCATATTGAGGCTTAAAACAGTTCAAGAACTTCCATCAAAGGCCCATTAATACCTATTAATGCCCTTATTGTCAATAATGTTGTGGAAGTACAAGTTATCACAATAGAACAAGGAAAACGTTGAGGTTGAAATGTTAAAAACTGAAACTTTTATAATTATTCATAAATTACTATAATTATTCGTAAATTAGGAACCCATGTGTCTTTGCTACTTCTTCACTGCTAACTAGCACAGAATACTCAACATCCAAAACATAAGGGAGAAAAGATTTCCTTTAACTCACAGTTTCGGAAGGTCTCAGACTGTTCACCAGCGTCTCACACACGGTGGAGGCAGAAAGAGCTGTTCCCTGTGCAGCAGGCATGAAGCCCAGAGGGAGGAAGAGACAGCAGAAGAGGCTGAATAGCCAGGGAGGAGGTGGGCTAGGCGGGGCTGGGGCATAAACTAAAGGGATAGCTGAGAAAAACGCGAGTACAGGTGCAAACCCTTAAGAGTGGCTCACACCAGAAGAGATGGGGGAGGGGCTGGCACAGGCCTCGGCACACTATCAAGAAAATTAAAAAGGCAAGACAGAATGGGAAAAATGTTTACAATATGAGGTTTGATGGAAATATACAAAAGTGAATGTTTAAATATTAAAAAGTACTGCACTAAACAAACACTATTTTAGTCAAACTAAAAGATAGCAGAAAATATTTGTAAGTCACATATTTTCTAAAGACCTGTATCCAGACAGAGGAAAGCAAAGACTTATTTTAGCTAACAGTTTCAGAAGGTCTCAGTCCATTCACTGGCCACTGGCAAAGGTGGAAGCAAGTGGCAGAGGCCTAGCTGAAGAGGAGCTCTTCACAGCACGGCAGACAAGTCAGAGGAAAAGGGGGCGAGGCACCCATGGCCATGGAAGAGGCCCCGGCCCTGGAGACCAGCTGGGAGGGGGAAGCGGGTATGGTGTTCGGGGGAGTCAAAAGAAGGGAGAAATGAAAGAGGCACCTGAGGCGAAGCTGCAAACGCTAACGAACCGGCGCTGTCGAGCGAGGTGCTGCGGCGTCGGCTGCCCAGGAGGAAGTGATGTCAGAGGAAAGGGGCCGTGCACCCTGCGCCTGTGCCCGGGCCTCCGGCCTCCGTGCCCAGCCCAAATGTTCCGCCCTGCCAGGCAGGCCCAGCCTCTCTACTGAACATGGTTCCACGGCTTTTTCACAACACCCAAACACATGAGGCTTTTCGAGGAAGTTCCAGATCCAAACCTTAACACCATGTCACTAAAAGTTACAAGAGTCAAAATGACTATGAGTTTCATAGTCATGGCCAAAGAGAAATCAAATATCAAAATTCAGAAGATTTCTGTTTCAAATAAAAATATATAATAGAAAACAGATGAGAAAATGTGATTGAAAAGCTAAAATTCATACACTTTAAATTCTAAAAAATTTAATTATACAAGTTTGATGTATGTAAAAATGTTGAAAGTTTACCAAAGAACATAAAAGAATATTTAAATATTTTGAGAGAAGTACTTTCTAAATGGAATATGAAACATGAGAACTCTTGTACCTACGGTGGGGGGGTAGGAATCTAAATTAGTGCCATTTATTTGGGAAAATGACAGTATGTACTGAATTTTAGCTCAATTCTGCAAGTCTGCTACTAGATGTCTACACAATAGAAGTAAAATATGTTTACAAGTATGTTCACAGAAATACAAATTTTAATAGATAAAAATTACACAACTCAAATATTCATTAGAATTAGTATGGATAAATTATAGACATTACAGTCATGAAAATGAACAAATAACTGTTCCATGAAAGACCACAGTTGAACCTCATAAGAATATTGAATGAAAGAAACTCCAAAAGAATATCATGTTGTCACACTTACGTGAAAATAAAAGCAAAACAAGTTAATACTTTTGAGAAGCCAGCATAATACTTTGAAGAGAGATGAGAAGTGATGAGAAATGTGTAAAAAGAGTCCTAAGTGTGCTGTGTTGTTATATTTCTCGAGGAAGTAGGTGGTGGCATCATGACATTTTCACTTAGTGAGAATATTGCACCATATGCATACAATGTCTCTTTTATGTATGCTCACTAGATTGCAATAAATGCTTATTTTCTTTCATTAAATTTGAAATGATCACCTGTTGGAAAGAGAGAACACAGGAGAAAGGTCGGGGATAGAAGTTAGATTTCTCCAACTATTCCTTCGTTTTTACAATTGAGTTTAAAACTTTGTAATTATGTTATTATGAATATTAAATTTAAAACTAAGCAGCATACAACAAAATAATATTGAAAGAAACAAACTCTTATAGAATTATTGTCCTAACAACCCAAAACTATTTCTACTGATTTTTAAATGTAGTAATTTGACTTTCTATGTATAGAAGGATACATCTTGAGGACAGAATTAATTTTTAATTTTTTAAAGTACTCCCACTAGCCCTATTATTGGTGACAGTCTGGTGACATTAATGAAAAAAGAAATAGGTACTTTTTTAGCAATGTGAAGAAATAGGAATTTTGGAGTAGATAAAATCAATGATGTCAAATAAAAAGGATCAATGATGTCAAGTGAAAAGCCTGTAGTATTAAATTAGAAATGGAAATATCCTATAAATTCATGATGCATTTTACACTAAAAATACTTTCTAAGTCCATCCACTGAAAAATCCTGGAAACATAGAACAATCCAATAGCAATGAGCAACCCTAGGACACCCTAGAATGGTACAAGAAAAATGTTTTTTAAAATTTTTAGTTATGCCTGATTAATCTATAAATTTTAGAGTTCCAAGATAATTAAAAGCAAAGCTATTTATCATCATAGTAAGTACTACCTATGAAGGAGAAAAACATTATATTGAGAGCTTATATGAAAGAGGTTTTGCACTTTTTCATCTTTTTTTATTTGTGTAAGTCAGTCGATTTATTTTCATACAAATTATTTATTATGGTACAATGAGTCAAACTGATGTATTTACCTAAATCAGTTAATAAAGGAAAACAAAAAAGAGAGAAACAAGTAAAATATATAAATCATTATTTTCATTTCGGGGAGTTGAAAAATGGCTTGATTGCATTGGTTTGAAAAGAGTTCTTTTTTGTGACAGGGTTTCCCTCTGAATTCACTGTATAGTCCAGGTGTCAAGCACGTGGCAATCCTCCTGCCTCAGCCTCTAAAGTCCTGGAATTAGAGTCATGTGTCACCATGCCAGGCTTATGTGTTGCTAGGGATTCAAACCCAGTGCCTTGCACCTGCTAAGCAGGTGCTCTAACAACTTAGCTATGCCCCTGTCCTTCTAGCTCCCCAAAAGAGTTCTATTTGAAGGTCAGCCCTTTCAGATCTCAACTAGGTACTATGTTTGATCTTGATGCTATATTATAGAAGCACTATGAGCAACTGTGGTATAGCTACAGGACAATGACCATAAGTTTGAGGTGATCTAGAAACCTTCTAAAATGAAAAGAATTTGAAAGTACTAAGAATATGTAAGGGAACAAGAAAAATCTTGGATGTACATGCAAACAGCCCTCTAATATCTCAAAGGTCTGGCAAGTAGTTGGTAAAAAGACTTGCAAAATGTTGCTGTGAAAAGCCAATAATGGGTCAAAGTTGCAGAATAATAGGGTCTGTCTCCACTGTGGAGAACTTTCTTACCATAAGAGTCACTCCACAGCAGACTCAACTCTGTTGCCCTACATAATAAAAGGCTGTCCCTAGAAGTGGACAGACAATACAATATCTCAGGCTTCTCCCAGGCCTAAGTCTTAAGTTGTTCAAGAGCTGCTTAAAACCAAAGAAGAAGCTTCCTTGCCTTCAGAAAGTTTTTCTTAACCAGACAGGTGCCTGTTTACTCAATAAACACAAATACAGAGGAGAGATTTTTCGGGGGGAAAATCAATACTTTTAAAGATAAAACTCATCAATGTTACTTGTGTCAAGTGCCCAGAGTAAATTAAGTTTACAACTTCAGCAGACTGTCATGCGAAAGTGTGGCAGTGACTAACAAATTGAATTACCATAGTACTACATCACTCACAAAAGTATTATTGATAGTGACAGAGGGATATTGAATTTAAATTATTCATTTTTATTGATTGAACAGCACATCTTAACTACTAAACAAGAAAGAAAAGCTGAGGTGTTAGACTTGGATTTTGCCTTCCATCAAGAATGATCCTAGAAAAGAATATGTGTAAATGAATTGGAGCTCTATGAAAACTATCAACCGATTGAAGTTATCTCTGCATCCCCTTCCAGCCCTGACTTCTCTGGCTATGGTACCTCACCTAGCTACTTAGGGTCCCATGCCTCAGTGTCCCTATTTCCTTGAGTTTCCTCCTTACCCTGTTTTCTAGGTACCTACCTGGACTACTGTCATTCCTTATTTAAAAATTACATATGGAGTACTTCCTTTGCAAGACACCGCACTGGACATCACAGAAAAACACATGAGTCTGACTTTCAAAGAATACAAAATCCAATGGAAGGCAAGTGATATATAAAGAAAAACAAAACAAACAACATAAAGTGTTATACACTATTCAAAATTCCCTGACATATCTAAGAAAATTCTTAGCCTCCAGAGAATCACAGCTCTCTTTTTAGAACCTGCTATAAGTTATGAACTCTCTTCCTCGAAACAAAATACTATATATATATATATATATACACATACATACATATATAAAATTTGTATAAACATTTGTGAGTTAAGAGCCTTCAAAGCCTGAACAGGAAGCCCTGGAGGGAGAAGCCCCTCCCCTAAGGTGCTCCTGGCTGTTAAGTAGTCAATGCTTTCCAACTTCTGGGTCAGTTTTCATTGTTGTGGGGAATTTTTTGAATCTAACCTTATTATGATAAAGAATTAACTGAAAGTGGATATTTTAGAATTCTTGAAAGACCAGACAAGGTGAGAAAGACATTATCCTCCCCAGCAAATTATCTCACACACGGTCTAAATTAAGGGTTGCACTTTGCCTAAACCTTATTCACCAGACCAATAATAACAATAATAATAATAATAATAATAATGTTCATCCAAATTTTCTATAGCACTTTCAGGCATCTGTCACTTCCGACGCCTCCCTTGTTTCATTTTTTAATTAAACAGAGACAGGAACATTATTCCATCCCCCCTAGAAAAACAACACAATTTACATCTGTGAATTTTACAGTCACTCTAAATGGTCTATTTTAATTGTTTCAGGGTCTTTTTAAAATTAAAACATGTATAGCTCTTGGTAGAGCTTGAAAATTAAGCAGCTACCATTGGGCCTCAGGCAAAGAATTTTCTCTGCATCACAGGAGGAGCAAGGAGCCCCAACAAATAGTAAACATCTAGCTACTTTTTCTTTGGACAGCACAAAGCATTGCTACACCAAGTGTGGCTGAAGGACCAGTCATATCCACATCACCTGAATGCAGAAGCCTATCCTCATTTCAGGCCCACTGAGTCAGAATCCGCATTTCAACAAGACATCCAAGTAATTTCTCTACATTTTAAACTTTGAGAGACAGTGTCTTATGTCTTAAAATATAATATAGTCCACAATGTAGCATCATCACAGGGTACACTCCCAAGCCTAAGCTACTTGGATTATTATGCAAATGGGGGTTTAAAGATTAACATACTCCCACAGGAGTAGTTTCAGAACCTAGCAAAGTGCCTGGAAACTACAAAACTGCAATATGTAGCTGCTAATTGATCCATTTTAAAAAGTGTTTATTGAGGACTATATAGGTTTAACCTGAAAAGTTATAGCCCAAGGATTCTGCATTCAGGTAATTCTAATGCCACCCTGAAGTTTGAGATTCACTGACTTCACAGCTTCTGGAAGATTAATTAGTAAAGCCACACTTATTCAACAATGAATTGAGCCCAAGTGATGTACTAGGCACCCTTTTTGACTGGGAACACAGCAGTGAACCAAATCTCTCACTCTCATGAAGTAAACACACCAAGTGGAGGAGGCAAGTATCCTTAAAAAAAAAAAAAAAAAAAAACCACTTTAAGCCCAGTGAAAGGCTAGTTAGTGATACAGGTACTATTTCTTACAGGACGGTCCATAAATGCTTTTATTACCGTGATAATTGAATCAAGACCTAGAAGAAATAAAAGAATAAGACAGTGATGTATCAGGGAAAGATTTTTCCTAGGGAGAAAGGATAAGATGGGTGAACGCCCTTTGGTGGAAGTACATTTGACAGGTTAGAAAAGAGATGAGCAAGCCGGACATGGTGGCACATACCTGTAGTCACAGCTACTCAGACATTACACCAGGAAGATCAGAGGTTAGAGACCCAGCCCAAGCAACCTACCAAGAGATTTTGTCAAAATAAAACATATAAAAAAGCTGAGATGTTGCTCAGTAGTAGAGCACTCGCTTAACATGTGCAAGGCCCTGGGTTCAATCCGTAACACTGCAGTAAAGAAAATAAGGAAATGGAAAACAGATTTTAAAAGGGAAGAGATAGCGAGTAAGCCAGGGGGAGAAAAGAAAAGTCAAGGAGATAAAGGTTGAGCATCCCTAATCCAACAAATCTAAAATCTGCTATGCTCCAAAATCTTTTCAGATTTGCTCAACCAGTAAAGATAACACAAACATTTCAAAATCCGTAAAAATTGAAGTCAGGAACACTTCTCCTCCCAGGTATTTTGCATGGGAGGATGGGCAGAACATGGTAATGATTTGGATTTTATAACGTGGGAAACAGGGAGCCACTAGAGGGCTTTAAGCAGTGAATCAAAATGAAATGATTTGTGTATTTGAATGGCTTACTTTGGCAAGTGATAAAGCTAGGGCACTGTAACAAAGAAGCCTAACTTCAAGATAACTTACAGAACAAAAGAGTTTGTTTCTCTCTTGCTTAACAGCCCTGATGTGAATGGTCCAGCTCTACGGAGAAGAACCATTGTTCATGATGAGTCATGAACAAAGATCCTTTCCAACTTGTTGTTCAGCCATCACCTAGCCTTGTCAGGGGCT
This sequence comes from Ctenodactylus gundi, assembly GCA_004027205.1. NCBI lineage: Eukaryota > Metazoa > Chordata > Mammalia > Rodentia > Ctenodactylidae > Ctenodactylus > Ctenodactylus gundi. Next base: position 870,912 of record PVKB01000038.1, read on the forward strand.
GTAAGGACAAAGTGAAGCTGTCAAGATATTTGTGTTCCAGCACACAGAAAAAGAAGGGTACAGAGGAACTGAGGCCAAGTGTTCCAAGTCCCTGACCTAGAAATAGCATATGGTCACATTCTACTGATGAGAACTAGCTCGCATGACCATGGCTACCTGCAACAAGGCTGGGGTATATAGTCTGTCCACACGGCTGTACATTCAGGGTATCTCCTTGGCTATAGAAAAAGGATCAAATGGGTTTTGGTGGACAACAAACAACTTCTGCTCTAAAGATCTAGGGCAAAAAAAGGGTAAATATTGTATTCACCGAAATGGGAGATGAACAAGGTGGACCAAGGTGGTGACAATGGGCATGGGAAGAAAAGGCTGGCATTTTCATATACCATTTTGAAAGATTTCCTGTTATATTGAATATGTGTATGAAAATCTTGAAGATATCATCAAGAGTTTTAGCCTGAATGACTTGAAGAAAGGAGTTGAATAAATAGATGAAAATGTTCCATCACAGCCAGGAGTTACTCTCTACCCCCATTTTCCTAAGCACAGTGTTGCATTGTAGTGTGAATAAGACTCAACTTCCTTCTTGAAAGCTACATTTCAATTTCCAGTGCCACTGAATTCTGTGTGTGCAAGAGACCTCAAGCAAATCATTTCATTCCACTAGGATTCATTCCACATGTCTATAGAGATAATGGTAGCACCAACGTCATAAAATTACTGTGAATATTAAATAAGAATGTACAGAAAGCACATGGCATAGTGCAGGACAAGCAGGAAATGCTAAAAAAAAATAGCCTAACAGACTTGTGACAAGAATTTCATATGATAATATACACCGTCGCAAAGCACATAGCATAATGCTTGGCACATGGAAAGTACTCAATAAGTGGTATTTATTATTTTTTGAAAGGGGAAGATAGAGTTACCCAAAACAAATTAAGTGACTTCCCAAATTATATCAGAGATGGATAGAAGTATGTCCTCTCACTGCAATGCAGAGACCAAATGAATTTGCTCTATAGGGTTGCTGGTTGCACTATTAGAAATATTCCTCTAAGACCTCTAGCTTAGAAGTACTGACCACAGTTTGTCTCTGTTGCTGATGAGCAGGACCCTGGCATCTTCCATTTACTTTTGTCAGAAAGGAATGTAAATAATCTTCATTCAAACTGTAATGTTGCAATAGGTTCCTTAGACACTCAAGATGCCTGTGTGTTCAGGAGGAACAAAGCACCTGTCAGAATCTAAACTCAAGCCAGTTTAGGTATGCTTGCCAGATTAAAGGGTTCTACACAAACCAAACAGAGCGGGAAGACTTGTGAGAGCCATTAGTCTCCGTTTCCACTCTGCTCCTCAGAGTCACTCATGGATTTCAAGTAAAAGAGTATGTCCCCAAGGGGGAAATGCGGTTTTCATAATGACTCATCTGACGTAATCTGCATATCTATATAGCATTCTGCAAAGTTCACAAAGCACCTTCACACACATTGATACTTGCAGTAATTCAAAAAGATATTACCAATTCCATTTACAGATAAGGACACAGATGAAGATAAAATTTTAGAGGTAAAGAGGCTTGTTGTTAGTCATGCAGTTAACAATCTAAATTTATCTATTACATAACAGGAAGTTATTACAGTTGTATTTAAGACCTTTACAGTGATGTTCTACATTTGTATTATCATATTTGTGTTTTCCTACAATTTAAAATGTTTCTTGTGCAAATTTCTTGTGTAACTCCAGATCGGCTCTGTGTGTGAGCCCACCCCCCGAATTGGCAAGGCTTGTACGTAGAATTTCAGTTCTTCAGTTTACTTAAGTTTCTCCCACCCAAGGGAAGCTGAAGCACACATGAGCAAAATATTCTAAAAGATAATGTTTGCTCCATGCTACCAGGTTGATCTCCACGGCTGCATTTACCTCCTGCTTGACTTGGGTTAGAATCCTGAATTCACACATTCTAGTAGAGAAATGCTGTGCAAATTATTTTGGCTTTTCTGAGCCTCAGATTCCTTAACTAGTAAATTAATATCATGGCAGTATCCACTTCATAGAAATATCATAGGAAAACAAGTCATGTTTGAAGAACACCAAGAACACATCAATCATCCAATAAATGAGGATGTGCAATTGATACAGCAGTAATTGAAGTGGTAGTAATCATTATAATTACAGTTTCCAGATCATTCCCTTTCCACTTCCCATCAAAACATTTATCCCATTTCTCCTGAAGGCCCTATCTGTTTGCTAAATATAACCCACTGATGATAATTCAAAACATTATCCAACCCCATACTAAAAATATATGCAATTTGAATTAAATACTTAAATACAGTAAAGAATAAAAACAAAAGGCATAGACCCCCAAGAAAGAGGTTTTTGAGTATTTCTACCTTCTGTATTAGGCCCTAATTCTATCTCTGTAGAACCAGACCTGACTAACCTTGTAACTGGCTTCAACAAAAGGGAAAGATAGGTTTTGCCAGGTATTCCAGAAATTGACTTTTTAACCAAGTGATTTGAACATAACAAAGGAATAGAAGCAAACAAGGTTTTGTCATTCTAACCTCCCCAGTTCCCTGCCTCCCTAAACCACGGCCCTCCACCCCCAACACAAACACACAAATAAATCAAGGACCTCTGGATACCAGGTAGGCTGCGTAACACATAGATCATAATGTTCTATCGCCATGGGGCCCAGAGTAAATGTTGTGTTGTGTTGCAGCCAAACATATTTGATAAGAAATAATGCATGAAAAGGGGAGCACAGGTGTTGTCAGCAATGTGCAAAAGTACCTCTGTGCTTCTCAGAATTGATAAACATTGAAAGGCTGAAAACAGAGCAAAACCAGTCAGAATTCTCTTTTTGAGAATATTGGATTTGCTATGGCTATTTCAGAGCACCCTGTCGGCCCATGAGAAGTGATAAAAAAAAATCTTTTAAATGTGTGTTGATCTTTTCCAGAGAAGCAAAAGATCCTGACTAAGATACCTATCTTCAGTCAATTTTTACATTTCAATCAGACACTGTTAAAGTTTTTTTTGGTAAGACAAAAGGTTTGTATCATATGTTCATCCAAATGGAAATGACAAAGCAGAATGCCATCCTACTCATAAACTTAATAATATTTTCCTGGAGTGTTTGTCATCCTGGTAACTTCCAAGACCCTAAATCTGAATACTTCTGGCTGTGAGACAGTACAAGCCTTCCAAAAAGAAATGATTTTACCACAGAAAATGAAATTTTCCTTGGATCCTGTCTGCTTTATAAATCAAAGGTGCTGGATCAGGTATTAAGCCAACACACACACACACACACACACACACACACACACACACACACACACACAAAAAAAAAAAAAATTGTAAGTGCAAATCAGGACCAGCTTCACCTGCAGGTGGCTGTTCCTTTTTTAATTCCCCATAAAGTTTGCCACATAGTATCAAAAATGATTCCTGTGGAGTAAGACACTGATTGTACTGGTTAAAAGGCATTATCCCCAAAAGAAAAGAATACAAACATGGTTTTATCAGGAAGAAGTTCTGAATGAGAGAACTTCACCAAAGCAATTGGGTATCATCAATGGAAACTAGGTCTGAAGGGTGCCCTGGGTTTCTGGATTTGGGGTGGGATGGAAGGTGTAATAAGTGCTAAAAAGTTTTGTTCCAAGAATCCTCACTCTGGAATTCTTCCATATCTAAGTATCACTTGAGTCCTCCTTTCACAGTAGTTGCTGATAGGCCCTGAATGATAACCAGGTATTAGCACCTTAGTAGGACTTCAGTCTGCTTTATCCAATAACTGTGAAAAGCAGCAGAAGTTGGAGACAGGGAAGGAGATGGCATTGAGGAAAATAAGACAATATTTATTACACACTCCTGATTTTGTTTGACAGCACTAACCTCTTATGACTTAAATCTAAAATGTCCCCTAAAAATCTCATGTGTTCAGAAGTAGGGCTTTAGAAAAGTGGTTGCATCTCGAGGGTGTTATACTCGGCAGATTAATGCACTAATGAGTTTATAGCTTCATAGCTGAACATCCTGTTGGAAGGCAGGTCCTGGTACAAATAAGTGTGTCACTGGGGTGTGATTTGAATGGATATATTCTTGTCCCTGACTCCTCTCTTCTCTGATTCCTGGGTTGAACAGCTTTTCTCTACCATCTGCTTATATCTTGCCATCTCAACTTTGGAGCCAGTCAGCCATCGACTAAAACCTCTGAAACTGTGAGCCACAGTAGACATTTAAGTTGTGGGTATGAGGCATTTTACCCAGGTACAAGAAAAATGACTCACTTCCTTACAAACTTCTTCCCAGGAAGGGATAGCTACCTAGCTCCTTATCTCTTCTTGTTCTTAGCAATGAGACTTTCAACAAAATGTGTCCTGATCTGCTACTCCTTTCAGAGACTTTTATAGGAACATATTAAACCATGGGCCAAGATAGGGCAATGTGATGGTCCAGTGCTGCCTCTTAACCAGTGAGATACAGTATTATTGTAGGAAGCTCACTTATCCACAAATAAGGCTGCATACTTTTCTTAATTAGGAATAAGGGGGCTATATTTGTTTCCCATCTGTCTTGCTCTTTTTTCATAAATATCTCTTGGTTTGGATCTCAAGTTGTTATTCACTGGACCACTTCCAATCCAAACAATTGATATACTGAAACAAGAATATGAAGAAAGAGAAAAGAACTAGAATTAGCAGACTGAAATAAAAAGAGGGTTTCTGGACTGGGCTAGGGCACGTGGCTATAGGCCTTGGACTGAATTTTTTTTTTAAATGTTGTAAATCTGATATCTATGGAAGTTATGATTAGGCTAAAATGTGGCTTGTAATTAAGCAATTGGTTCTTAAATGCATAAGGTCCAAATTAACCTCTCCATGAGAAATTTCTCCAACTTGAACTTAAGTCCTTGGATCACAGAATTTAAGTATCCAAGTAGGAAGGAATCCTTGGAAAGGCTAAAACTAAGATTTCTTACATCTCTCATTATTTCTTCAGATAATAATTGAGCTTCTACCACAAACTGTAGCAATTCTGAGTACTATATAAGGGCAATGTTATTTTACCTGAGACAACATCCCTAGGGACTATGGATTTCCCAGTGTATTTGTTATGTGTTTTGGCATATACATTACCTCAAAACCTAGTGGCTTAAAAAGCAAATGCTCTCTTACAGTTGCTGTGGGGTGGAAATCTGGTACAACTCACCAGGATCCTCTGTCTCAGAACTTCCACAGGCTATAACTGAAGTGTCATCCAGGACTACAGCCCTCTCCACATTCAACTGGGGAGTTCCTGCTTCCAAGCTTACTCACATACTGTTGGCAGGATTTAGTTTTGAAAAGACTTGTTGGACAAAGAGATTTGTCCCTTGCAGTCCTCTCCATAGGACAGTTCAAAGTCCAACCCATAGCAGGTGGCTTCTTTAGCACAGGCAGCCAAGAAGAAGCAGAAAGGGAGAAAAGGCTACACAGATGGAAGTCACATTCTTTTGTCAACTAATATGGAAATGACAGTAATCCAGCCAAATTTTATTTGTTAAATTAAAAATTCTGGAGATGGATATCATCAAAATATGTTACATGCATGTATTAAAATGCCACAATGAAATCCAATATTTTACACAAATTATTACACACACACACACACACACACACACACACACACACACACAAAATCAGCACAAAAAAAATCAAGATATTAGGCCCAGCTACTACACTGGGGAAGTGTGTTGTGGTAATCTGCTTTCATCACTGTGACAAATTATTAAAAAGGAAGAAAGATTTGTTTGGCTTATCATTTCAGAAATCTCTTGGCTCCATTCTTTCTGGGCCTGTGGTGGGGCAAAACATCATGGCACAGAACATGTGGTAGAGAAAACTGCTCACTTCTTGGTGGTGAGGAAGCAGAGTGAGCCAGGGTAGGGGGACAAAATGTTGATTCAAAGGCATATCCCCAGGGACCCACCTCTTCCTACTGGGCTCCACCTCCCAATATTTCCACAGGCTGAAAACTAAACCTTCAATACATGAGCCTTTGAGGGACACTTCAGATCCAAATCATAACAAGAAGGGATTCCACAAGGTGGGACTTCCAGGAGGCAGAGACAGACATGGGCCATGAGATGACTACCACATCTGTTTGTTTTTAATTGAGAATGCATGAGGCCAGCAATGATTATCTCGTAGGTTCTAATTATTCCTTGAATTATATGAAACATCAGAGACTTGACATTGAACTAATACAAACCCTGAGACCCTAAAGGAATTACATTGACTCCAGGAAGCAAAAACAGAGGCTAAAATTGCTGAAAGGACCCAATTGTGCCTAGGTCTTGAGAACTTTTCTCATTAATACAGGGAAAAATAAAGAGCTACAGAGGATACCTTTTGGTCTTTAATTTCTTCAAACTTTCATTCCCAAAGGAAAAAAACCTTTAAGTTTTAATTTATTTGGACCTTAGGACATTCAGACTTTCATTTCTCTGTACTTTAACTAAACGTACAGGAAAATCGAACATTAGGATTCTAATGTCCCCATGGAAATGTCATAAGAAAAAATTATATTCAAATGAATGTTATCCTACTGCTGCATATTTTTATTGTAGTGTTTTAATACTGTCCTGTGATCTTATTCTTTACCTTCCATAGACCAGTTATGACAATGAAGCTGAACATTATTTGAGAGTGGAAATGGAATGTAGAATGAATATTCATTATTGGGTAAGGCATAGCCTTGTATTAATTTAATTAATATAGTCTTCAGGCACATTGATGAACCTTTGAATTCTGTACCACCTACATTGCCCACCAGCAATGCCAGTGATTTGTAGGGGGGTGTTGGGCTCATACAAATGGGAGTAATACTTTCCTCATAATTTGTTGACTTCCTCCGCCAGTGGAAATGGCTCAATGCTTCAACTCAGTGATTAAGAGAAAAACTGGGGAATATTAGAGAGGACTCTTTCTTAAATTCTGCATTTTTTACGTGAAATGCGTGATTTTCTTATTGACAGGAGAGTGTTGGGGGATTCATCTAATTGATATGAGCTTGAGACTGGGGTCTGGCACACACATAACTTTCCCCACATCTTTTCTTGAGATATGACTGATTACAGAAAAAGCTGCATTCTGCTCGGATTTCTATCTTTTTCTAACGAAGTTTTTATTTCCATTACTATGTACCTGTGATACACAATAATTACATTCAACACATACATATTACATCTGCATCACTTCCACTTTCTTTTTCCCTTTTCCTCCCTCTAACCCCATCTCATACTAGGGGCTTTGCCCCAAAAGAGGGTCCTATGGTGGTACTGCCTGGCCTGTGACCAAAGAAGTATATCACTCTAGCTCAGAACAACAGTACTGAAAAGTCGACTTACTCATGAATATAAACTATGTCCCCTACCCTAGAATTTTTCTGTAATAAAAGTGATATTTTATATTCCATCATCCTTTTAATTTCTTAATGGCTTAAAACTCAGGCAATTAAAAGTTTTGTGCTGTTGGTTGCCCTCCCTCCAAACTTGCTCACAAAATGAAGCGGTCTGGATACAAAGAGAAAAACTGATCCTCAGAAAAACAGAGAGCAGAAAATGGTACTGAGAAAGGAGTAGAGGGGACCTGCACAGGCTAAACGTGAAACTCTGAGAGGTTGCCACCTAAAATAATATTAACCCCAAAAGGAATATGAGTCTTAATCACTTGGCTGGGGCCAGCTGTTAGTCTACCAAATAATAATGCTCGAAACCTTACTTTCTAACTAAAAAAAGAAATATTTAAACTTGACAAACACTCACTTTTCAAAATTCTCCTGATTCAACAAGGCCTGAAGGCTGGAGCTGAATTGAGTCTCTATGATAAATAGCAATATGATCTGTGGCGTATTTGCTCTCACAAATTCCCTCTGCCTGTGGGGATTTTCCCTGTACAAGGGACGTGAATTTGCAAATAACGTCTTTCTCTGGGTCTAGAAGAGTTTCTGTCATTTTCTTCAATTTTGTTGACATTTCCCCAATAATTTATGAGTTTCCCTTGATATGTGGAATGATCAATACCCAAGTGTGTCTCTGCGAACTAAGTGACAAAACAACACTAACATGCTTCATTGAAAAGTGTCACATTTTCTTGTCGTGGTCAATATTTGAAGCTGGTGAATCATAGAAAGGAGAATCTTTCTGTGCATATAGATGACTCCTCAGATATTCTGAAGCATGGCTCCTTTTCTCAATGCCAAAAGGAAATGGTTTTTCCAAAGAGCTAAGAAATACCCTTAGGGATTTCAAGAAACCCTCTCTGGGGCTGCCTAGGAAGTAACTAATAAATAAGTGCAGTCCAGCTCTTCGCCTACTCTGCCTACTGCATTTTGGTCATGATCTGTTTCATACATTGAGATCTCCTCAAATTCTTCATTTGAAGAAAGGATCCTATGATTTTTAAAAGTTTGCATATTAAAAAAAGACAAAGCACAAAATAAAAATGGAAAAAGGATTTGAATAGACATTTCTCCAAACAAGGTATGAAAATGCCCAACAGGCAAATGAAAAAGTGATCAACATCATTAATCATTAGTGAAATGTAAACCAAAAAGACAGTAAGATATTACTTTATACCCATTAAGATGATTCTTATATAAAACACAGAAACTCACAAAATAAGTACCATGACCCAGCATTCTCACTTCTAGATATATATACAATATAATTGAAAGGCACTTGAACAGATATTTGCACACCCACGTTCACAGCAACACTATCCACAATGACAAATAGAAAAATGTGATATTTACATACAGTGGAACATTAAGCAACCCTAGAAAGAAAGGGAATTTTGACAGATGCTACAACATGGATAAACCTTGAAGATATCAGATTAAGTGAAATACGCCAGTCACAGAAAGACCAATACTAAATGATTCCACTTGCATGAGGTACATAGTCAAATTCACAAAAACAGAAAGATAACTACATCCAAAAATGCACTCCAAAAGTCTTATGGGTTTGGAAAATGATTACATAATAGGAGCACTGTACTTATAATTGCATTCATCCACTTATGAGTTCAATAGATGAACATGTAATGAAGTGGGGCCTATTTGACAGTGAGTCATTGGGGATGTGACCAGAAGGGATATATTTTTGTCCCAGGCTCCTAATTTCTCTCTCTGTTTCTTGGCTGCAATAGATTGACCAGCTTTTCTTCACCATGCCCTTTCACCATGCCCTGTTTGCCTTAGATCCTGCATAACATGAACTGAACCCACTGAAACTGTGAGCCAAAATAAACCTCTTCTCCTTTAAGTTGCAGGTGTCAAAATCTCTGTCTCAACAACAGGAAAATTGACTGATACACAGATTAGTACTGTGTTATTGCATTTACATGAGGTACCCAGAGTAGTCAAATTCACAAAATCAGAAAGTAGACTAGAAGTTTTTAGGGGATAGGGAAAGGGAAAACTGAGAAGTTATTATTTATCGTGTACAGAGTTTGAGTGTGAGAAGAAGAAAAAGGTCTGGAGATGGATGAATGGGGATAATTATTGCATAGAACTGTAAATGTAATTATTACCACTAGAGAGGTTATTTTTAAAAATTGTTCAAATGGTAAGTTTTATCAACGTGTTTAAGTGTTTGAAAGGCATTGTTCTATGAAATATTATTATTAATAATGAGATAAAATGTTTTTCAATATACGAGGCAGGAAACCCTGTCAAACAGCTCCCATCTGCACTTAAGAATCAGGAATTTAGGAATTTTTCATTTTTTGAAAAGGAAAATCTTTCTGATGTTAACCACTCACCAACACACACAATGGGACCTCAGTACAGATTCAAGGATCAAATTTGCCCTAGGGAGAGCTGAGGAAATGAGACACTGAATATGCATGTATGAGTATAGAGAAAGGCATAGCGCTTTGAGTGCTGACCAAGATCTAGTTCCAACCATTGGACTCAAAATAGTTGACCTGTGTTTCCAGTTGCTTTCATAATAGGTTATTATAAGAACACATTGATAGATAAGTTTCTGAGATCTAGCTGAGGAGAAGAGTTAAAACTAGAGTAAATTCAGCTGGACAAGATAAACGCAGATAGTAACGTTTAAGCTTTCACTGAAAAGTTCTGAAGGCCTGAGGACTCAAAGAAGACAGTCAACATTGATGAGAAGGACTGAGCTGTAGGCATAAGCTGAGTATGACAAAGTTTGGGTGGAAAGAATAGTAGTCCTGAATTATTACTGATTATCAGGACACAGTTATCACTACTAACACTATGCCATTGGTGAATCTTAGACGAGTTCCAAAAATTCTGAACCCGGTGAAATGAGACAGAGACAGGAAGAACCACTGTACATTCCTTAAAAATAACCCCCTTCAATACTGGAAAATAGTGTTTGCAGCCCAAAAGATCAGACCAATGAAGAGAAAGAAGTGCCATTTCCCAAATAGCAAATTCACATGAGGATCAGCAAGAGTGAATCACAACAATAAACTGAGATACTAGTCCTGTCACTTTCATCAACAAGTACTAGGCAGTTCTCAAACTCATGGATACGTATTTTGAAGAAAGCAAGTGCTTCCAGGTATATGTGGAAATTTCTAGATCAACAATGGCTAAGCTTTTTAAAATGGTATGCATGTTCCATGCAAATCTCAGTGTCACCCATGACCTCTGCTTCTCTCTCCTATTCCATATCAAGGAACCTTTTAGACTCTGTCTTCAAAATACATGCAATATCTCTCTGTTTTCCATTACTTTGTCACTACTCTAGTCCAAGCCACCATTATTTCTTGCCAGGTGAATGACGGTGGCCTCTCAATTTGTCTGCCTGCTTTCGGTCCTGCCTTCCTTCTAGCAGCCTACTCTAGAAAAACCATCAGAAGGAGCCATTTCAGATGTAAATAAGATTATTAGCATAATATACAAAAAGCAAAATAGTGCACTGCTGATAATGCAGTTCCAGAACCATCTATTAGAGTTCAAATTCCAGTTCTACAAGTTATTGACGGGTAATCTTGGCCAAGGAATTTAATCTCTTTTTTTTTAAACCTGCCTTTGTTTTTACAAAGAAGATGATATTAGTAGCTATGTCATAGATGAGCTGAAGATTACGTGAGTTGAATACACCCAAAACACATAGAATAGTGTCAGTGACCATAAATATTAGTTATAATTATCATGACACTCATATACTCAAAACTCTCCAAAGCTTAAAATAAAATCCTCCCTATGAACCTCTTAGTTTCATTTCCTATCATTGTTTCCTCATTCAATTCATTCTATGCACATGGGCCTTTTCGCTGTTACTCCATCAGATATGATCATACATGTAGTTGGTGATTTTATTTGCTCACCTAACAAATATGCACGATGGTCTATAAATATGATGAATGTTTAAGTTATAAAAATTTGTAACAGTAAAAGACATTGCCATTAATCATTTGTAACAGTAAAAGACATTGCCATTAATCCACCTCAAAATACTAAAAACACTAAGCCTCTTCGTGAACACACTTATCCTCATTCTTGGCAGTGTGTCTTTTACTGTAGTAAGTTTTTTAATCTTAACATTCACTGCATTTTAAAATCACTTCTTGTATTGGCTGAGCACCAATCCTGTGTAACAGGAACTTCTCAATGTACTTAAATTACCCCAATGAACAAAGCAGATGAAAACTGTACCTTTTTATGGCAAATGTAAGCCCTGTCCCATTTGTTCCCCAAACATTGCTTCCCTAAGCAAATCAAAGACACATGAAAGCTAACATGGAGCTGGAGCGATGTGGGTCCAAGCAGAGTCATGAGAGAAGAGTGAGGCCTGAGGGTGTAGCTCCGTGGTAGAGCTCCTGCCGAGCATGCTTAAGGATCTGGGTTCCACCATTAGCACCACCAAAGGACAACCAGGAAAGGAGAGAGACAAGAGTGAAAGTACAAGTCCTGGTTCCTCGGGCATGTGTCTGGTTCCTGCAAGCTGGGTGGCTTATCAAAGAGCCCTGAGACCTCAGAGCCAGTCACCTAGCTTGATGACTCTTAATCCAGCACTGACTGAGTCTGCCAAACCCACTAGTCTCAGCTCGCTGGGCAGAGCCCACGCGCAGAAAATTAATTACAACTCATGCCCCCAAATGAAATACTGAAGGGCTTTCACTCTACATTGTAATAAAATGACAATTGATAACCCACTAAGGATGAAATGAGCCAATAATTCACTGCTGAAGGAGCTATTTAGATTATTTTAAAACCTGTGATTAAAATGCTGAGAAATGGATAATGGGCTTTTTTATTACTGCACAATGAGTTTCACGGCTTTGGTTTTATATATATATATATATATATATAGTAACCAGGAACGCACATCACTGAGTCACTCAAGCAGAAGCCTGGGGCAATCCTGGCCTACAATCTGGAGTAGCCCTTTTCTGACACTCCATGGGCCCCCACAATCAAAAGCAAGAAGCACAATGAAAAACAAAAGAGAGGGCATTTCCTCCATGCCCCAGGCTTCAGGGCCTCCAAATGCTGCAGGATACAGGCTGCAGGAGCAACCTGAGGGCCCTGGGGCTACAAGAAGGTGCTGAGCAAACAGCTCAACACTAACAAACCCACTGAAAACCTGTGAAGGGTCACTGCCCTGCTCTCTCCGCTCTGTCCTTAGTACTGATGATCAGGCCCCACCCCCTACCCTGGGGCACCAAGTTGTGAGTCAATCTTGCTAATTATGGAAATCTAGTAGCAAATCTTTCTTTGAAGCAAAAAGTACTCCTGAATTCTTCTCACATCCATGAATTTCCTGTTTTTCCGCTAGGAATATTTTTAATTATTTAAGCACTACATAAATAAGTTCTTAAAAATGCAATTTGTACACATAAAGTAAAAGGACCCCTTAACCACTGCCCTCCTACTGTGTCTTCCTCTCCCCAATGAAAAACCAGCTCCAATCCATTTGCTCTGTTTCTCAAGGCCTTTTCCTATTCATCTTTGTTCTTGGGTATGTGTACATCTAAATCCATGTTGTTTCATGGATTTTTTAAAGCAATGGTGTCAAGCTACATATACTTTACACTTGCTATTTCTCCTTAACAATTTTCCATCAAGCAGAGACAGAGATATCTTATTCTTTTTTTTAACTGAAGTGTAATATTCCATATTAGCTTCATGTTCTTATTTAATTAGTTATCTTTGATGAAGAAGATTGGGATAATTTGATGCTTCAAAAGAATTTTTGTAACAGTTTCTCGTGCATGTTTCCAAATGTTTCTGTAACATTTAGATATACAAGTAGAATTGTATAGCAATTAAAGGATAACACACACTTTAGATTTTAATCAATACAGTCAAAAACTCATTCCAAAAAGACTATGCCAACTTGTACTTCTGAACAGTGAACTAGAGTATCCATTTTTCTACACACTCAACTAACACTGGATACTAAGCAATTTTTTCCTTTTTGCCAACCCACTGGATAAAATATCATTTCACCTTTTCAATTTGTGATTCCCAATTGCTATTGAAGTCTAATATATTTTCCAAAACTTAATTAGCTTTAAACTGTCCCTTCATAACTACTGTCCACTCCTCTATTTGACAGTCTGTCAGTAAATTATTTTCTTATGTTATACTTACGTAATGTGAGATTTACTGCTACTGAGAAGACAAAGTGCATAATAGATACCTAGGCTATACCAAGGACAACCACAGACACACACACACATATGCACACTCACACACATGGAGACACACACATATTCTTAAACTCCTAAAGTCAAATCCACATTTTTTAACTTATTTGAATCAGATTTAATCAAAATACAAGTGGTAAGGAAATACCACAAGTGAGTAGCTCTGAGAAATATCTGAGGAATATATGAAAAAATGACTGCATAATTATCAGGCCCCCACTTTCTCTCTTTTATAAAATAGAAGAGGATATTTAATATGTAATCCATGGGCCTTTACACATGCTCTTTAAAAATTAAGGCACCCAAATTCTATACATAATGTGCCATGTTCCTCTCTCTTGGACTGTCTTACAATTTCTGAAAGATGCCCCAGTGAACACAGTAACATCTTTTTCTTTATCATGTGGGTACTCAGGGTTTCAACTGTGATTTGTTTTCTTAAACCATCATTTATTCTAGGTAGTAAGCATACACTTTTAAATAGGGTTCCAACAATATGCTTTTAAATAGATTGAAGGTATTCCCTGGGTTGTTAACTTGCAATGAACAACTTTCTAATTTTTCCCTAATAATTCTCCCATTTCAGGGACACTTGCCTTAACTAAGAGTGAAGTAGCTTAAAATAGACTGCTCTGATTTTTCCTCTAGTGTCAGAATTCAGATTTTCTATGAGTATCATAATGTGACTCATCTGCAGCCACTCCCTGTATCATTTCCTGTTTATTCCTCAAAGTCACTGTCGGTTTAATTCCTTTTCCTAGGGTTTCTGACACAACTTATTCCCATAAAAATTATCCATAACCCCTGAAATATATGCCACCTCTCAGGGATGCCATCTTACTTTCCCATTGCTGGGATAGACTACCCCAAAATATGCAAACTAAGGAAAGAAAGATTTTAGCTTACAGTTTCAGAATGTCACAGTCCATACATGGGTGGATGGCAATGGCAGAAGCACATGGTGGAGCCGTAGCTGGAGAGCTGTTCATGCATGGCCGACAGGAAGCCAAGTGAGGAAGAAAGGACAGAACCAATACCAGAACAGTATGGGTCAAGGCCCAAGCATTTGCCCCTCCCAGCTGGGCCCCATCTCCTAACAGCACATTGTATCCACAGGCATTCAACCACATCCAAACACATGAGGCTTTGGGGGCACACTCCAGATCTGAATGATAACAGATGTTATTCAAAGTATTTAGTAACCATATAACCCAGACACAGACCAATTGGACTGGATGTGTACCATTAGTCTTTATATCCTTCATTTTAAACAGCTGAATATCAGTTCTTACAATTCCTCTTCCATACCCTGTCTCTGATACAAAAATCACCTTTTGCTTCCAAAATATCATTCATTCATTAATTGATTCACCACACATTAATTTATTGAGAGACCTCTCTGGTCCTTACATTTAGGCATTATATCAGAACAGAGTTTCTCAACCTCACCACTGTTGACATTTAGGGAAAGCTAATTGTTTGTTCTGGGCTGGGGTTGGGGGCTGTCCTGTGCATTGTAGGATGTCTAGCAGCTTCCCTGGCTTCTACTTGCTAGTTGCCAGTAGTGAACATTTGAAACAATAATAAATGGTTTCAGAAATTAATGAGAAATGTCCCCTGAAGGGGAAAAATCACCCTTGGTTATAAAACATTTTATTAGGTGTTAAGGAGATACAAGAGGGAACGATCTCTGCCCTTAGTGAGATTATAGTCTTATTTAATATTTTGTTTAATATTCTGGGCAAGCAGTTTAAAATAGATTTCTGTTTTTCTATAACTCAAATATTCAATCTTCACCCAAAGTTATATAGAAGCATCATTACCTTGAGAATTGTGTCCTTAAGGTAACAGGTGTAGGTGACAAAAGAAATAGGTCAATGCTTATAAACTTCAT
Organism: Ctenodactylus gundi; assembly: GCA_004027205.1. Classification (NCBI taxonomy): domain Eukaryota; kingdom Metazoa; phylum Chordata; class Mammalia; order Rodentia; family Ctenodactylidae; genus Ctenodactylus; species Ctenodactylus gundi. The sequence continues at coordinate 886,500 of PVKB01000038.1, forward strand.
AAATAGAAACTCAATCACAATTGTACCTTTTTAATGCAGTAGCTGAGTGCTAACAAATTGTGGATAAATGCAACTGCATTTCTCCAGACAGAATTTAATAGCTCAGAATGATTTTATTTTTATCTCCAACTTCTTCTAAATAGATACAGACTCTTAAGACTTTGTTATGGATTGAGATCATGTGTGTAAAACAACTAGCCTCGTTCTAAGTGCTCTCCATGAAATCGCTCATCCAATCATCACAACAAGCCTGTAAGGTAGGTGCTATTATAATCTCAATTTTACATACTAGGGAACTGAGGTGCAGAGAAATTAAGTGGCCCAAGGTGACACAAGCATTTAGTGGTAGGCCCAGAGCCCAAACTCTCAACTACTACATAGCATTGCTTCAATAAAGAAAAGAAAGGTGAGGAAATGAAATAATTAAGCTTATCCCATGCCTCTTCCCATGGAGTCAAATTTGCCTCCAGTCAAAACAAAGATGTTTCCTGGCATAAATGCTCCAGACCATTTTGAAAATTGATAGTGACCGCCTTAGCAGCTGGTACCACATACCTAAGGTCATGAACCACCGGAAGGTCACAAAAGTGTTTTCTTATGGGATCTATAGAATTTGTAGGAATTAAACCAGAGAAGCAAGAGAATAACAATCCATTTGGTGCTCTATGCTGTAAGAAACAAAACTAGCTGGGCAAGAGGATATTGGAGGCCAAGAGATCCAAAGACCCAGAAGCCAAAATAATATTAAGTAACTATTAGTGAGATAATTTAGCAAAGGTCAGTCTTTAAATAGAGGCTCCAAATGGTCCTTCATGAAAGTATCTTTACCGTACCTGAATGTTTCTCTCCCTTGTTCTTTTTGCCTCTGCAATGCAGAATCATCAATGCCTTGATTTTCATTGCTTGTCAAGTCCACCCAAATTCACTATGCTAGGTAAGTAAAATTACGCACAGTCAGTTTTGCTTTAAATTTTACTGCACTATGCCAAAAAATATAAAAAAAACCACAGGGCTTATGGGGAGAAGTGGATAAATATGTTAGTAGGACAAAAACATCAATAACATGTTAGAAAACGGAGAGGAATGGCAACTGTCTTATGTGTGTTAAACATTAAGAAATACATACACAATGCAATAAATATGGCACTTTGCCTTCAAAAGTTCAAGTTTGTGGATGTGGGTGTTGCTGCTTGTGAATTATTGTAACATGGCAGAAAGAGTTATCTGGAAAGTTCACACTAAATGTGGATGGGTGTGGCTGGTAGACACTGAGGTGTGTTTTATGTGTTATCACACAGCTCGATTGATCTGGGCACCATTTTCTGCATTCTCCTCAGGCTTCTTGCGGATGGGCTAGTGTTCAGGCAAAAACAAAATGCATGTCGTGTTCAAAGTGTTCCCTAATATATCAATCACATTGGAAACCATTCGCATTTTCAAAACATGTATTATAGCAGAACAAACTCAAAGGGGTTTAGCTCAGAAGAAGGTGGAAAGAAGATGGAGACAGACGAAGTAGTATCAAGGACAATCAGCCTCCAATGAAATCTCCAGACAGGTTTCTTATATAATGCTAATACAGGCATATACCAGTAACTAAAAGAAAGTATCTTTTTACATTTTCGTTTTTGTTCCAAGATTCTAAACCAAAATACCATGGGGATTGTAGGTCTTACTCGCCGCCTGGTGTAAGAGCACTGACCTGCTGTACTGCTTCCCCAGTCAGAAAGGACAAAATGACCAAGCAGGCCTCAGGGGAGGGAGTATTTGCCACCTGCAGAGACTTTACATCAGCCAGAATGATATATAGAGACACAGAAACACACGCAAATAATCATTTTTATTGCCCTTGATTTTGTACTTTGCATACCTGCCTCCCTACACCGAGGTCAATTCCTCCCCTTGTGGTGGTTTTTAAATCACCCTCTGTATCTGCAGGTTTCACACCTGCAGATTCAAACAACTGTTGATTCAAAGTTTGTGGAGCCAGGTGAGGGGAATCCAGAAACTTCAGACAATAAAACTTGAATTTGACTCATAGCAAGCACAGTGCTGGATCCATGAGGATGAGACGACGGGCGGGCGCACCCTGCCGGAGCCTCCCACTGCTTCACAGATCTTTGGTCTCCAGCACTGGCTGGAGTGGGAGTTGTTCACCTTTAATCTTACTTATGTATTATGTAGAGGCGAGGAGGGCTTCCTTTGTATCAAATACATACAGACTTCTTTCTTATAATTATTCTCTAACATGTAACAGTTACTTACATTTTCCTTATTTTTAGTAATTTAAGTAATCTAGAGATGATTTAAAGTATATGTGAGAAAATGTGTAGGTTGTATAACATTAAGGGACTTGAGTGTCTAGATGATTAGATGGTCTGGAACCAGCCCCATAGACACCCACCAAACAACTATACAGCTGCAAATTCTCTGATACTCCCTCACTTCAAGAGGTAGGATTTAATTAATTGCTCTGCTGCACATTTTCCAACTCTGTTCTTGTTTAGAGCCAAGTAGTGGGAGACAGAAAAGCAAAAAGCAATGGAAGTTGGCCCAATCCTCTTTGAACAACAGATCCATCAAAAGGATATTCTGCCCTTGGTGATTTAACTCCCGTGGTCTCCAATTATCAGCTGCTGCCACTAATGCTATAAGATTTCTTGGGAGCTAGAGCACAAGAAATCAGGAAAAAGGGGGAAAACAAATGGGATATTTCCACACTAAGTGTCAGGAGTTTCTTTGTCCATTCTTTGAGTCAGAATTATACCACTTCTCCTTGAATGTTCTGTCTGCTCCTTGATGCCCACATCCACACCAGGTTTCTGGTGGGTGAGTTCAGCCAGAGCATACCAAAAGGAGAAAAATAATATAATCAGTTGATTCGTTGGTACTCTGTAATTCTGGTTCTTTTACAATCTATTACTGTTTGCTTGTCAGACGCCATTTATGTAAGGTTTTATTGCCATTTACAGTGGGGAAGACAGGGTACAGTGTGCTTGCTACATCTAACCCTGAATAAGAACCTCAGGATCAATGTTGTATACTTATCTAAAGTTATCTAATTTTTCTTTTCCATTTCTTCCTAGCATCTCATTGTATCTCTCACACTTGGAATAGTTTGGTATAACATTGGTGATTAAGAAGTCATGCTGTAGCTAGTGACTGAAGGCCCTGACCAGGAAACCTACATATTCTTAGAGTTCAAAATCAAGAAAACCAGTTTGGCAGTATGAGTATGGGGCAGAGACTATCCCAATGGAAAAGGGCTCTGATGTCATCTTCAGTAGAGTCTTTTTTTTTCCCCACAGAAGTCTTCTAAAGCTATAGCCCTCATCTCTACCATTCAACCCACTGTTAGTTATATGGCAGAGATTTTAGACAAAGTGATAAAGGGATAGGTACATATTTAAATGATCTTGAATCAATAAACTTTAATGAACAAACTATATTGTTCTTAACTCTATACTAGGCACAGGGGAAAACAAAATGATAAGGCATTGCCCTTCTCTCAAGGAATTTACTGTCATGATGGTTACGTTTCTCATGAGTAGCTCATACTGGGCAAAAAAGAAAAAAAAAATAGGATCTGATACAAGGAAGTAGTTAATTGAGCAGATTCTTGCAACAGTTCAAAGCAGGTGTCAACAGTGTAGCATGCCTCAGTTAAAACAGAGGTAAAGCAGGATTTTTCATGGTCTTACACCATGGGTTAGGGTATAGTAAGTATGGGTCTTTTCAGAAAGAGGAAGCAGCACAAGGTGAGAAGACAGGGAAGGACATGAAGAAGAGATAGGCCTGGCTACAGAGGAGGATATTGCATGAGACGTCTATGCCTCTTGCTGTGTCCTGGCCAAACTATGTAATAAGCTGCGAACAGTAAGTCGGGAGGAATGCTCACTTAGGTAACCCTATCCAATGCCCGCAGCCACACATGTACGTACACACACACACACACACACACACACACACCACCCCCACCACCTTTTCAGTTATGCTAATGCATTTAGAATTGTGCTAATCAATGTTTCTCCAGGGACTTTGAGAAAAAAAAATTCTCTCTGCTAATGTTGCTAGGACACCACATAGAGGTCACAAGCAGAATAAAGCCAAGAAAGGACAAACAGGGCCCAAAAGGAGAGAGAAGCCTAATGATGTCAATTGATACCATAAGTTATTACTCTGTTACATGAGATAATAAACTCTATTTGAAGCTGTTTCAATTAAGTTTCTTTCTTGTGTTACCAAGAGTCTTGGATAGCATAGCTCTTCTCCACACTCTGTTTAAAAACTGGTTAACCAACCAAATAGCTTTGAATCCTCAAATTATAGGGCAATCATTTAATTCTGAGGCAGCCCATTATGTCATTAGCCAGCCCTGATGAAATGTTTTTCCTTGTAATGAGCTAAATTTTCCATCCATGTTACTTAATTTTCATGGCTCTAGTTCTTACCTCTAAAGCCACACAGGATAAGGGTAATCATTCAGGTACACTGAGAGCAAATCTATGTCTTTCCTGTAATGCACATACCCAGTTCCTTTAACATTACACATATAACACAGTTTGCATGACTTCAAGACTCCTTATTGTCCTGGCCATTCTCCTATGAATAAACTCCAGTTTGTAAAATGTGTTGCCTGAGACTAAGTTAAGTATTTCAGTGCTGTTAGATCAATATACATTACAATGGGGTTATCAACTCCCTCACATTCTGGTATCACTGTAGTTGTCAGTCTTGGTTTACCATTTACATCCAAATAGCCCAGAGGAATGGCTTAGAGGTTAAAGGGCTTGTCCAGCAAGTACTAAGTATCTGAGTTTGATTCTCCAGCACCACATAAACTGGGTTTGGTAGCTCCAACCCTGTAATCCCAGCATTTAGGAGGCTGAGATGAAAGGATTGCCTTGAGACCAAGGCCAGCCTGGGCTACAGATCGAGACCCTGTCTCAAAATATATATATATACCTTAAAAATACTAATTCCTGGGTCTTATGCCAGCATTTCATACGCAGTTGATCTGGGTTAAAGCTCGGGAAGCCAGTTGTGCAAACTATGTTAGTGTATCTTAAAAACACATAGCCACAGTTTATTATTATTTTATTTTTGTGGTACTAAAGACTGAGCCCAGGGACTTTACATTGAGCTATATCCCCAACCCACGTTTTATTTTTGATTTTGAGACAAAATTGCTGAGTCATTAACTTGCCCAGGCTGGACTTGAATCCTCTTGCCTCAGACTCTCAGAGTGCTAGGATTATAGGCCCGGACCACTGGGCCTGGCTAATAGCCACATTTTATAACTAACTTACATCTGAGATCCATATACATTAGAACCCCTACATATTTTCCATATGAGCCCTCTTGGACCACACTTTGGCAATAAGTTTCTTGAACTCCATCATCAATATTATTTCATGATTATGTCTATTAAATTTCATCTTGCAGATTCTGACCATTTGCCAAATTTATTAAAATCTGTAGACTCTACCATGTTTACTGTTCCTCTACACATCATTAAGGTCTCTTTTAATAGTTTCAACCAGGTCACTAATAAAAATGTTTGACAATACAGAGTTTAAGACAGGATCTTGTGAATGTTAATAGGTGTCATATTAATGTTGTTTAGATTTGTACCCTTTGGAATGTTTTTCAACAAATAACTAATTGACATTGTATAAATGAGGGCATAGATCTTTATATATTCAACAAAATATCAAAACTAACCAAATGACAGAATGACAGTCCTGTACATACTGTATGCTTCATTCCTCAGGGCCATCACTCAACTACCCCTCTCAAGTAAGTGACTAAAGCTTGTATTGCACAACTTCTCAGTAAACTCATGTCAACTCCCACTAATCTCTGCTAACTCTTATCATGAGTCAGCTTTTAATAGAGTTCAAAAATCATTGTCTAAGATTGATACCAAGCTTGTCAATCTGTGACTTGTGCCATTCATCATTACTTCCTTTTGAGAAAGTAGAATATAATTTTACCACTTTATGCCTTTCTGTGAATGAATAACATTCAGAGTCCAGTTTCTTTGACTTTTGTTTTCCTAATGTGTAGAAGAGTCTAGAAAGTAATATCTGTAACTCTGAGGTATGTTTTCACATATACAGCAGCTGTGTCCTGTTGGGATTGAAACAACAAAGTAACCAGTCTCTTCTTCCACCTCCACTTTCTGCTTCAAAATTGAGCACTAGCAACATTAGCAAACACCAAAACACCCCATTAGAGAAGATCCAGAGAAAGACCCTCTTTTCCATCTTGGCTCAATAGTCTTTTCCTTCTTTGTTCAGTATATCCGCTACCATTGTTCTTCTCTAGTAGAGGTTGACAAATTCGGGTGGGTGGGAGGGAATCTATGTCATCAACTTTCATCTGTGTCTGTACTCTAACTTTGAGTGTTTTGCTGTTTTATCATTCTCTTTGAGCTGGGAGCAAAGAGAGAGCCGACATTATTATTTAGTAGGAGATGCAATTGAAGAGTTTGGGCAGAAAGCCGAATAAGGAGCAGAAGAATATTCTTTTGTTCCTACACAGCTGCTTGCTTTTTACCTCTCCATCTTATATGTTTAGATCTAGCTTGTGAAATGCTTTCTCGTCTCTCTCCCACCCTCTTTCATGTTCTGTATTTCCTCTCGTCTACTTTCTGCTTCTCAAATATGTTGCAATATTATGTTTTCATGGTAGATCTCAGCCTCTCAGGTTTATCTGAATTCATTACTTTTGTGACTTTCGTTACAATTGGACACCATTTCTTTAGCACTCTTGGAAAGAAAATGGAAGTGATGAAAGGCACTCTTAGGAGCATAGCCACTTGTAACAGAGCAAATTCGGTCTTAGGTGCCACTGTGCCTCCACACCTACTCTCAGGCCTCAGGAGTCAGCTGCTTGCACACAATGACTCCTTTATTTATTTATTGTCCCTGAACCTGTTCTTATAATCCTAGTTCTGACAAGTTCTGTATTTAGGATTTGGACAGCCAGGACACCTCTTCTAATGCTTTTGGAAAGGAAACTTTGTTACAGGACTGTGGGAACTGGCCTCTCTCAATCAGCTTGGGTCCACCACTGCCTTCCTGTGCACCTTGCTCCAGTCATTGAATTTTGCTGAGCCTATTTTATTTGTGAATTGAGAATAATAACAATAACAACAGCAACAACAATGCCATACTTATAAGATTTTATAAATATCTAAGATACTTAAGAGAATTCCACTTTCACCAATAAGTCAAAAGGAGTGAGCTACAGCCTCAAGCCCTTGTATGTGCTGCATATGTGTATAAAATACAATTATTAATAACAATGACAGTTGAAATGCACAAGAGATCACTTTGTGGCAGCCAATACTCACAAACCTGCACAGAATCCCCATGTGTTTACATGTCCATCTACATACATGAAAAACAGGAATCTTCTAAAAACCATGCCATCCACCTATTAGCCATCTTAACCCATACAAGAGAGACATTGTGGTACACTAGAAAAGGCACATAGTAGGGGACCAGAGGAGCTATACCATGAACTTACTCTTCAGTCCTGAGCAAGTCACCTCCGCTGGTTGTGAACATGGCAATACCTACAAACCTTCCCTCTTATATTCTGAAACTAACATTAGGAGGGGACACAGCAGTAACAGCAACATAGGAAGAGTCTCTGTCTCAATGGCTCACTGTACCTATGAGTTAAGAAGAATTATTTTCCATCCTTGACTCCAACAGAATTTCTCTTACTTATTTTATCCAGACTAAGACATACTTAAACTTCAGTCAATTAAATACTGCTTAAAACATCACAGTACTGACCTCCAGTCTCAGAACCCAAATAGGTTAGACCCCATAACTAAGAGCTGAGGAAAGTTCTACTACCTTCCACCTACTGAAAAGACCACAATGCAAGGCCACAACTCATTGCAGCACTAAGGACATTCTCTAGTTTTCTCTTAAAAGACATCAAAGGATGAATAATGTCCAAATGGCTATCTCCTCAAATGGCTCATGCATGAAATCCCACTGCATACCATTCCTTTGAGAGAAACGTTTTATTAATACACACAAGATACTTAGAAAAGGCTATATATTTGACCATCAACACCTTAGCCCATATTTTACTCTATCAAGTGAGTTTGACAACAAGTCACAGTGGGAATGAACATAGAACAAGGAAGTTTTGATAGTAATGGTTGCAAAGTGAGTAAAGAGCTATGTAGAGAGAGACGACACTCCATAAATTGCAGGCTTGGTCCAGGAAACATGAGCATATTTGGCACATGGGAAAAGAGAGCATACTGTAGGAAATCAATGCTTTTTCCCCTGTTTTATTGATATATATATGTGCAAAATTTAAGGTTTACAATGAAGTTGAGGATTTTGTGCACATACATATCTTGTCAAGGTGACAAGGACTTTTCCATTCTCCTTTTGTCCCTCCCCCTACCCTCTTCTTCCTCCCTCCCTGCCCTACCCCCCTGGTTCACTTTGTTTTTCATTTTAAGTTCCATAGGAGTTGTGATCTGGGTTTCCTCATAACAGAGAGACCATTCGATGTTTCACCTTCTGCTTCTGACTCACTTCTCTAAGCATGATGTTCTCAAGTTTCTTCCATTTGCCTGTAAAAGCCTCCACGCTGTTGGACTTTATGGATGCATAGTATTCCATTGTGTATAAATACCAGAGTTTGTTCGACATCTCTAGCCATAAGAGAAATGCAAATCAAAACAACACTAAGATACCATCTCACTCCAGAGAGAATGGCCTATATCAACAAGTCAAATAGTAATCAGTGCTGGCTGGAGAAAGGAACCCTCCTACACTGCTGGTGGGAATGTAAATTTGTACAACCCCTTTGGAAAGCAGTATGCAGATCTCTCAAAAGACTAGAAATAAATATCCCCTTCCATCCACCGACACCCTTCCTGGGAATATTCCCAAAAGAGGTCAAAACAACACATAACAGAGATATATGTATACCCATGTTCATAGCCGCACAACTAACAATAGCTAAAATATGGAAGTCACCAAAATACCCATCAACAGACCAATGGATACACAAACGGTGGTATTTATACACAATGGAATACTATGCTTTTTTTTCTTGAGACAGGGTCTTGCTCCGTAGCCCAGGCTGATACTGATCGGACTATGGAGCCCAGAGTGGCCTTGGACTCAGGGCAATCCTCCTGCTTCAGCCTACTGGGTGCTAGGATTATAGGCGTGTGCCACCAAGCCTGGCTTACTGTGTTGCTGGGGAATCAAACTTGGGTACTTAGCACTTGACTTGGCACTTACTAGCAAGCGCTTTAACTGCTGAGTCATTCCTCCAGCCAAAAACTCATTTCCTCCTTACAAATCTCAGGCCTAATGAGTAGAAAGGTAGAGATTGTTGCCAGTTTTCAGTCAGATAAAGCAAGGTAAAAAAGATGAGATCCTCTGCTAGAGGTCACTGACTATCAGGAAGCCTTGTCAGTTGCAACCAAAAGCCATGGAGGATCACAGAGAGCTAAGCCATCTCTTTCTTTGAGCTTTGGTTTTTATCATAAGCAAAAGCAAGATTTTGAACTAACCAACCATTAGACTTCCCTTCCTCTTGTTATAATCTCTTGTAACTAAGTTCTCAAGAACCTACTGATATCTTATCAAAACAAGAAGAAAAGATTTTGGCTCCAATAATATTTCTACTCTGAGGCAGATTTTTAGCTTATTTTTATTGAGTGTTTACTATGTGCCAGGCACTATGCTAGCTTCTATACAAGTCCTTTCAAATTCTGTATTTCAGTTGGACTCCAAAACCCTATGAAATGAACATTATTCCTATAAACAAAGTGGAACTCAGAGGAATTAAATAAATTTTCAAAGATCGCACAGCTGATAAATTATAGGGCTAGAATTCCAATCCAGTGATACCTGATTCCACATCATCGCTCTATTCACTGCTTATCAAAATGAGAGTAGAGCACATATTACCATGGTCCCAGAATGACCAAAACCCAAGCAAATTGCAAACTGTGATATCGTGGAAAGCACAAACTTTGGATTCAGACCGACACAGGTTTAACTTCTGTCTGTTCATTATTGACTCTAATTCTAGGTTTCCTGATCTGTAAAACAAGGATGAAAGAACTACTGTCAAAATCAGAGTAAATTATATAAAGAAGATAAAGCACCTGACATATGGTAAATACTCGATATCAAGAGATTTACCTTCCCTCCAGTATAAAGTCCTATCAACTAATCTAGTGAACTAAAGGGTACATGCAATAATAATTATACTCTTTGCCAGGCTCCACGGATTCAGTCGTTCTAAAAATAACACCAGGAGTGAAGGAAAAGAACTGCCTTATTTTTCCAAAACATGAGGGCTTGTGTAGCTGGCAGGCTGGATTTCTTTCTTTAATCTCTAGGCCATATACTCTACATTTGATCAACTAGTGGGAACAAACCTAAGAAGTCAAAGGCAATGTAATGCCAAGGGCAGCATCCCTGCTACCACTTCAGCTCCACAAAGCTCACTTGCTCTCACACGTGCATTGTCGTTGCCAAGGAGACAAAATTCTCTAGGTCCTAGGCATATGGTGAGTGAGGTTAGAATCCTCCTACCCAGGTGGTGGAAGAAGAGTACAGAGGGAAAATGAGACTGTTGGGCACATGTCAGGAATCGGAGGTGGTAAGGAGGAGCTGCCAAGTGCCAGACCCCCACAACTCCCTGTCCTACGAAAGACAAAGAAGGGAACACTGGCAGAAACTGCTACTGCCTATGGGTTTGCTAAGCATACCCAGGGTAATGAGACAGAATCCTAAGATCTTCTCTTCACACTTTCGTGAAACTCTAAAGCCCACAGCTATGCTAGGAGCTGTGTGGGAGGCTAGACCGAGATTATCACCCCATTCTACATTTGAGAATTCTGAGGCTCAGAGATGGTATGTAGCTGACTCCTCAGTGCTTTCTATTAAAGGGTAGAAATAGTATACAAGCCCAAGTCTGTATAAATCCTATTCTAGAGATCAGTACACCACACGGGAAGAAACAGAATCATGAGGAGTGTACAGCACACAGCCCTGTGATCTGCAGCTTCTTGTCAACACAAGCCGTGCAGCGAGACTGACAGGATGCCAAGGTTGCATTTATAAGGGGATCAAGAGGAACAAACCCAATTTGGGGAAGTAGAAACTTTGATTCCTCAGACAGCAAGTCTCCCACAAGCAGAAGCTTCAAATGGACCTGGCAGAATTAGGAAAAACTAGCAGAGCTGGAGTTAGAGAAAATAAAAACCCATAACTCAGTAAGAACCGTCTTTTTGGTGAAAAGAGAATAAGCAATGAAGAGGGAAAAGATTAGAAAGGTGTCTCTTTGGGTTGGAATTTAAATGAAAATTATAACATCATTAAAATTTCATGTGAAAACATTAACTACTTACCTGGTCATAATTAATTATTCATTTGCCCCAATAATGCTGTATAACAAGCACCTCCAAATTCAGAATCTTGAAGCAGCCATCATTTATTTTGCTCACACGTCAGCTCAGCCAGACTTGACTCTAAATGGTGAACTGGGTCCTTGGCTTGCCAACCTTAGTTCCAAATGGTGAACTGGACCTATGTATTCTCTACATGTCACTCAACCTCGTAAGAATCTCCCAACACCCACAAACTACAGGGAAATAGATGATTTAGTTCTCCTTCCTTCTCATTTCCATTACGGCCCAGGCTCTAGGCAATCCTACACCTGTGGCAACAGCAGGGACAGTGATAGGCATTGCGAGACCACAAGAGCTAAAATGCTAAAGGAAGGGAAGTTTTCTCTGCATTCAGTTAAGCTGCAGCTCCAAGAGAGTGCGGCCAAGACCTATTACATTTTCTTTTCTCTCCATCCCAGGACTGATTAGCCCTGGAAGTATGACCATAGAAGCAGGCAGTTTCTGGCCAGAAAACCAGAAAAGGAAAGTCCAGGGAAACCAGAAAGTATTAAGGCGATTGAAGAAGAAGAAGAGCTTAGGAACTCAATCCATAAAGCGGTTTATGAACTCCTAGGCTCACTCCTAAAATGTGCATGTGTAGATCTGGTCTGAATTAACATACCAATCACTTTGAGGCTGGAACTAATGGAAGAGTACTCAGGTCCAAGTCTGATCAGTGGGTGGCACAAATGTATGGGAGATTCAAATAGCACTGAAAACATTTTGAAAACTAAATATAGAAATCTCAGGCAAATGGAGGCATATTGAAACTACTAATTTGAATTGAGCCATTAAAACGCCTGATAAAATATCAGCCTATGTAGAATTTAAACAGGACCCATATTTTCATAGAATTTAAACAGGACCCATATTTTCATAGAATTTAAACAAGACCCAAATATTCAAATTATCAATAATATAATCCAGAAATACCAGGCATAAGAAGGACCACTCAAATCTTGTCTCAGAAAAAGTTAATGATGAGATGAGACTATTTTAACTATATGATTAAAAAAACTTCAAAACAGCTCTCACAGAAAGGTTTGATTGAGCAAATATGAATATTCTTAAAACAAACAGACATTGGGCATGGTGACCTATGCCTACAATCCCAGCACTCCAGAAAGCTGACAGGATTTCAAGTTGGAGCCTTGCCTATGCAACTTAGGAGACACTGTCACAAAATTAAAAAATAGAAAAAGACAGTAGATATAGCTCAGGGCATAGGCTTGAAGGTAGATCCTCAGTTTACAAAAAAAGGCATCTGCAAAAATAAAAATAATGAAGTTGCAACTGTAGAACTTAAAATACAATAATTGAATTCAAAGACACTTTAGGTAGACACAAAAGCATAGTGTAAAGAACATAGGAAAAATTCTGTGAACTTGAAAATCAAAAAGAAATCACCTACTCTGAAACACAAAAACAGAGAGAGTCAAATAAAAAAAAAAAACCCAGAGACGTGATAGAATACAAAATGTTTAACACGACATACAGCGGGGTGCTGAAAAATATTTGAAGAACGGCTGAGTTTGGCAAAAGATAACTACAGATTCAAGAAGCCAGGGAAACACAATTTGCATAAGTACGATAAAATGCAGGTTCTCTCAGTTACTTTTTCATCATGTAAAAGAATACCTAACATCTACAAATTAAGAATGGAAAAATATACTATAGCATACATTTTCAAAAGTTCTCACACAGTCCATGGTAGTTATAGAAGCACATAGCAGAGGTCTCGTTTAAGAAAAGTTCTTCACAGCATAACAGGCAGAAAGCCAAATGAGGGAGGAAAGAGGCAGCTAGCACTTAATCTTGTGGGTCTTGTCCCAGGGATCTGCCTCTTCTGACTAGGCCCCAACTTCATTCAAATTCATGAAGGTTTTGAGCCACATTCCAGGTGTAAATCATAATACTCTGTCCCTGACCCCCAAAAGACTCGTGTCCACCTCTTGTGCAAAATACATTGTCTTTCTTTAAGAGTTGCCAAAGTCTTAACAGTTCTTGCACTGCTAAAAAGTATCCAACTTACCCTCTGAGACTCAAGGCAAACTCTCAGTTGTGAGCCCCTGTGAAAATCAAAGAAAAGCTAAATACTTCCAACATACACTGACACAGGTTAAACATTTTCGTTCAGGAATAGGCTGATAGAAATCAATCAGACCAAAACAAGTTCTAAATACAGCAGGGGAAAGGTTAAAGCCTGTAGCTCCTTAGAATCCTATAATTCTATGTTTAGCTCTTAGGGTAAACTATCATAAGATGTGAGCTTCAAAGAGCTTGGGTGGCCCCGCTTTCACAGCATTGCCTCTGGCTGTAACTTCTGTAGCTTCTCCTTTGAGCTGGCTCTGTTCATACACTGTAGCCTTCCTCAGCTGACAATCCATGTTTCTAGCATTTCCAAATTTGGGGGGTCTTTATTTGACCTTAGGCTTCTTCTTCACAACTTTACACATTGTCCTCCCAGGGGCAGATTGCCTGGCCTCCAAGGCCTTCCTCTGAAATCTGGCGGGAGCCTCTACAACCCCACAACTCTTGCACTCTGCATGCCTGTGAAATTAATGCCACATGGACACTGCCAAGGTTTGCCACAGGCTTGAGCAGCAGTCTGGACCCCCTTAGACAACTGCTGTTGTGGCATTTGAGTTCTTAGATGGCTGAGCTGCAGCAAACATTTTTCTCTTTGGCCCTACTGGATGGTCTGGGGTACTCTTCTCAGAGCAAGGTCCTTTGCCTTTTCATCCTTGAATCAGCGAAGGGTGGGGTCTTGCTTATTTTTGAGATGTCCCCAAGGCATCTTTTTTATAATCCTAATTCCAAGTACTTGGCTTCTTTTTAATGTTAGTCTCTTTAATAACTATGCTCTCTTTTGTCAAACTTTGCAGTACATTTCAGTCTGACAAAGCTGTGAACATCTTATATCTTTTGCCCTGCCATTTTCTCCTGCTTTTTGCCATCAGGTTGGCTAAAAGCCACCATCAGTACCCATGTGACAGAGTAAACACTGGGATGCCTTGAAATGTCCCACACCAGATTAAGTAGGTCTTTTAATCACAGCTTCAGGCAAAGTTCCAGGACAGCAGGCAAAACGCTGATACTTTATTGCCAGAGCATAGCGTGTACTTACCAAAACCAGTTGCCAATTAAATTCCTCTTTCCTATCTAAAAAATTTTGAGCCCAGCCTTTACAATCCACACCCCAATCAGCATTCTTCTCTTTTGAGTACATACTAGAATCTCCCAACAAACTTGGCTCACAGGCTTCTAAAGCTTCTGTAAGCGGCATCTTCAAACCTTTCCAAACTCCTTCCACAAACCATTTCCAAAGATTTCTAAACCACACATTCACTGAAAGTCACAACAATAATCCCACTCTTAGTACCAACTTCTGTCTTAGTTACTTTTTTGTTGCTCAACATCCACAAATTAAGGAAGAAAAGATTTATATTAACTCACAGTTTCAGAAGGTCACACACAGTCTATTTCATCCATGGTGGAAGCACACGACACAGATCTATTCAGAGAAAAGCTCTTCACAGCATAGTAGACAGAAAACCAAGTACAGGTGGAAAGGGGGGGTTAAATGTATACCCTTCTAGGCAGGACATGCCCCAGTAATACACCCCCTCTGATCATGCCCCACCTCTCAACAACATATGGTTCAATAGTTATTTATAAGATTCAAATGCATGAGGCTTTCAGGGGACATTCCTGTTTTCAAAAAAGTAACACAGGCCAAGATACATCATAGTCAAACTTTTGAAAACTAAAAGCAAAGAAAATACACTGAAAATAACTCAAGAAAAATAACATGGTACATATGAAAGGGACAACGTTATGAAGGACCGTAGATTTCTCATTAGAAACAGTGGAGGTCAGAATGTAGTAGCATAGAATTTTCTGAGTGCTTGAAGAAAAGAATTGTCATCTTATGTCTATATCCAATGAAAATATACTTCAGGAATAAAGGTAAAATAAAAAACATATTCACACAACAAAAATTCATAAAATTATCCACTCTGAATTGTTAAAAGGATATCTTCGAACAGAAAATAAATAATATCAAGAGGAAACTTGAAACCTCAGGAAAAAAAGATGAGCACAAATAGTATAAAAATTTGCAGAAGTATTATGGAAAGAAGTAGAAATAATAGCTAAAGTAATAATGGCTTGTATTTTTTCCAAAATTAATGACAGGTACCACACCACAGATCCAATAAATTCAGACAACACAAAGCACTCTAAAGACCATAAAATCCAAAACTCACTATTGTCTTCAAGCTAAAGAAAATGGGGCAAAATTTCTTGAAAATAAAAACAAAGGGTGAAACTCACCTAAACTATACGGGGATGTGAATAGGAATTACATTGTACTTATCAGAAGCCATGAAGGCAAGAAGAGACTTTGATAAAATATTTGAAGTGTTAAAGGAAAAATGAAAATGCTACCTATAATTCTGTATTCAATGAAATTGTGTTTAAAAAGACTCTCAGGCATTTCTATGCAATTACTCTGGGCAATTGTGTGCTTTGGATGCAAGAACTATGAGCTAAAATCCAATGGACTAGCCAAACTGTGTAATACTTCAAGACACAAATGTCTATTGTGTGAGATTTTCCTAAGGGGTCACAATGCAGGAAGGAGGAAGCTATATCCATTCTGACTTTTCAGTTGACTACAAGGTGTCATTGATTCCTAAGTATTGAGGACATTAATAGCCAGGACAATCAGCAGGGCACAGAAGGCTGGGAAGGTAGCAGCAACAACACATAGTCTAAGACATATTATCAACCACCACAGTGGTGGTCTAGCTAATTCAAGAGCCAAAATTCAGATTCAGGGTTCATATAAGCCAGCACCTGGGGACTCCCATAAATACTTTGTCAGGGTCTTTTTTGAAAGAGACGTGCTTAAAATTACTATGTGAGCAGATAGGGAACAGAAACAGGGTCAGTAGATTCCAGCCATAAATCAGATGCGTTAGCACAATGAAACCTGAATACACAAATAACCTTCACACAAGAGTGACTATACTACTATTATTTACTCTTTTGACAACAGCAGGGTTTTTTGGTGCCATTAAATGACTTATATCGAAAACATACTAATTAATATGACAAACTCAGGTGGACAAGTCAATTAAAATCTTCTTTGGTTAATAAACTTTCTTCTCAGTTGGACATGGTGGCTCATGCCTGAAATCTGAGCATTCAGGAGGCTGTTTAAGGAGGATTACTGTGAATCTGAGGCCAGCCTGGACTACATAGTAAGTTTGGGACCAGCCTGGACTACAGAGTGAGACTTTGTCTCAAGAATTAATTAATTGAACTTCCTTCTCAATACATGTTACTGCATTTCCAGAAAACATGCTTCTACTTGGATATATTTAGTGAGCATATTTACTATCAGTTTCATATCAGAACAGATACATTACAAAAGGAATTCCAGAATCATCTCTAAACCTGCATAAAGGAACCCTTAAAACAGAATAAATAACGATGCCAATTGGATGCCAAAAGAGATGTCAATCATCTCATTGGCTGGGTTGTTAAAGACAGGCAAACACACCTCAAGATGTTTTTTGATTAAATCAGTGCCACTTTACTAAAGCCCCATATATTAACCTTTGGACCAACTCTTGAGCTAAAAAGAAAAATGGCCAATGCTTAACCCTTATTGAAAAATTACTATAAACCAGATACCAGTCTAAATAGTTGTACAACATGACATACTCAATCCTCTAAAAGTCCTATTAGGAAGGCACTTTTTAATAATCCCCACTTTGCAACTGAGCAAATTTAAGGCTTAAAATTTTTACAAAGTTAAAGTGTGGCAGAGATGATATTCTAAATCCAAGAAACCTGATGTCAGAGATAAAGCTCTTACCTTAAAGAGCTTCTCCACATACTTAATGTTGGCATGCTGCCTCTGACTTCTCTGTCTCTCAGAGTGGTACACCACCACAGCTTATTCTTCCAGGCAATCCTCATACAACATGGAAACAAAATATACCTGTTCATGAACTTGTCTTACTAGTTCACTCTCTCACGGTGCAAGTAATTAGACTGTATAATTGGAAATCCGTACCCTTTCACCCTAAATGAACTGGAGGGCAGCATAATAATTCAACCAACACCAGTTTAAGGTACCTCAAGTGGCTCATAAGGCCAAAGTGCTGTGTCCCACATCTGGATGCGATCTCCGTGACTAGCTATCAGTAGAACATCCATTTTAAGTTGATTCCCCAACATCAACATGGCTCTCACCAAGTTATCCCCATCCTTTTCTGTGGCCCAAATCTCAGCATCTTTGGGAAATAGCTCGTAACAGATAAATATATCTTGAAAATAGATTTTAACCAACTCCTAAATTGTATTTTCTATTTCCTTTGTTTTGCATCATTTTATATTACATACTTGAGGATCTACCCCTCTTTTTCATTTTCTGTTTTTGTACAGATAGATGTAATTTAGAATCTCCACCCTTCAATTTCTTGCTCCATGTATGACCTTGGGCAAATTACTTGACTGTTTTATGATCCACTTTCCTCGGTTCTAAAATGGGTAGAAAGATCTCTCTTCACAATGAATTTAGTAAACAATCAATCTATACTCGAAAACATTTGGTCAAAAGGTTGCAAAATACACTATTGTTTTATTTAACACCGTGAAAATTTGTATATGTACTGGTTTCCCAAATTGAATATAATTATTATGCATCACAAATGCATACTACTAAAAATAATAGTTATGGATGGAAATTATCAGAAAAATAAACAGTTGAAATAAAAAGTGACGATAAAATAACCTTACAAATCTAAGAGTTAATGTTTTCAGTGGACTGTGGTTTTCAGTTCTTCCAATAACCATTTACAGCTATAATTTTCTTGGCATTCGAAAAGGGCTCAAGCTCAACCAGTCTGCAAACACCTTCTCCAATAACTACACAAGCAATTTCAGGTCTCACAAGCTCACTTCCTAGGATCTACCATTTTAACCAATACATAAACTAAACACTCAGCCTTCTTTAAGACCACTGTGTAAGGCTGTTACTCTCCAAAATTTCCAAAGTGTAGTTATAAATACTAATTAAACTAGACCCTAGAGAATCATTAGTGACCCTTTTAGTTGCTCCGGAGTGCCTCAGAACACGATATTAGTGTGTCTATCATCCTAGGACATTCAGGAATATGAGCGTCCAGACCAGCATATAGAAATGTACTTCCAAAGAAGGAAAAAAGTCAAAGTGAGAAATTATAGAAGGAAATTCAATCCAACAGACAAGTTCTCAGCAAGAAATTAACATATGCTGCATTTGCAAAAAGAATAAAACAACTCAATGCCCCAAATATCCATATTTTAAATTAAACCTTTATTAAATATTGAGATCAGTTGAATTCACATCAATATTGCACATGTCCTGCAATATTGTAATCATACATATTTTATTAACTACATATTCATAGCTTTCTAATAACATTTCCATTTGGACTTCCCGTCATTGGGGCTTATATTAGCATTTAGGCACTTGGATTTCATGAGGAAGGGAAGGAAAAACATAATAACCAAATGTGCTTTCAGCCTCCCTGTCAGCAGGAACTTTAGCATGAGACATATAATTGAAAAAGCACTGCCTGCCTGAAATACTGCATTAGACAAGAAAAAAAAAACAGCAGCACATTGAGAACAAAGAAAAGAAAGTATAACATATTGTTTATCATAGATAATTACAGGTTTTCAATCTTTTGCATCCATTAGTTATCATTTCACCAAATTTCCTGTCTTCATTTTCATAGGAGAAAGAGCTCTGACATTTGCTTCTGCAGAAACATTCATTATCTGGTAGAATGTTGCAATCTAGAGCACAGACACAGTAAGAAGCACAGAGAGGAAACCATCAAGTTACAAACAAATTACTCACAGCGTTCCGTTATTTACTTGCTTAATTTCTGACACTTGCCTTTCAAACTATCTCTTCATTTTGAAGAAACACCGTTTGCATTTAACCTTCACCTTTATTTTCTTCTCAACCATTTTTCAGGTCATGCTTGTCTTAACTTGACCAAGTAGGGCAGGGCAGGGTCACTCCAAAATGTCAGTGCCAAAATAGATTTACAAAAGTGAAGCCAGAGACAGAATAGGACTTGTTTGCTTGGAGCATATAGGCAGACTGCCATGGTATGGCATTTGAGCTAAAAAGTAGAGCTAGAATCAAATGTAGGGTCATCCCCAACAGGGAATGACAGATCCAAGTGAATGAACGGGAAAGTCAACGACCCTAGGTAAAACTGGGGCCAGCACTATTGAAAAGCCTGACAACAAGGGTAAAAACAGACCAATAATTATAGGCACCATTTTCTTGTTATTAGGCACCTTTTGAAGGCCCAGAATTCACCATGCACATATACCTCTCTCAGTGTACAGAGCACAATATCCACACTCATGCATGTAATGAGTGCTTAGAAATTGTCAAAATGTGTTGAAATTTAAGTCTACAATCTTTTATATACAAAATACAAAGGCCTCTGTAAAGATTTTTTTTACAATTCATTTGTTATCAAAATCTGACCTGAACACTTAGTCTTTGATTTCCTTAGAGTGAATATACATTTTTGTGGCCTAAATATTACTATGTTTGGTAATAAAGCACTGCCCCACATTCCTCTCACGATATAAAAGCCACACGTTAGATTATCTTATTAGCATCTGAAAAATTCTCAATTCCAGAACACATTTGGCCCCAAGGACCAAAAGTATTATCTCTAAATGATGGAAACATGCACTTCTTTTGAATTTTTTATCTGCTTTCAACATTTTCTACACAGTAAATATATTGTACATTTTATGATTATAAAAATAACAAAATAATAATTACCTATTTATCATTCATATTTCAGGATAGCTGCCTATTTTTTTGAGACAGGGTCTTGCTCTGTAGCCTAGGCTGACCTCTGTCTCATGGTAATTTTCCTACCTCAGTTTCCCCTGAGTGCTGGCATTACAGATGTGCACCACCACGTCCATCTTGATGTGGTATAGGGGAATCGAACTCACGGCCTTGAGCTTGTTAGGCAAGCACTTTAACCACTGTGCCATTCCTCCAGCCCCTAGCTACCTATCCTTATTCTTTTAACAGTTAATCCATTGCATACAGCTGAAGAGAAAATGTAATTTTTCTAATACTATATTCCAACTAGGGCATTTAACCAAGAGTAACTTTTTTTCAGTTGATTTGTTCTAAATAAGGATGAGATATTATATCTGAATTTTATCATTAATTATATCATTAATGTTCTTTAAGAACAACTTGAAACCTGCCTGCTCTTTAGAAGGAGTCCATGCATTCACCAGCCCCACTTTTAAAACTTCTTTGTCAAGGCATGAGACAATGGACATGTCCTTCAGAGGCCTGAGGGTGTAACTGATATCTGCATGGTTCTTTATTGTCATCTGCCCAACTCAGTGTCTAGAAGGGATGAGTAAAACAGTAGAAAACAATGAATAAGCTAATGACTATTTTGTTTTCGTTCTAGAGCATTAATCTAAAATGATTCTACTTGCAATACTTTAAGGTCAACCTAGAATTCCCCAAATGGCTAGAAGTTTTCAAACAGAAGTGACGATGACTACATGGATAAGAGAATACCAGTAGTTCGAGGCTTTGAAAACCTGGTTCTGCAACCAAATCAAGCCTTAAACATTAGAAATCTATAGGAGAATTGTGGAGCTGGACCTGGCCTGAGATGAGAGAGAGAGAAAGAGAGAGAGAGAGAGAGAGAGAGTAAAATTTGAACTTCAGTTATACCAGTTAGCTTAGATCCAAAGAATCCAGTCCTGAAACAGGAAATACCTGGAATTAATTCATGCAAAACAAAGAGACAAAGAGAAAGAAGGGTCAGAAGAAAATGAGCATTAGTTCTTCTGTCCATTATCTGTGGGACCTCAGCCTGTCAAAAACAGAGTGGGCACACATTCTCCAAGTTCTGTGTAATTAACATGTTGTTGAATCTGTAGTTCATTCACATTCAAATAAAATTTGAACAGTAAAAAAGTAGAGTGACAGAGATAAAAATTAGACTTTTACTTCAGGAGGCTGGATTAAAACAATCTGGAAGAGGATTTAAGATATTGTTTCTCCTCAGAGATAGGGAAAGCTTGCATTCACCCATTCTTACACGTTGGTGGATGAAGAATCAATGAATGTTGTGAGTGATAATGCTTAGAAAAGAAATATATTTCACTGGCCATTGACCACAGGCTGGAGGTCTGTACAACAATCTTTGTAGTATTACAATCTTCTGCACAGAAGTACTGCTCTTTCTGTTCAGGGCATCATGTTTAAGTAGGTGGAGCTGCCACCATGATAAGGAGATATTGGAAAGGTTCTTCCACCAATTCATTCAGTCATTTAAATATTTACATTGAATATAACATATTCCCAAACAGGAGTCTACATTGTTGAGAAAAGAACTGAGTCAAGTGGGAGAGAGGCTTAGAAAAAGGATTGCTCACTTGTGATTTGATCTCAGAATCTAACAGAAGAGAATTACACTGTCCTATTCCTGCTCCCAATTTCACCTCCAGCTGGCACATCCCTATCTTTCCAATGGTAGTACCTCTCCTCATTTGAAAAAAGTCATGGTTCCCACTGCAGCGGTCCTATAAACTGCATCAGTCATCTCCCTCTCGTACTGCAGCAGTTCTCTATCCTCTGATAAAGTAGGATGTGAGAAACTGTAGTAGCTCATCTTAATGTGAACTTGACCAGATCAAGAGTCTCCTGTGTAGGTGACTGGATCCTGGGGGAATGATACTTATCCATAGATTAATCCACTGATGATCACAACTGAATGTGTGCTCTTAGGAAATGGGGCCCAGTTTTAGGAGCCTTTGGAGGGTATGTCCCTCACTGGAACTCTTCGCCTCGACTCTGCTTCCTGGTCACCACGAAGTGAACAGCTTTGCTCCACCACCCCCTTCCACCATGAAATTTCCACTTTGGAACCAGTTAACCATGGACTGAAACCTCTGAAACTCTAAGCCAAAATAAAGCATTTCTTCCTTTCAGGTATGTATGTCAGAAATTTTGCCCCATGAAGGATAGAAGAAAGTTGAATCAGTCTGAGAATCTGTTAGAAATGGAGGAAAGGCTGTCGCACCAAGAGGGGGAAAAAAAAGAATGAAAGCAGCAGGTAGAATTTGAGAACCAGGAAAACAAACTGATTGGTTTAATAGTTTTGCTAATGATTGACTTAACAATATAAGCTAGAGCCAGTAAATCAGCTGGGACAGCAGGATACTTGAGTAAGACGTAGGTACAGGAGAGAGTAGACTGATAGATACAATGGAGGATACTGCAAGCAAGCTACAGCTGCTAAAACTGCATGTAACTGTTCCTATTTCTCTTTATAGTGACCTGCTGTGGTTTAAACACGCGTAGGATCCTCAAAGGTTGCTGTCTTACAGGTTCAGCCTCCTGGGTGGCACCATTAGGAGGTGGTGAAAACTTTAAGAGGCAGAGCCTAATGGGAAGTCCTTAGGGGTGATCCCCAAGGGAACTGTGAAAGCTTGGTCTCTCAGGCTCTCTTTCTCTGCTTCCTGACTCATGGCATAAGCGTGTCATGATATCTGCCAGAGGCCTAACGACAATAGGCTGCCCAATCTTGGACTGGAATGTCCAGAATCATGGTCCAATATTCTCATGATAAGTTAATGCCTCCAAAATGTCACTACAATATTGTGAAGCTAACTAATACATAAGTGCAATACAGAATATCAGTAAATTGCTCTTGCCAAAATCACTTCTGTAGCTAGAAGTCCAGTTGGGACAGAGATTATCAAACAAGAGGAGACACCAGCTGTGGCTCTTGTCCTTCAATGAACTTAGGGCCACAAATAATGTTTATAGAGTGTTTTCTGCACAGAATTAGGTCAAAATCCCTTCTGGCCATATATTTGCACAGTCACAGGAAAATTAATCCACATTTGAAACATGGTTTTTGATCAAATGTTCTCTCTTCCTATTCTCTCTCCACTGTCATTCTCATACAAATACAACTTAAATAGCAACATGTCCATATCTGTCTTAGTTACTTTTTCGTTGCTGTGACTCAATACCCAACACCCACAAACTTAGGAAAGGAAAGGTTGATTTTAGCTCACAGTCTCAAAGGTCACAGTCCATTCAGGGGTGGCCAGCAACAATCGAAGTACATGGCAGAGAGAGAGGTGGAGGCAGCTTCCCCGGACAAACAGGAAGACAAGCTGAGGCTAGTTGAGACTAGTCCCAGAGTCCTCCAGGAGGGAAGGCAGGTGCAGCTTATGTATCCTTTCAGGTCTCCGCCCAGTAACCAGTCCCTCCTGCATCCAGGTGTGGCCAATACACACCATTAATCCTAACTTAACTGCAATCCACCCCCCCAGACCAGACCCCAATCCACCAACATCACATGGTTCCATTAAAATACATGAGACTTTTGGGGGACACTCCAGATCCTAACCACAACATTCCACCCCTGGATCCCAAAAGACTCAAGTCCTTCTCCCCGTGCAAAATGCAGTGAGTCCTTCTCCAAGAGTCACCAAAGTCTTAATAGTTTCAACACTGCTAAAGAAACTCCATAGTCTCCTCTGAGATGTAAGACAAACTTGTAGCTGTGAGCTCCTGTTCAAAGAATTAAGCACTTCCAACATAAAATGGCACAGGGTAAACATTTCCAACATACAATGGCACAGGGTAAACATTTCCAACATAAAATGGCACAGAGTAAACATTTCCATTCCAAAAGGGATGAATAAGGTAATAATAGGCAATAGGACCAGACAATTCCTAAATCCGGCAGGGCAAGGGTTAAATCCTGTAGCTCCATGTCCAGCAACTGGGGTAAACGCTGGTGAGGCATGTTGGGGCCTTTTAGACCACAACACCTTGTAAGCATGTCTTAGTTACTTTTTCGTTGCTGTGACTCAATACCCAACACCCACAAACTTAGCAAAGGAAAGGTTTATTTTAGCTCACAGTCTCGAAGGTCGCAGTCCATTCAGGGGCAGCCAGCAACAATCGAAGTACATGGCAGAGAGAGAGGTGGAGGCAGCTTCCCGGGACATCACAAACAGGAAGGCTGAAGCTAGTTGAGACTAGTCCCCGTCCTCCAGGAAGGCAGGTGCAGCTTATGTATCCTTTCAGTCTCCGCCCAGTAACCAGTGCCTCCTGCATCCAGATGTGGCCACTACACACCGTTAATCCTAACTTAACTGCAATCCACCCCTCCAGACCACACCCCAGTCCACCAACATCACACGGTTCCATTAAACTACAGGAGACTCTTGGGGGACACTCCAGATCCTAACCACAACCCTACCCAAGCTACATCTTTGACAATTGTGTGTTCAGGAGTATCCAAAATAATCTTTGAGGATTATCTAGAAAATATCTCCACCAGAGGCCACTATGTTAGTCTGTTTTATGTGGCTTTAACAAAAGAACCAAATCTGGGTAACTTAAAAAGAAAAAGAGGTTTATCTGGCTGACAATTTGGGTGGCTGGAAAGTCTAGATAGCATGGCATCTGGCATGAGCCTCTCTGGCTGCATTATGATGGAGTAGAGCAGTAGAAACAAAAATATCTGTGTACCGAAGGGTCAAGAAATTGGGTGGCCTCATTTAACAACCCACTATCATGAGAACTATCCTGATCCTAAGAGAACTGTATTATTTCCTTATGAATGTGATGCCCCCACTAATCTAATCAAATCTCATTAGGTCCCATTCTCTTAAAGTTTCCATCACCTCAGTACCACCACACAGGCGACTAGGTTCTAGCACATGCCTCTCTCGGGGACAAAACATACACAAACAATAGCAGCCCATCATTCTTAAGTCAAGGAAACCTCTATATTCCATCTGACCCCGGGTGCAACCTTAATATCTAATTTTAATTAGGTATGTTACAAATGTGAGACGAAATGTGTAAAGGGAGTACAGTGGGAGCTTGTAGGTGACATAAAACAAACACAACCCCTATGATCAAAAACCTTCAGAAAGTTCTCCTCTTCCCAGAAGATCATCTTAATATCACAGAGGACAGTACATTTTGCTGTTTCAATTAGAGAAACGTACCTGACAAGCTATATTTAGAGCATGACGCTGACTTCAAGGAAAGCCTGTCTTAGAAACATGCCTCATCACCACATTTCCCCAGCCCCTCAGTCCTAGCACGAGGGCTTAAAGCAAACTCCAGCATATTCAATCATTTTCAGCTTCATAAAGAAGGAAAAATATCCAGCTAGGTTTGTCTTCATGAGGTGGCACCTTTAAGATACAGTTTAGGGTGTGTTCTCTCTCTCTCTCTCTCTCTCTCTCTCTAAGATCCCTCTGCATCTGATCTGCTCACTGCAATATAACACATGCATAAAACAGTGCAACTGTGTTTGTTTTAATAAGGCCATTCTGAGCAGCTGTTTAATGATCCATCGTGTTAAATGAAAACTACAGGTGTTCCAAATGCAAACCTTATGGCCCAGGGCCCCTCATTACTGCTCTACAATTAGCAGCCAACTGCTCTTAGGCTGCACAAAGAATTGCCGCCATCATCATTACATTATTTCTTAATTTCATTCTCTGCCTAAGTGTCTTTCCCCAAAGGAAAAACCTGCTTGGCATGGGAAAGCATAATAGTGACAGCACTAAGAGGGAAGGGGAACACAAGCTACTCCCTGTCCGAACAAAAGCGGGCCTCGGTTAAGGGCTCTATCTCCTAAGGAATCCTCCATCGTGGCTCCATAGCTGAGCAACGAAGTCTTGCTGAAACTATGGCTACTCATGAGGTGTCCATTAAGCCCTCCTTGTCCATGATTCCCTAAGCTTAATTCTATGCTGAACCAAATTGCCTGAAAGCCAAACTGGACCGATCACTTTGACTTGGAGAGAGCTGACTTTTTCACAGCTACAATTTTAACATTATGACAGCTTTCACTTAGGGTAACTATAATAAGCAGCAAAGGAGGAAGTCTTCTTTATCTCCTGGGAAACTACCACATATAGCATTATCCATCACATTGCTTGTTATGCCTTACATAAAGATGCCTGAGACAACTTTAGTCAGAGCTCAAGAACAAGTTTACCTTTCCACGTCAATGACTACACATCCTTCTACAAAGCTAGTAAGTCTCGGTTTTGGCTGCATATTAGAATCACCTGCTAGTAAACATATTTGTATGCCAGCTCCGTCCCAGACTGGTTACATTTGAATTTCTAGGAATGAGTGCTGAGTTGCAGTTCCAGAGGTCACAATTCACAATGTGCTTGGCTGAACTCCAGAACTATACTCCACTACCCAGAATAAGAACCACTACCCCAGAAAATGAGAGTTTTATAATTCATTGCCTTCAGTTCTTCATTTTGGTTACTAAGAAACTGAAATGAATTGTGCAGAATTGAAGGTTGCTGCTCTGCCAGAATTTCTCAATACAATTTTCTCTCTGAATTCCTCTGGATTAGTAGTTTCACTAATATGTTCACAGTAAGTAACCACATATTCTTTTCTTGGGTGAAATTTAAAGTAAACAAGTAAAATAAGAATTTATTGGAAGATATATGACTCTCTCATAATCATCTCAAACTTAGGGTGACCAAGAATAAACCCTGGTTCCCCAGTACTTGTTCTTCTCCCAAGTCTTGTTGCTCAAATGACATCCTTAATACTTCTACATCTCTTTCATCACACAACTTGCAAGTATCTTTGGTTCTGTTGTTAAAAAAATACATGTAATCTGTTTCTCACCACTTCCATTACTACTGGTCTTTGTGGTAGCCTCAAATAATCCCCAAATCCCTAGGAGTTCCAGAAATGACTATGTCACATGAGAGCTACAGCTCACATACTTTCTGCTAAGCTCCTTTGGAACAAGTTTAGCTCTACACGCCAACTAAAGACCCGAGCTAAAGGCCATATTGTTCTCATGAAGCTCAGGGGTGGCAGAGGCAAACCACTACAATTATATTTAAAGCTCTGCTCTGACTGGATGTAGGTTATATCTTCTCAGGTGTTATTGCTCAACTAAGTCACATGGCTAAATATAAAATTATGGACCCACAGGATGTCTTGGAAGACATGAAAACAAATGATTTGAAACAAATATACAATAATCTCCTCCTATTCATTGCTATCCTAGTTTCCACCCTTCCTTTAATTCTTTGTCCAGTACACCCAGATGATTCTATTAATATCAACAATCATGTAACTTCCTTCTTTAAAACTCTTCAATGGTTTCATATCACATTGAGAATCAACTACAAATGCTTTTTTGGTTTATTTTCATTTTTTTACAGTCTGGCCCCTGTCCCTCTTAGATCGCATCTTATAACACTTTCTTCACAAACTCTGTTCTAGTCACATTTACCCTCAAACATATGGGCCATTTCACTGGCTATCTCCACTACCTGGAATATTCTTCCTCTTGGTCTTCGTAGTCTGATTCCTTCTTGTAAGCCAAAACTAAATGTAAGTGTCACCTCAGAGAAACTCCCCTGATCACCAAACCTAAAGTATCTTCCCACCATCATCATTCCCTATTATATAAACCTACTTATAATCCTATCTCAATTCCGCGAGGACCTCGTAGCACTATCAGAAATATTTTATCCACTACTCATGTCTCTACTCACTCAAATTTAAGTTCTATGAGGACAGTGATCACATCTGCTTCATTCACCTTTTGTATCTATAACAGCTAGAAGAGCATCTGAAAAATAGTAAATATTCAATAAACATGTGTTAAATGACTCACTCACTCCCCAGTCAGTATTTCTTTATCAATGTAAATCTTCAAGTAAATGTAATGATGACAGCACATTCTTCAAAGAAGGGATAAGGGAGTGGACTAGACGTTTTAAGTCTCATCACAGATTAAGAGTCTATGGTTTTCTAGGCAAGCTTCCACCTTTGTACAGCATTCCCCATGTGCAATGACTTCAACAGTCATGATCACGTTTGATCCTCTCAGCAAACCTGTAGAGTTCTCAGGGCAAGATGCTAGATGAGGAAACAGTTTCATACCCTAGATCAGGATACAGAACAGGCAACACGTGAGAAAAATGCCAACTGACCTTTCAAAACAGAAAGTCAGTAGTATGAGCTAAGAAATTTAAGTTCTATACATTTCCCCTCTAGCCTCTAAGACATTTCGGCATTAATGTTGCTGTGTACCAGTCTATCCAGGTTCTATACCATCACATTTAGAGTCAATTATAGATACTTTTTGTTTGATTTGTTTTTAGTTTTTCCTCATAATCCAAACTTCCCTGTCCTATACCTTTCACTCAGCTAGGTGTGGTCAGAGATAACTCTGTGACTGTTGATTGTGACCTTTTCCCAAAACAGTTTCTTCTTCTTGTAAAGGCAAACAACTTCCAGAAATAAATGAGCTAAGACTCTTCAGGCGTTATAATGCATTGAATCAAGTCTGGACCATGGTGAGGGGCATGGCTGACCATTTCTATGTCTACAGGTGAGCAGGGAGAGAAACAGATGGGCCAATTTTACCACTTTACAAAACAACAGTGTTTTCAATATGGTCTCCAATATGGAAGTCTGTTTAGGGACTAAACAGCCAAAGAAATCATTTCAGAATGAAAACAATAAACTCAGTTATGGGCAAGCAGCATGCTTTTTGATTGATAGCATCATTAAAGTGTGAACCAACAAATGAGCCAGAGTTCTGCAGTATGAAACTGTCCTTGGAACAAACTTCAAACAGAGACTGAGCTTGATGAAGCATTCTCAGAACCTTGCCTCTGATGGTTCTTCTGACAGGGTTGGTGCTTGCCCCTGGCCCCTGAAGAAGTCTACCTCACTCTGTGGAAGAACTCCCTTTCTGGCTTTATCTGATCTTTCTAAGAAAGAGGTTAAAGTGAGAGAAGACAAGGAATTCTGCTCACTGTGAAAGTAAGGCCCTAACAGGTTTCACAAAACATTCTCAGTCTTTAACATTGTGCTCAGTTAAATGCTGATACTTAGCACATGGTCCTATTTAGAAAACAAGGCATGCAGAACAATAGCAGACTTTAATAGTCATTAACTCTTGAATCCCCTTACCCTCTACTGCTAGCACCCTGTAGGTAGATCCCAATTTACCTCTTTCAAATAACATTGAGAATTCCCGCTTAAGTTTACCACAGAGTGCATATCTCATGGAATTGGGAAGGCATACATAACCAGAGCGGAAAATTATGTGTAGGTACAAGGAAGTCAAAGTTCAAGGAAATAAAGAAGGGTGATCATGCAAGATGTAGCATGGAAGGTGAGGAGTTTCAACATTTATTTAAAAGAAATTCTAGATTTGGCCAGAGAAACTCAGCTGTTAGTGGTAGGTATGACAGAGGAGATACTTGTGAATCCGAGGTCTAACATTATTCACAGGTCCAATAAGTTATATGCATCTGCAAGAATTTGAGAAGCATCTGCAAATCCCTGTAACTTGTTAATACCATCTTCCCACTGATCCACTGATCCAACCACTATTACACCCTGAAATCATAATTAAAAATATAGCAAGGTTAGTAACTAATCCTTACTGAGTCCTTGTTATAATATGAAAGGATCTATGCTAAGCACATCACAGATTCTTGCTCCACCATCTAGCTTAAGACATTTTAGGTCCCTGGGGGTAACTAACATATTATAAGTTAACTCTGGGTTATATATGTACCCATTATCAATCACTGACATCTGAATATTCATTACATCATATTAATGAAAGGTGATATGCAGAGAAAAAACTTGATGAAATAACTTTCTGGAAGATTCATTTGACAGCTGTGTAGAGAATCAATTAGGATGATAAAAAAATAAATCCAGAGACACACACTCAGGTTAGGCAGCTATTTCTTAGGAAGGTGTATTACCAAATGAAAAAAATGTGTTGTAAGTACTATAAGTTTTAGAAATTTGGAGATTGTGCGTATGGTGTTGTGTGGTATGTGTGTGTTTTACTAAAGAATAAACTCAATCAGGAGGACAATTCTAAGTAGTAAATACACAACTGTGGATATGCCACAAAAGGCTCAGATTAAGTTTTGGAGTTGGCAAAAAAAAGAGGGCTAAATTATCCTGCATAAGAATATTTACAACACATTCATATCCCTCCTGCAAGGACAAGAGCAAAAGGTAAAGAAAAAGGGAGGAGCCACGGCGACAGCAAGGAGGCAGAGCATGTGCAGGAGGCTAGAGCTTGGACTGCAGAAATGGCTCAGGCTTATTAGAGAAATGCAAATCAAAACATCAGTAAGATACCATCTAGTCCCAGAGAGAAGGGCGTATATCAAGGACTCAAACAGCAGTCAATTCTGGGATGCTGGCGAGGCTGTGGGGGAAAGGAAACCTCTTGCACTGCTGGTGGGATTGTAAACTGTTAAAACCACTAGGGAGGGCAGTATGAAAATTCCTCAAAAGGCTGAAAATAAATATTCCTTTTGATCCAGAGATGCCTCTTCTGAGAATCTTCCCAAAAGAATTAAAAACACCATATAAAAGAGAAAACAGATAGGTTTAAGGCATTTGTAAGTAAATGGATGCAACTCGAGACCATCATGCTGAGCGAAGCGAGTCAGACTCAGAAGGTTAAATATCGAACAATTTCTTTAACATGAAAAGCCCAGATTATAGTCATTTCATAGAACTAAACGGAGGAATAATGGGAACTAGTGGGGGAGGAGGAGGATGTGGAAGGGTCGGAAAGGGAGAGGGGAAGGACTTGTAATTTTGCCAGAATATATATATATATGTGTGTGTGCACGCGCATGTGTGCACAAAATGCTCGAGCTCAACGTAAATATCTATTATATATATATATATATATATATATATATATATATATATATATGGAAAAAAGAGATATGTGTATACCCATGTTCATAGCAGTACAACTAACAATAGCTAAAATATGGAAGACACCAAAATACCCATCAACAGACCAATGGATACACAAATTGTGGTATTTATACACAATGGAATACTATGCATCTATAAAGACATACACTTAGAGGCTTTTGTAGGTAAATAGAAGTAAACTAGAGACCATCATGCTCAGTGAAGTGAGTCAGACACAGAAGGTTAATATAAAATGGTTTCTCTAATATGAGCAACCCACCCAGACCGCAGTCATTTCATAAAACTAAATGGGGGGGATAGTGGGACTTGGGGTAGGGAGAGGGAACAGAAAGATCAAAAAGAGGAAGGGGGAGGGTTTGTAAATCTGATGCAAAATATATGTTCACAAAATACTCAAATTCAATGTAAACACTATGTATCATATATATATTAATAAAATGGCTGAAAAAAGAAATTAATACAATGAGAGAATAAAAAGAAATGGCAGAGGCTTTAAAGGACAAAGGTGGCTACCACACCCCTTGAACTTGTTTGCATCTCTATAGTAAAAATCCCTCCATATCCCCAAAGCTTCAGTAAATTCTGTTTTTTAATCAATATTGTATACAATGGAAACAGCATCTACAACGCAATGAGAATATTTTGAAATAAAACAGATTCAGCAATGGCAAGAACTCAGAAGCAGAGGTGAGTCCAATAGCTTTAGCATTCTGGAAATTGACAGTTTGAAGAGGGCTTTGGACTCTGGGCTGAAGATCCTGGCCAATCTCATCAAGAGCTTAAGGATGACGAATGTGGCCCCTAGCTGATATCTTGATTTCATATGTATAGGATTTTCTTACAGTCAATTGCAAAAGCCACAGAACTCAGGGTATTTTCCCATATAATTTGCTATTTTTTTCTTTTTCATTGTTTTATTTTTTCTGTTTTCCCTTTCATTCAAAGCAAAAAATAGTAGATTGTTATTTTAAAAATACAGTTATCCCAATCCCAGCTGGATTGTTTCTGCAAACCTGCAACCTACAAGTGAACTTTATAAAGAAAGAGCCTGATCAAGGTAGAATAATAGTGCAAGCCATGTGCCAGTAACAGGCAGAGAAGCTGCAGCTGTGCTATCAATTAGACCATTCTAATACCCGGTTATGAAGACTGACACTTTGGAAGTAATTAAGTACTAGATATTTTTAGGTAATTGCTGCTGCAGGAACACACAACCTGTGCATTTGAGAAATCGAAAGCTTGATAGTGGCTTCTTTAGAGGCTGCACTATCTTAATTGTCCCTAATAATTTCAACACCTCTGGTGTTTTGTGATTGCCTCAAGCATAGCAATTGGTCAAATGTGAACCAAGGGGGAACAACAGCCTCTTCCTCTTTTGCTAAGTATCATGAAAAGCAGCAGGGGCATATTGGAATATCAGACTAAACCACAATGACAGAAATAGCCCATTGACATGCCAGATTCCCATTAAGAGCATACATTGCTACAGCTAATTTCCTATGGCTGGAAGGGGATTCTAGGAGGTAATAATCGTTCTGTCAAGATGCTGAGATTGTCAAAGATGTCTCCTTCTAACAGAAAAAGAAAAATCTTAGCTGATCATTATTGTAGTTAACATTTGTGTGTCCCTACCACATGGTCAGGCCCTAAGCCATTTATTGTGGAGAAAGAAAAAAATCCAATAACAAAGAAATCACAGCAGCCAGTTCCACATGGGATCATAGAATTATGAAGCTGGAAGCTGCTTCAGAGGGTCTCAACCTAAATGGTACATCAAAAATACCTTGGAAATTTAAAAACTATGATGCCTGGGATTCAACCCTGACCCGTAAAATCCAAATTAGGGGCAGAGGATGTGTCCTATACATCAGTAAATTTCAAATGCATTTAAGTTCCCCCAGACAATTCTAATGTGTGGCCACAATGGGGAATTGTTTATTCATCCAACTTCTTTTATCACAGGTGGGAGATCTGAGGCCACTGAGGAGAAATGCCTCATCCAAGGTCACACAGTGAATGACAATTCTGGACCTAGAATCGAGCCTCTAGATTCTCAGCAAGGCACATTTTCCCTGAATGAAATGCTGCTTCCTCTTAAAGAAACTGAAATGTAAAGAAGAGGAATAAACCAAGGATGAGAATTGAGCCCAAATAGTCTGATTCCACGCTCTGTGCTCATAGCCGCTACCTTGTTCATACTCTAAAAGAAGCCAATCAAGAGGCTCAGGTTTAGTGACCAAAGTTATTAAGACCAACATTTATCTGTTGGCATTCTACAGCAAGGAATGCAGAGAGAGCAGCAGAAGAAATCCATTTAAGCTGGAGCTGGAGATTCAGGTAGGATATACAGAAACTGACTTGCTGGATGGGAACCCAGGGGTTTAGCAAGAATGACGTCAGCGAAGAAACAGCAATGGGAATCCACAAGGTATAAAAAGGCATGTATACATATCAATAAGATGTGGGGGGAAAAAAGGAATCAGTGACAACCTTTTACAAACTAATTTCAAACTTAAAAGAATAGCAGAAAATTTCTGAATATTTTTTATCCAGGTTCAGCACTTTTTTTTACATTTTGCTTCATTTTCACTTCATCTGTCTCCATATTTGATGCTCTTTACATATACACACATACACACACGTGTGTGCATTGACAAGCTTTGTTTGGAGATACACATAGTGGTGAAACTCAGAGGGTATATATGCCCAAACATGTCACATGCATAACTTATTATACAACAAATTGCCACATATTATATAAAATTATGTTTAATATCTTTACATTATTTTATGAATGAAGATAGGTTACATACATCAATTCCTCTACCCCTTAATATTTGAGTTTAGACCTTGAGAAAAAATGATATTCTCTTAGATAAGCACAGAACAGTTATTGTATTCTGGAAACTTAGCATTTGTACTTTACCTTATTATCCCAATAATACATTTTATGATATTTTGTTTCCACCAGTACAAGAACCAACCCAAACTCATGTATTACATTTAGTTCTCATGTCCCTTCAGCATTCCTTGATCTCAACGTTGTTTGATCCGTAAGCCTTCTTTGTCTTTTATAACATTGACATCTTTGAGAAATATAAGCCTGCTATTTTATAGACCATCCCTCAGGTTTTGTCAGACAGATGTTCCCTTATGACTGGATTTAGGCTACAGATTCCAACACCCCCCCAACCCAATTTCATAAAATAATGTGTCCTACTCAGGAGCGTCACACCTGGAGGAAATAATGTCTATCTGTCACATCTGGATTTTGATCATCCACTTGTTCAGTTTTTCCACCATCTATTCTTTCACTTCATAAATTAAAAGCAAACTATGAGAAAACACTTTGAGTCTGTGCATATGCCTAGATT
Source organism: Ctenodactylus gundi (assembly GCA_004027205.1). NCBI lineage: Eukaryota > Metazoa > Chordata > Mammalia > Rodentia > Ctenodactylidae > Ctenodactylus > Ctenodactylus gundi. The sequence goes on from PVKB01000038.1 coordinate 921,220, forward strand.
CTCATCGAAATCCTCCCTGCCAAAGTGGAAATATATTACTGATTCTTTCTAAAGCCATCTGTATGGATGTCAACAAAATTGTGATTTTCCAATTCCACTACTCCCTCTACATGTATTGGTTGGCATTTTATTTTAAGGATGAGGCCTCCTTCCCCCACAACTGATTGTTTATTATTTGTGTGTACCTTAATGGCACCCACAGCTGGCTCTGACATTTACAGTTGGGCTGATTGAAATACTATGGAGGACCCTGCAAAGTTTTTAAGTTTATACAGAAAGGTTTAGGTCTTCGTGAGAGAGAAGCAAGCCGTGAGTCCCAAGCATAGAGGAAAGCAACCAGCAAACCTATAGAAAATCCTGGTGTGTGTTAAACCACACATAATGCCCATCAAATGAAGCTATTTGTGGTAACAAACTAAAAAAGGCCCATGCACAAGCACATCACCATTTGCTTGAAAGCACTGTACCTATTTACATGTAGCATCTCAATTTTCAACTACCAGCTCAGCAAGCATTGTTCCAGGAACCTAGTTTTGTTCAAATAAAATTAAATTCAGCTAAATTCATCATGACAGTTGGATTTCTCACAGCTCCAGAAATAGATATACATTCTTGGGTAGGTTGGCAGAGAATGAAGGATTGGACTGCAGGATGTGGTAATTAATCTGATAAAAATCATTCAGACTGCAGAAAATTAATCCTGCCGAGATTTCAGAGTATGTTAGCAGTTCAGTTAGGGTTTGTGCAAACCACACCAGCCACATTGAGATGCTTTAACAATTAAGATCTGATGAGGCCCAGGGGAGATTTTATTTCATTAGATTTAAAATCAGGACTGCAAATCTAAAGAATGCTCTACAGGCTGTTAGATTTGGAATCAAGTTTAAACAAGTCAAAAGAGGAACATGTGCCCGATTTCTTCACTGAAGCATACACAGGAGGCCTTACATTTTTCTCAAGTGTTTTCAATTGTCCTGTTTTTACCCACCCCCCTCCCAAAACTGGACTCAAATGTGAATCCTTTCAGTCACAGCCAGTGAAGTTTGGAATTACCTTTTGTGAGCAACCTCCTCATAGAGAGGCTCTGAAGCAAGAAAGAAGTTTTATTTTTAGATACTAAAAATAACATTTATGATAAATAAGACCAATATGAACTTGAACTCATGCTATCTTACAAAAGAGTTTCTGTGCTACCTGAAAATATAAAAAGTTATCAAGGAGATATGGTCTGTATGGCTATATGGGAGCATAATGAAATGTTTGGGAAAATCCATATTTTATAGCCTAATAAAACAGTTTTTAGAAGTCCTCATTCTAGATAATTAGAACATAGAACTGACATATATACATTTATGTGTGCGCATATATATATATATATATATATATATATAGAGAGAGAGAGAGAGAGAGAGAGAGAGAGAGAGATTTCTTGACACTATTTTATTAAACTTTGGTTGCATCTGTAAGCCTTTTGGGAAAAGTCACAAATGCTAGTTTTATGGTAATAACTGTAGCTAGTTTGTAGGAAGGATTTGGGTTCCAAAAGCCAGCGGTGAATTTTCTACAACATAATGAGTTAGTCATTCAATTTCTATTCTTCTCACTACCAAAGGCTAACTTCCTGGGTTCTCCCACCATTACAATCTTGAATATTTGGTTGGTAACCAGATTAGCGAGTTCATTGCCTTCTTGGGAGAATTTCGGTTTTGCTTCCTGACAGATCCAGAGCCAAAGAAGCACAGGCTACTGTGCACAAATTACCTACAGGATGCTTTAAACTTTTGACATGTTGGAGACACTAGATTCAAATTTACTATTAAGCTTCTGCAATATTGTTCAATTCCTGAAATGACTTTGTGATCTTTAGAATGATGAGATTTCTCACAGAGCTCTTTGGCCTTGAAACATACTTATTCGCAACATTTGTCATAGGCAGCGACATTTAGCTGCAGCAGAGTAAATAGGTTTAAAACCGTGAGTTCCGCCTGCTGGATGCTTCATCATTACGCGTTGGCATCCTCAAATGCAATAAATGTGGAAATTCGGAATTGAGGGGCTTGATTTCCAGTCTCATTGGCCTCTCTCCCTTTGAATTAATGTGGTGCCATTGAGTTCAGCAAATAAAGCATCTCATGTTAACAGAGAGAAAATATCAACTTTCTTCCTGTGCATATGTGAATTTGGCAAAATATCAGTAAGAAGGCAGTATAAAAGTAAAAAAGATTTAGGCATCGTGAATATGAGAAGGTGAATTTAATGCATAACTAACGCACTGCGGAATTTGCAGTTTTAGCATATTGAGGGATGTAAAACATTAATTGAGTTAAGCTTTGGAAGAAAACCATTTTTCTTGTGATGAAAGAGAAGCAGTACTTTGGATGCTCTTCTCTAAATAAATAGTGCATCTAAATCACGGTATCACCTTCATCTTCATCACTAGCAACAAGGCATTTCTGTTGAAATTTTCTGTTTCCAGGCAGGCAAAACATGGAGAAGGAATTTTACACATTCTTTCATTACTAACTCGAATGATCTGGCCTGGTTCCTGTCCTTTCCCAGTGCACCACTCCTTTCAACTGAAGCCATCTGCAGAGTGACCCACAAGCTCTAGGAACAAATTGCTCCTAATCAAGGAAAGAATTGAAGGAACATTAGTTCAGAGGATTTAGCTGGTGGCCTCTCCCACTTCAACCTTGTTTAGCAAACATAGCTCATTATCCCCTCTCTACTTCCATTTCCCTTTCTTTAAGTTTCAAAACCACCCAACCTGTTTGTCAGTTACTAAGCTTCCACCTCACCAAATAACTTCTTCCCTGTCTGCATAATTCCTGCGTCTAAAATTTGCAGCTCTACTGTCCTCTGCCCTTCCAGGATACTTGCGGCTTTCCTAGATGCCGGCCATCTTCCTGAACGGTTTCCTATACTAGTTTCTTATAGACATAGAGTTGAACTCAGCTGAGTTGGGATTATCTCAACATGCTGGTTTATTTTCCAGTTCCTGATTGATCATGTTCTGGCCCATCCTGCTACCTTTTAACACTTCAAATATCGCTTCATGTACTTACCATTTTGGGCATAATCTGGTTTGTGTAACCACCTGCCTTAGTATTCTGAGGAAAAGTCAATCCCCAACTTTTCCTTCTCTGCCACGCACTGAGTACAGACAGCACTGAAAAGAAAATCTGTGTGTTCACTACTGTAAACCATAGCATCATACAGTGCCTGATATATAATAGGAGTTCAAAGAATGTTGAAAAAGTAAAGCTGAATTATTCTGCTTTACTCTGACTCTGATGCATTCATACTGAAAAAGACATACCAAGAGATTCAGGAAAATTATACTCATAAATGGCACAAATTTATTTCTATAGCAACTAACATGATTTTATCATTATACAAAGTATACATGTACCAAACTATGACACTGTACCCCTTTAATTTGTACAACTATTACAAGTTTTTAAAACTATATCTAAAATCTCTACAGATTATCTAAGGCCAGGGATGACAGCAGGGAAAAAACAAATGAGCTACTCTGCTTGAAAAATGAAAAACTAAGGAAGCAGCAAAAGACTCAAAATCAAGACAAACAATATTTAATGCAAGATATTTTTAAAACCAAAATGCAAGAATACATGATGAACAAAATATCAAAAATTTAAAGAATGGCAGTAACAGTACAGTCCCTAGCTGTGTGGAGTATGAGGCAAATGAAAAAAAATTCAGAAGTACTGATTGGCATCCATAGTATTCCCATGCTTTCTAAAAATGACAGATCCCAAGTAAAAGGCAAAGCTGGCTTGGCACATGAGCAGGTAAATTGAAAAAAAACAGAAAAGTCAAATTATTCTACATAATAAAATGAATAGAGTAGGATAAAGTCTAGGAGAGTACAATAGGGTAGAAAAGTTGGAGCGAAGAACAAAAGAGAAAGGGAAAGACCAGGGAAAATTCACATAGGAAAGGGACTTTGAGGAGCAAACAGGATTAAGTTTCATTCTTTAGTGAGTAGTGCAGTCGTTTTCATCTCCCCTATGAAATATTCAGGTAAATGCATATTTTTTCATAAATGTCAAATGAATTTATTTGGGAGATGAGTAATAGAGTTCTGTGTCTTGTCCCAGGGAAGGTGTAGGGCAAGAGCGGAGGCTGGTCAAGGAAGGAGTCGCCAACCTCTAGCGATGTAATCTCCTAAAAAGTTTTTGAATTCATTTACCTCTCTTCCTCTCCACACAAATCACCTTCCCAGTTCTCCCATTCACTCCCCATGCCACAGCAACTGAGCTTTCTGAAAACCACCTCAACAATTGCTTCATGATTTCTCCCCAGAGTTATCTTTTAACATAGATTATAGTCAATGCCTCAGATACACTACATTTTGTTAAGTTTTGCAAATGGAAAAAAACTAAGTGTAAAAGTAACACATAGGAAAACAGTTACAAGTTCAAGAGCTACATCTCAAAATTAAAGTCACGAAAAGAGAAGGGGGATAAATAGAAGCTAATCAAGAATAAGCTCTGTTTCATTACTCCCAACTACGCCCAAAAATTTAATTGGGTTTATGGTTTATCATTTTCTTACTTGGTTCTGTAGTCCAGTCACCAATAATAGAATATTGAAATAGATATTACATTTCTTAAGTTATGAAGACTGACTCTGGTTATTATATTCAGAGCCAAGAAGAAACATTAATTCTTTAATCAAAATCTTATTTACATTTTTGTGAAATATTCATTTCTCTGCTCCAAACAAGATGGATTACTTTCATTAAAGTTATTAACACCCATTAGTAAAGAATAATGCATTTGAACTTTTCTTATCCTAAGATTGATCACAGGGACACATGGTCCACCAATACTGGTTCTCTTATTTGGATATGAAATGTTCCCCAAAGGCCCATGTGTTAAAGGGTTGGTTCCCAGCTTGGTGATATTGGTAGGTGGTAAAAACTTTAAGAGGTGGGGCCTAGTGGGAAATTTTAGTAATTGGACATGTACCCGCAAGTAGGATTGTGGGGCCCAGTCACTTCCTGTCTCGATCCCTGGCCACGAGATAAAAATTTTGTTCCACTAAATACTTCCAACTTGATATGCTACCTCACCACAGGCCCAAAGAAATGGAGCCAACCATTGCCTGAAACTTCTAAACCTGTGAGCCAAAGTAAGTTCCTCTTCATAAGTTTTTTTTTTTTTTTCTCCCCTCAAGGACTTCTTACGGAAATGAAATGCTGAATAACAAAACTAGCATCCTTGCATCTAAAATCACGTTACCAGGTCTATCCACAACTAACAAAGGGCTATCCTCCTCAACAGAAATACAAATTGAATACAAAAATATGGAGTTTCTGGTTCTTTCTTTTCCTTAGGCTCTTTTGTTGCTATTGGATGTGGAGACTGAAATTCTAGTCCTATGTTGTCCAATATAGTAGCCACTAGCCACCAATGACTATTTACTTTTAACTTAATTATTAAAGATGAGTTAAAATATGCTTCTCGGTCATACTAGTCACATTTCAAGTGCTTTATAGCCACATACAGCTGTTGCTTCTGGGTTAGACAGTGCAGACACAGAACATTACCATCGTCACAAGAAGCTTTATGGAACAAAGCCTCACTAGCACATTACAAAGCACCCACTCTAAGTAATGGGACTCAAATTGAGCTCTAATTCTTCAGCTTCCTCCCTCCCAATATTCTGAAAAGATTTAGATATTGAAATAAATCCCCCACTGCACCTCAGCTTCAGTCAAAGTGGAAGTTCTGACAGTTTCATTACTACCTTATCAAGTCACTTCGTGATTTTTAAAAAATTATTATTCTAAAAACCCATTTATCTAGGCCAGATTTAGTAGCGGTTTGAAGTCTATTCACTTAATAGAAACTGACTTCCAGCACATGATTCCTGGATTCTTTGCCCCATAATGTACTCTGTACCCAGCAGTGCTCACAGTTGTGTCCTTTCCAAGAAAGCTTCCTTGCAACAGCTGCATTCACAGACCCATTTAAAATCATGTTCCAGCATTTGCTTTATGTTTTTACAGTCACAGGAAATTGCTTCTTTCACTTGAGTTTCATTTCTTTCCTTTTTTTATCTTTTTAAGAAAGACTGCCTACTATAGCAATAAAGCCCTCACGCACTCTGCAGCTAGATAGATAATTGAAGGAGAAACACGACAGGCATATTGCTGTATCAGTAATACACTGTCCTTCACAGACAAAGGGCTCAGCTACCGACCCACCTCCACTAAAGTGCAGGCCTTGAACTCTGTCTCTCAAAGTGAGAATGGGTTTGACTTAATCCATCTGATAATGATCATTCCTGTAACTGCTGCCTAGTGCTAGGGGGCCATCTGTGGCCAGATTGGGGCTCAATCTGTGACCAGAGCCAGAACTCACTTTGACTAGAGTTAGGAAACAGTTTTGTGGTCAGATCAGAGCTCAACAGTATCTGATGCTAATGGCCAAAAAATCCGTAAGGATTAGCAATTACTAGCTATGTTTTCTAGCCCTTAACCTAGCAAGACACAGATAATAAAATGTTTTTGACAGAAATATGCTTTCTCCTGTAGCCAACGGAGAGTGCATTTCTTGAGGCATGCATGCTGTCAGTCTCCCATCTCATACCTATAGCACAGACATCATTTATCGGTCATGGCCTTCTTTCTTGCTGTGTTCAGATAAGGCCCCAAATGACTTCTCACCACAGTGCCCTATGTGGCCACTAGCATTCAATCAGAATTGGCCCAAAAGATTAAACCTATTTATCATCTTTGCTCCAGAGAGGCCAAGAACCACGCAGCAGATTACTCCTTGAAAGAATATTGTTATGATTCTGACCATTTTTTGAGGTCACAGGAAGGTAAGGAACAATCAACTAAAGGACATGACCTGAGACAAATCAAAATATGTGTGCAAGCACTCCCCTGACTCAAAGGTGAAGAGTTGGCACAAGCAGCCTAAAGAGGAACAGGGGAAAGGCAGGAAAATGATACTGGCGGGCTACTTTCTCTAGTCCTAATGTGCTTGCTCTCTGTAATAATAAGGTTTTGTACCAGTTGGGTAGACACATTTGCCTCTTTCTACTTTTGGCTGCCTGTGGCACTGAATAATTTTAGCCTCCTTGTTCCAATGACCCGCCATGAAAACTTTGAAAACACTTATTTTATCGCCCCTTAAAAATACCAACAGGAGTCAGTCAGTCCAAGGACAGCAGTACTGCCCTTTTCTGGCAATGCCTTTCATTCTCTGGAAACCACCTTCCTGAGCTGGCTCTTCTCCATTTCAGGATGACATTTCCTTATTCGACTTATTTTGTTTGCAGACACTTTGTTCACAATTCTTCCAAAAGCTTTCAGTTTGTCACATTTGAGAATAGGTTGCAGCTCCCGTGTTAAGCACTCAAACTTTCTCCAAAAATAATCTCCCTAAATTTTCATTGTTGGAATTATCCTTAAAATGTATTAATCCTGGCATGCATTCACGAACATCTGTTGAGTGCCAGGATAAAGTGTGCTATGTACAGCATAGTTCCCACATCTACATGGTCTTCATTGTGTTACATCAAAAATACCTCTGGGGTATAGCTCCGTGGTTAAAGCAATTACCTCACAATTCCCCAGCTGAGTGTGGTGATGCATGCCTATAATACCAGCACTGAACAGGCTGACATAGGAGGATTCCCATGAGTGTGCGGCCAGCCTGAGCTACATGATGAGTTCAGGATCAGTGTTGGCTATAGAATGAGACTTGATTCCTTCTGTCCTGTTGGCCCTGGGTGGGTGTGGGGGGTGGGTGGGTGGGGTGTGTGTGTGTTTTACTTTCTTGTTTGCTTACTTGGTTGCTTGTTTGTTTTGAAAAAGAGTCTTATTATGTAGTCCACACTGCTCTGGAACTATGTAATCATGGCTGACCTTGAGCTCAAGACTCTCCCGTTTCAGCCTTCCAAGTTTGGGGAGTATTTGCATGCACCACCATGCCCAGCTGGCCTCGGTCTTTGTACCTTACAAAAAGAAGAAAAATCTGTTCTTTTTAACACATCTCCACCTTGCAAATGTCTAAGGACAATTGTCATGACCATCGCTTTGTCTTCCCTTCTCCAAACTAATCAATCCCTGTTCCTAAAGCTTTTAGCCATCTTAGTCATCCTTTTGTGAATGTGCTTTGCTTTGTGACTCTCTCTTACCACATCTTAGAACTGAATACTTTTTAAGTTTATCTTGCTCAGAGCTGATTGAGGCAAAGCTGCTACTGATAGAAGAAACACGTGTATTGGTTTCTAAGCTTCCTTTGCTTTTCTTCAAAGATCAGCTCACGCTTCTGACCCACTGAGCTTACTCACGTGTTTGATTCCTCCTCATGATCACTACATCCAATCTGTCAGATCGTCCTTTGAAATGATTCTTGAGCCTTTCACTTTTGTCCATTATAATAACCCTTACCCATAACTCAAGTACTAATCATCTCTTGCCTGAATTATAATAATCTCAATTAGTCTTCCCAACTCTATTCTTCCTTTATCAGTTCATCTGCTGCCCAGCTAGAACTTCTTTAACACATCATTTTATTGGTGGTTTAATATAATCACGCAGGACTTGGACGTTGGTGTCAGATTTTTGAGTTCAAACTTCACCTCTACTATTTATGAGCTCTATGAGCTTGGGAAAAAATGCCATTTAAACTCACAGGGCCTTATTTTATTCATTTTTCAAGTAAGGCTAAAATGGTACCTATTTTACAGAATGCATTAACTGAGTTATCACATGTGAGATGGCCTTGGGCTTGGTCCATAGTAAATACATTTGTTTTCACTCTGCTGATCAAATATTGCCAATGTTTTCTGCTGCCTATACGAAAACTGAAATACTTTTTACCTGATATATAAAACCCTATATAATCTAAACCCAAACTATTATAAATCAGCTAGGTTGTTTTGGACAAGTTACATGTATCTTTACTTATAAAATGAGGGAGAAGATTAAACCAGGGTCCCCACCCTTTTTTGCACCAGGGCCCAGTTTCATAGAACACAGTTTTTGTACATTATGTGGACAGGGATGAGGGATGGCTCTAGCGTCACTGCCTGAGCTCCACGTCACCTTATCTGCCATTGAATTCTCATATAAGGCATGAAAATCTAGACCCATCACATGCACAGTTCGTAAAGGGCCCCATGCTTCTATGAGAAGCTGGTGCCAATGCTGATCTGAGAGGAGGCAGGGCTCAGGCAGCAGTGAGAGTTATGGGGAGTGGTGGGAAGTACAGATAAAGCCTCACACACTCACCTACTTGTCACTTTAGCTGTGCAGCCCAGATTCCAACATGCTGTGGATCTAGTACTCTTTAATGACCTGCGGGTTGGGACTCCTGAATTAAAATACCTCCAGTGTCCCTTAAAATTCAGACATTCTATGATTCAACCTTTCTAATCATTTGCCCCTCCTATCCAACTAAACTAATCATGGTTCTCTGAATTTTTTTAAAGCATGTTTTTCTAGCATCCATGTGTTACTACTCCTGCATTTTCTCCACCAGACACCTCCCTCCTCACTTCAGCTCAAGCGCCATGTTTTCCATTAATCTTGCAATCAAAAAGGATCATTCTGTCCTCTGAAATTCCCAGGATAGAAAGCTCCCTTGGCTCCTGCGATACTGAGCACATCCTGTCCTTTGGCCACATACCTTGTAGCCCCCACAGGCAAAGAAGCTTTCATCCTCAGCAGTGTCTTCAGCTCAATTCGTCTGTCCCAGTGCTTCCAATGTAGTGAAATAGTAAATTATTTGTTGTTAAGGATAAATGGAAAATGAACCCTTACTTACATGTGATAGAGTCTGTATCTTCAACTGATTTCTTTGGTGTATATCCTTAAAAAAGTGTTCAGTAGGGGCTGGAGAAATGGCTCAGTGATTAAAGTGCTTGCCTAGCAAGCACTAAGTATCCGAGTTAGATTTCCCAGCACCACATAAACTGGGCGTGGTGATGCATGCCTGGCAGTCCGAGCAATCCGGAAGCTGAGACAGGAGGACTGTCATTAGTCCAAGGCCAGCCTGGGCTCCATAGTGAGTTCAGGACCAGACTGGACTACAGAGTAAGACCCTGTCTCAAAATAAATAAATAAATAAATAATAAAAAAAGAAATATTCAGTAAATCAGCAAATACCCACCCTGCTCACTCTGAGCACTACCTGGACACAGTTTACTCTTTTGGAAATTTCTGTATAAATTATTACACAAAAACATTTTTAAAATTGTCTCCAAAAAGTTAATATATTAGAGCAGTTATAAAGTTAAGGAATTGTAACTATAATGGCTAGAGACAGCTGGAGTCTAGGGAATTTAATGAGAGAACTTGACCAAATGAAAGGAGTATCAGGCATGCTCAAGACATTAGCCCAGGTATTCCATGAAGGCTTTATGGGACAAACTCTTTACATGTGATAACCTCTTCAAATGTCAAAATAGTTGAGGTTAATTGCATGTCCCTGCACACAAAAAGGAAGTAAAATGAAGAGCACAACCCAAAGATTTCTTTACACAAACTTCTCCGCCCTACCTGCCAGCGTGTCTGGCACAGATTTGAAATCTTCACTTTTTTTAATCAACCAAAAGAGTTGCATGTAGATATTACGAACCATATGTTGTTTTGAAATATGTATACATTTTAAATGGATAAATAAAGCTGATTAACACTGGCATGATGTCACACACTTCCTAATTTTTATGGTGAGGACAGTTAGTTGGAATATACTCTTGGTCATTTTCAAGCATTCAACACATTGCTATTAACTGTCACCGAATTATATGGCAGGGTAAATTATTCATCCCATTGAACAGAACTGTTGTATCCTTTTACCAAAATTTCTTCTATGCCTCACCTCCAGCTCCTGGTAACCATGATTCTACTGTCTACTTTCATGAATTTAACTCCTTTAGAATCCACATGTAAGGGCTGGAGGAACAGCACAGCAGTTAGAGTGCTGGCCTAGCAAGCCCAAGGCTCTGGGTTCGATTCCCCAGCACCACATAAGCCACATGTGGCAGCACTCACCTGTCATCCCAGCCCTTGGGAGACTGAGGCAGGAGAATGTGTGTTCAAGACCCTCCAGAAGAATCCACATGTGAGATTATGTGATAATTGCCTGTGTCTAATTTATTTCCCTTAGCACAATGTCCTAAGGCTCATCCATATTGTTTCAAATTATAGGAGTTCCTTCTTCTTGAAGACTGAATAATAATATTATCCATCTTCTCTATGTGTGTTTGTGTGTGTTACGTTTTCATTATCCAGTAATCTACTAAGGGACACTCAGATTGTTTCCATATCTTGTCTATTGTGAATCATATAATAAACACGAGCATGCAGATACTGATTTTATTTCCTTTGGGTATTTGTGAGACTGCTGAATAATGTGACAGTTCTAGTCTTTAATTTTTGAGAAATCACCATGCTGCTTTTCATAATGGCAGGACGTACACTCCCGCCAACAGTGAACAAGCATTCCCTCTTGTCCACAATCTCATCAATACTTGTCCTTTTCATCTGCTGGCTACTACCCACCCACTCTAGCAGATGTGAGGTGCTATATTATGATAATTTGAACTTGCGTTTCCCTGACTAGATAAGATCCTGAGCATTTTCTTACACACTTATTGGTGAGTGATAAGCCATATACATACATACATACATTATATATATAATATATATATATATATATATATATATATATATATATATATAATGTTGGTGCTTATCATTTTTACATTTTTGAATTTCCATGTGATATTTTCATACATGCATATAACATATATTTTAAAAAATATCTATTTAGGTCCTTTGCCCTTTAGGGTTATTTTCCTAAAATTAACATATTTGAGTTTCTTATATATTTTGGATATTAACCCCTTATCACATTTATGTTTTCCAAATATTATCTCCCATTCTGCAAGTTGTCATTTCACTCTTTGCTTGTTTATCGTGCTATACGGAATCTTTTCAGTTTAATATAATACCATTTTTCTATTTTCACTTTTTTCTTACCTTTTGAGACCATATCTAGAAAGTCATTACCCAGAACTCACTGTCATGAACATTTTCTTTTATGTTTTCTTCTAGTAGTTTTACGATTTCAGGTCTTAGGTTTAAGGCTTTAATGTATCTTGAGCTGATGTCTGTAGTTAGTAAGGTAAGGTAAACTTTCATTATTCTACATATGGATATTCCATTTTCCCAATAATGCTTATTGGCAAAACTATCTTTTTCTCCTTGTGTGTTTTTTAAACCTTCATCAAAAATCAACTAATAAGTGTATGAATTTAAGAAATCGTCTCCATTACTCATTTTCCTTATGATGATACCACAGGCCTCAGTTTTCCAACTGGGCATTGCAACATAAAAAAAGGAGGAAGGAAGAGTATTGTCGATAGCGAAGTATAAACTACTGAAGCCACAATTTTGTCAGTGAGTAGACATGTTGTAGGTGGTGGGAGTTTTAAGGAAACTCCCAGAAGTTGCCATGAAAACCAATGCCTTTGGTTTAACCCCATTGTTAAAAAAGGAAAGCACCACAACACCTCATGTGCCACGCCTCGAAGTGGAACATCCAATGAGCTGAGACCTTTCTTCTACACTCATTGTTAACAGTTTGAAGTTATAATGCTTTCAGTTTATTAATCAGTTCTCAGTCACTTTGTGTTCTTCAAAGCACTTTTCTTTCCCATTACTAAAATTTCATTAGCAATTAATTCTCTTTCTGAATTTACAAATCTCAGCCCACTAAAGTGTATCTGTTTCTACCTTGGTGTATAGGGTCTTTTCAAAAGTAAAGTGGACATTAGCAGTCTCTGCTTTTAGTCCTCAATCCACTGAAACTTAAATCTGTTTATGATGGAGGTCACCTGTGTCTTCTCTATTTCTAATTCACTACAAAGTTAGCAAGCATTTCCAGGTGTCTGCTATGTACAAGTTGCCTTTCTAAGCGCTTCGCGAATACTACTGGGTTAGAGAATATAGACAGGAAATAATGTTTGAGGAAAACTATCATTCACAAACATTTTTAGTGTGCTTCCATAAGTCACTGATGCATTTGACACTGTTGTATACTATTTGTCTTACTTTTTTTGTTGCTGTGGCTCAATACCCAACACCCACAAATTTAGGAAAGGTTTGTTTTAGCTCACAGTTTCATATGGTCACAATCCATTCAGGGGTGGCAAGCAGCAATCAGAGTACAGGATAGAGGCAGAAATGGAGGCAGCTTCTCAGGACATCACAAATAGGAAGACAAGCTGAGACCAGTTGAGACTAGTCCCAGTCCTCCAGGAAGGCAGGTGCAGCTTATGTATCCTTTCAGGTCTCCGCCCAGTAATTAGTCCCTCCTGCATCCAGGTGTGGCCACTACACACCGTTAATCCTAACTCACATGCCTTTAGTCTTAACTAATCCACCCCTCCAGACCAGACCCCAATCCACCAACATCACATGGTTCCATAGACAATCCACAACATCAAGAAACATGAGACTTTTGGGGAACACTCCAGATCCTAACCACAACACTATTCCAATGGAACATGTCTATAATCCAAGCTATTCTGGAGGCCGAGTCAGGAGGATCACAAACTCGAGGACAACAAGGCAACTTAGCATATCTTATCTCAAAATAAAAAAAAAAGTTCTGAAAAATATACCTCAGTGGTAAAGCACTAGCGTGGCATGTCTTTAAAGTATTTTCATACACTTTTTAAATTTTTAAGTCATTTTCTTTTTAATTTTTAATACATTTAATTGTACGTGCTAATGGGGTTAAGCACAATACTTCCATACTTGTATACAGTGTACATTTATTAAATCCAACCTCCTTTCCCCCCCACATCCTCTTACTCTTTCCAATATTTAAAAATCGCTATTATTTTCAGATCAGCTTTTTTTTAGCTTTCACATAGGAGAAAGAACATTCAGTATCTGACTTTTGTGTCTGACTTTTCTTACCGTATCTTCCAATTTCATCCATTTTGCTGCAAATAAAAGGATTTTTTCATTTTTGTTGCTAAATAATACTCCAGTGTATCTGCCATTTTTTTTTTAGTATTTTTATTTATGTTTCAAACAGTAGAAATATTGTCAGTCACTACCTGGAGCACTCAACATGAGTCATTTTCCTTATTTAATCTTCATTTAAAAAACCCTGTGAGCTAAGCACTACTTATCCGTACTTGACACATTAGCAAAGCAACATATAGAGAAAGCAGTAACTTCCCAACCATTGGATAACCAATAAATGGTAGAACCAACAGTCACACTCAAAGGTGCCTGGCTCCAGAGACAGTGATGTTTCACAAATATGATCCACACACACACGCACACACATATAAAATCAAAATATACTTACATTTTATAACTGATCTTTTTACTCAGTAAATATTGTAAAAATTTTGTCAGTAAATACAGTTCTACATTATCATTATAAAAGCATCCTTAGTGCTCCATTATAAGTCTACATTAACATTTCTTTAATCTCGTATTGAGAAATTTTGGTTGTGTCTAGTTTTCCACAACTTTTAAAATATTTTTATTGACATATAATTATGTATTTTACAGATTATAGTCTGACGTTTGATTTTTCTATGCAATGGCTTATCAAATTAGGATAATTAACATTTCTACCTTCTTAAAAATTAGTCATTTCTATGAGTTAAGAATCTTGAAACTTTTCTAGTTGTTTCCAGGTATATTATACAGTTTGCAAACTATAGCTAATCTACTGTTCTATAGAACATCAGAAAACCTTGCATATACATGTGTCTTCATGTACATGTGCTTCTATTTTCTCAGAATAAAATCCCAAAAGCCTAATGATAGTTCGGGTATATATGACAAGAGTGATCTGAAAAATAACATTTGAAGAAATTCTCCAAGAGAAAAAGACTAGCCAACGAATTCACAAAACCAAATTCAAATACAGATGTGTTTAATGGACAGCAAAGAAAGGTCAAAAGCAAAGTAGGAAAAAAAATCAAAGAAAATGTAAGTGATAATTAGAGAATCACAGAGATAAATGAAGAAAAGAAGTTAAACCAAAACCAAAGGCAGGATCTTGGACATCTGACAGTGAGAAAGAAGAATATTTGCTGGTAGTGGCCTTATATCAATTGCACAGGTTGGTAGTGCAAAAGAGAATTTGGATCTCAGAATTCTTTTCAGAATTGTTTTAGAAGAAAAGCAAAGGGAGGGGCCGTGATCTTACGTTGAGGTGCCAAAGAGAGAGAGACAGGAGACAGAGGAGCTGACATGACAGCTCCAGAAGGAAGCAGCAGGATCCAGTTGTTGACGAACAGAAATATTCTCAGCCCTGCTGGCTTTACTGCCGAGTTCAACAAGACTTTGGAGGACAGCAGCCTCAGCAAAGCCCTGAAGGCTGCTGTTTTCAGTGGTACCTGAGAGGAAGGGGAAATGGTCATCAAAGTGACACGTGGAATCCAGCTACTGAGGTGCTCAGGCTGGCAGAAGGCACACGTTTTGAGGTTCTACAACAGCAATGAAGGATGAGCAGTATCTGACTGAAAAGTACTAGGATCTCTTTGAAATTCGTTCAGTGTTAAAAGCTGTAAAATATGCCTGGATCAAGAAAACACTTTGGTATATGATTTTATCCCAAACTCTCACAGAGAGATAAAACGCCAGATGCATTGAGGAAATTGAAGAAGATACCACAGAGCCATGGGTGGGTAAGGGAAGAAATATCAAAAGGCTCTCATTGTGTGCAGCTGCCACACCTCTCTTGTGGAAACTGATGCTATCCTCGAGAGAAGCAGACTATAAAGGTGAAAAGGGGTTGGGTTGTGTGGAGCTAGTTATATAATCTTCAAATAAAATCACTATGGCAATATTCGCACAAGGCCAGGAAACTCAAGTAAGACAAAGTTTAAAGATAAATATAGAAGCCAAAGAGAAATAAGCTAGAAACAAAATTCTGTACATGGTGAGAATTCTTGTTACCTATTTTGCAGAGAAAGGAGACACAGGAAGAATTTGAGAAGTGAAAATAAATCTCAGCAAAAAATTAATATTGAGAATTTGGAAGCAATGAGATGGAGCGAGCATTTTTAGTGCATCATCATCCCAATGGTAGTCACCGAGGTCAACTGTCTGGAATAGGAGGTCCCACGTGCTACAAGCTTTCATTTCAGTGTCTGGAACACAGCTAGGTGTGATCAAGGTAGACTCATTGGAAGAATTAATATAGTGCAGGGGGACAATTAGGTTTCTGTACTACACAAGCCTCAGCCTGCATCTCCACTATGAAATTTACAAGCTACATGGCCTGAGACAAGTTTTCTTATCTTTCTGATATTTAGCTTTTCATGTGTCAAACATGAATGTTAACAGCATCTACCACAATGAGGCTAATGTGAGGAAATAATGAAATAATACTCTAAAGGGTTCCTTGAATGCAGAGCTGTCATGAAAAATACCAGAATTGAAGGAGTAATCATCTTTCAGCGAAGGGATTTGAAACATTATTTTGTCTAATTATTTTATGTCATGAATGGACTTTTAAAATAATGTCTTATTTTGCAGTAGCTCAAGACTCACAATAAGTTGCAGAAACGGCTCAGTTTCGCTGTACTTTTCTTCTGTGCCCATCTAACATGAATGTCTTACATGGTCACAGTACATTGTCAGAACTGGGAAACGGGTATATTCCTGTTAGCTCGGGTACAGACTTTATTTGAAGTTCATCCATTTTTTTGCATATGCTTTATGGTTTACAGCTCTAGGAAAATGTGATCACGTGTGTAGGCTTACGTAACTACCGCCATAACCAAGTTACAGAACTGTTGGACATTTTATAATATATACATATTTCATTGCTCCTTAGAAAAAAATCAACGTATATTATGAATTTATAATATTTGCCTACTCTATTGAATTTCCTTCAATGGGTAGGAGGTTTACTGGGAGGGAAAGATATGTGGTTGTCAATACAGAATTCTGGCAAGTACTGACAGCAGTCGAGAGACGTTACTAATTAAAGGGCATTTGGTTAAGAGACTGTTTTGTTTTGTTCTCCCCCCCACTCTTTGCTTTTCAAGTTCAGTCTCTCACATACAAATCCTACAGTAACCAAATCTTAACCTGCCTTTCCATGGAAAAAAATGAAAAATCAAAAGAACAGGAGCAAAGAGGGTTGGACATGCCTGGCTTCATCGGCTGTGTTGAGTGAAAAAGAATTATTCTGATCTGCATAAAAATATAATATAGATATGATTTTAGGTAACAAAATTCCATTATATTTTATATTAGGATACAGGGTGATCTTGGAGATGCCTGTGTCAGTCTAGACTTGCTAAGCAAGGAGCTTCTTATAAATGCAGAATCTCAAGCCTCGTTCAGAACCGTTGAATCAAAATCTCCAACCGTCTTGGCGATCCTTATGCAATCTAACATTTGAGATGTGTTGCGCTAAGATACATTAACATTACAAATGGGAATAGAGACTTTAAGCAGATTTATTTCCTCAGCAGCATTACAGGAACCAACAAGGCTAATGATAACAGGAAAAGAGAGATCAGCTGACAAAAGAACTCAAGAATTTTTTAGAAGACAGAAAGTAGATGAGTTATTAGTCACTAATTCAGCAGAGCAGCTCATGACCTAAAATGTGAACAGAGGATAAGAATATTAAAAGGCTCTACATGAAGCTGTAACATTGAAATCTTACAGCATCTAAGAGAAAAAAGAAGATTCTAATCCCTACACAAAGAAAGGAGGAGTAATACATTTAAAGGAAGAATCAAAACGCCATTGAAAAGATTTCCTCAAAACTTTTTGTTTTGAAATTTTTGAACCTACAGAATGGAAAAACTAGTAAAAGTAATGTCCATATTCCACTTACCTAGATTCACCAATTGCTAATATTTTGCCACATTTGTTTCATTTTAGTAGGCAGGTGGGGTATGTTGTGAGTTCACCCTAAGAGAATAAGGAAAGTTCCAGAATGATATTCATAAAATAGGTCAAGTGGGTAACCAGCCCAGACGAGGAAAAAAAAAAAAAATCAAAGGATGTTTTAAAAAGAAAATGTTGAGGTAATATAATAGCTGAGCTAATATAACAAAATGTTAGAGATTTAAAAACGACAGATATAGGCCATATTTTATGGAGCAATTTGGAAAAAACTGAGAATATTATTTTCATTATTGTAATAACACTCATTCCAATTTAACAAAAAGCAATGATGTGCTTATATTTGAGGATAAAGAAAACAAGGCAAAACATATGAGAAAGTTAAAACTTTATCTCCCACTACAAAAAAATCAATAGATATCAAGTTTTTAGATCAATAAGTAGCAGAGCAAGCATGTTGTTTTGAAACATGGGAGCGACTAAAGGAGAAGACAGCTAAAAATGCTGAACGTAGTTGCTTCCAAAGACGGGAGCACGTGAGACAGGGGCAGTGACGGCAGCTTCTTTCTAGGTCCCTTGGATTTTCAAATTATGTGAATGCAACAATTTGATAGAAACAAAATATCATGTGACTTCCACCTCTTGGAAGATGGAATGGAAATCTTTTTGCACATTCTCCTCACTAAGTACAATGAAACACCCTAAAAGGTATGTATAAAATACATATAAGACTTTTGAAGTCAGAGACAAGCCACACCTGTTAGGGACCTTTGGAGCTAAGACACAACACCGTGGTAAGTTGCTCGAGTTTTCTATTTAGCTCTTACATCCCAGACTTGGAGATGAAGAAGCTGGCAACCCAGAAACATCAGTGGGTACAGACAAAAAAAAAAAAAAAGCACTGTCTTAGTTACTTTTTCATTGCTGTGACTCAATACCCAACACCCACAAACTTAGGAAAGGAAAGGTTGATTTTAGGTCACAGTCTCCGAAGGTCACAGTCCATTCAGGGGTGGCCAGCAACAATCGAAGTACATGGCAGAGAGAGAGAGGTGGAGGCAGCTTCCCCAGACAAACAGGAAGACAAGCTGAGGCTAGTTGAGACTAGTCCCTGTCCTCCACGAAGGCAGGTGTAGCTTATGTATCCTTTCATTAATCCTAACTTAACTGCAGTCCACTCCTCCAGACCAAACCCCAATCCACCAACATCACATGGTTCCATTAAAATACATGAGACTTTTGGGGGACACTCCAGATCCTAACCACAACATTCCAGCCCTGGACCCCAAAAGACTCATGTCCTTCTCCCCATGCAAAATGCAGTTTAGTCCTTCTCCAAGAGTCACCAAAGTCTTAACAGTTTCAACACTGCTAAAGAAACTCCATAGTCTCCTCTGAGATGTAAGACAAACTTGTAGCTGTGAGCTCCTGTTCAAACCAAAGAATTAAGCACTTCCAACATAAAACAGCACAGGGTAAACATTTCCAACATAAAACGGCACAGGGTAAACATTTTCATTTCAAAAGGGATGAATAAGCTAATAATAGGCAATAGGACCAGAACAATTCCTAAACCCGGCAGGGCAAGGGTAAAATCCTGTAGCTCCATGTCCAGCAACTGGGGTAAATGCTGGTGAGGCATGTTGTGGTCTTTTAGACCACAACACCTTATAAGCATGTCTTACTTTTTCGTTGCTATGACTCAATACCCGACACCCACAAATTTAGGAAAGGAAAAGATTATTTCAGCTCACAGTTTCGAAGGTCACAGTCCATTCAGAGGTGGCCAGCAACAGTCGAAGTACATGGCAGAGAGAGAGTTGGAGGCAGCTTCCCCAGACAAACAGGAAGACAAACGGAGGCTAGTTGAGACTAGTCCCAGAGTCCTCCAGGAGGGAAGGCAGGTGTAGCTTATGTATCCTCTCAAGTCTCCGCCCAGTAACCAGTCCCTCCTGCATCCAGGTGTGGCCAATACACACCATTAATCCTAACTTAACTGCAATCCACCCCTCCAGACCAGACCCCAATCCACCAATATCACATGGTTCCATTAAAATACATGAGACTTTTGGGGGACACTCCAGATCCTAACCACAACATTCCAGCCCTGGACCCCAAAAGACTCATGTCCTTCTCCCCATGCAAAAAGCAGTTAGTCCTTCTCCAAGAGTCACCAAAGTCTTAACAGTTTCAACACTACTAAAGAAAGTCCATAGTCTCCTCTGAGATGTAAGACAAACTTTTAGCTGTGAGCTCCTGTTCAAACCAGAGTTAAGCACTTCCAACATACAATGGCACAGGGTAAACATTTCCATTCCAAAAGGGATGAGGTAATAAAAGGCAATAGGACCAGAACAATTCCTAAATCTGGCAGGGCAAGTGTTAAATCCTGTAGCTCCAAGTCCAGCAACTGGGGTAAATGCTGGTGAGGCATGAACTCCAAGGGGCTTGGGTGGTCCCACCCCAATGCCACCCCTGTGGCATTGCTGCTGACTGCAACCTCCATCTTCTCTCCTTTGGCCTGGATCCACTCACGGCCTGCTGCGTTTCTCAGCTGAAAATCCATGCTCCTGGCTTCTCCAAATTTTGGGGCTCACCACTGGACCTTAGGCTTCTCCTTCACAATTTCACACATTGCCCTGCCAGGGGCACATTGCTTGGCCTCCAAGGCCTTCCTCTGAAACCTGGGTGGAAGCCTCCATGAACCCACAACTCATGGGCTCTGTAAGCTTGTAAAGCCGGGACCACGTGGACGTCTCCAAGATCCGCCACTGGCTTGAGCAGTAATCTGGCTCCTCTGTGCCATGGTGGCGGCATCTTCTGAGTGCCTGGATCACTGAACTCTAGGAAGCTGAACTCCAGCAAACACTTCCCTCTTTGGCTCTACTGGGAGTCCTGGGAAACTCTTCACTGGACAAGATCTTTTGCCTTGGCACTCTTTAGTTGGCAAAGGGTGAGATCTTGCTGATTCCTGAGTCACCGTGAAGGCCTCTTACAGTCCTGATTCAAACTTCTTGGTTTCTGTTTACTGTTAGTCTCTTGAACAGTCGCATGCTTTTCTACTCCAGACTGTGAGCTTTTACATCTGTTCTCTCTGCCACTGTCTCCTGTCTTTCACTATAAAGCTGGCTAAAAGCTGCAAACAGTATCCATGTAACAGTTTTAACATCAGTCTGTCTTGAGATTTCCTCCATCAGAGTAAGCAGTCCACCAACCCTGATTTCAGCTTCAGGCAAAGTCTCTGGACAAGGGCAAAATGCCGACAAACTCTTTGCCAGAGTGTAGCACACATGGTCTTTAGGCCACTTGCCAATACAGCCCATCTGAAACCTCTTGAGCCTGACCTTTCCAATCCACACTTTTATCAGCATTCTGGTCTTCTGAGCTCTGACCAGAATCTTCCATTAAGCTTGGCTCAGAACACTCAAAGGCTTCTCCAGCTTGCATCCCCAAACCTTTCCAAATTCCTTCTGCAAACCGGTTCCAAAGACTTCTGAGCCACATCTTCAGGTAAAGTACAGCAACGACCCCACTCCTCTGGAACCAATTTCTGTCTTAGTTACCTTTTTATTGCTGTGACTCAATACCCAACACCCACAAACTTAGGAAAGGAAAGGTTTATTTTAGCTCACAGTCTCGAAGGTCATAGTCCATTCAAGGGTGCACAGCAACAATTGAAGTACATGGCAGAGAGAGAGGTGGAGGCAGCTTCTCAGGACATCACAAACAGGAAGACAAGCTGAGGCTAGTTGAGACTAGTTCCCCATCCTCCAGGAAGGCAGGTGCAGCTTATGTATCTTTTCAGGTCTCCGCCAGTAACCAGTCCCTCCTGCATCCAGGTGTGGCCACTACACACCGTTAATCCTAATTTAACTGTAATCCACCCCTCCAGACCAGACCCCAATCCACCCACATCACATGGTTCCATTAAAATACATGAGACTTTTGGGGGACACTCCAGATCCCAGCCACAACAAGCACCAATTAAAACCTGCTCTTTCTAGCCCAAGGAGCAAGAAAGAAAAGTTGTAGACCAGCTATGTCCTATCCAGAACCTGTGAGACATACGTGACCCCACAAGATCATAAGCTTCTGACATATTTGTGTTATTTTAGAGATATGTTTCTTGACTTGATTGCACAAGCACGGACTGCATAAGTGACAACAGAATGCTATAGGAGGGCACACTGCGATGCTGACTGCACCTCCTGCACCCACCACACATATCAGCTGAATGGAAACCTGCACATGTACTTGTCAAACATTACATGTGCTTGTGTAGCTGACAAGAAAACTGAAATGATTATGAATAATAGCACTTCAGCCTACCTGCAGTATGTGTGCCTGAGAAGACAAGCACTTGTGTCAATCAGTCATGTAAGTTTTCCTGTTTGATCAGTAAGCCTACATTATCTCATTTTAATGTTATGCTAAAAATCACAAAAGTAAGTTTTGCTTCTTACATACATTAACTATATTATATATTTTATATGTAGCCTAAGACAATTGCTCTTTAGTCAATGTGGCCCAGGAAACAAGGAGGCTGGAATTCATTTTAAAAACTATCACCGCTATACGCCAGCCAAACGGCACAGAAAAGAAAATGGCTCTATCTTTACCCATGCCAGTGAAAGCAAGTCAGACATCTAGGGTTTGCTTCTTTAGTAGGTGGGCCCAGTGGCTCAAGCTTTTAATCCCAGCACTCTGGGAGGCTGAGGCAGGAGGATTGCAAGTTGAAACTCAGCCTAGACAACTTAGCAACTCAGTGAGACCCTGTCTCAAATAGAAAAACAAGAGAAATGAAAACAAAAGAAAGGAAAGGAAAGCAAAGCAATGCAATGCAAAGAAAAGAAAAGAAAAAAAACAAACACTGTAAAGCTCTATCTCAAAACCAAAACCCACACTGGAGTGGTGCCAGAAAAGACCACGAAACACTTGGGCTTCATCTCTGCTAGGCAGCCATGAGCACCCTCACCACCACTAATGGGAGTCCGCTGTGGAGCCTGACTTACACACACAGCGGTAACTAGGGGTCCCCTCCCCTTCCCGCTGAGGTGATGGTAGAGGAGTAGAGGTCAGGTGGGCTCACTAACAAAGCACTCCTGCTCTTCCTGCCCAATGATTTTCCAGTGCAGGCTCAGTGCTGAGCTGGAAAGTGTGCCCTTGCCCAGACGTAATGAAGATCCTTTTCTTGCGTATCAATAGAGGTCACATGAAGAATCTGAATTTGTACCTCCACCGGGGAATATGGAGGTGGTGTGCCACCTCCTCTGTCAGAGTGTCAAGGCAGCCACCTAAAACAAAATTAAACAATATTTAGAACTTTGTGATATAGTAGTCAAAATACCCAAATTTTACGCAAAACCCACTTATCATACCAGGAACCTGGGAGATCTCAAACCCAATGAGATGTCAATCACTAGACAGCAGCACCTAAATGACACATGTGTCTGACAAACATTGTAAGCAGTCATTAAAAACAAGCTGCAGGGAGCAATTACAAACGTATTTGAGACAAATAGGGCAAAAACAGAATTGGGGAAGGAATAGCAAGTCTCACCAAAGAAATGGGACACACAAAGAACCTCAAAATTGACATTGTGGAACTAAAAGATGAACTATTCAAAATACACAACTGAACTGATGGGCCCACCAGTCTAACAAGGGAGACTAACAGAAACTACAAGAGCATGAACTATAAGAGCAGTCCCCCACATTTTTCGCACCTGAGACCAGTTTCATGAAAGACCATTTTTTTTTCATTGATGGGGAGAGAGTTGGGGGAAGGGTTGGCATTATCACCATAGCTCCACTTGGGATCATCAGGTCTTAGATTCTTACAAAGCATGCGGTCTAAATCTCTCACACACTGCACTTCACAGTAGGGTTTGTGCTTCTTTGAGAATCTCATACCACAATGGACTGACAGGAGGTGGAGCTCATGTAGTAAAGCCAGTGAGGGGGAACAGCTGCAAATAAAGACTAAGGTTCACAAGACTGGCCCAGCACTTACCTCCTGCTGTGTCATGAAGAAATCGGGTGAGGATCCCCAAACTAGAAGATAGAACAACAGGCTGAAAAAAATATAAGGAAAGTAGAATGGCATATAATAAAACCTCATACTGTGGCAAGATTATAACAAAAGATACAACTTTGTGTCACTGGAGTTTTTGAAGTTGGAGGAAAAAAGGGAAGGGGCTGAAAAGGTACTCAAAGAAATAATCGCTGATAATCTAAAAATTAAATAAATAAATGACAGAAGACAGGAAACTAGAAGATAGACCTTTAGAGATGAGATAGGAGATCAGGGCAACTGGGTAGAAAGGAAGGGGAGAACGGGGATGAAAATAATCAAAATACATTAATTAATGCTTACTAACTGACCACTTTGATACCTTATCTTATGTCATAAGTTCGATCTGGAGTGTCTCCCAAAGGCTCATGAACACACACACATTCTACTGATCTACTGAGGGCAATATGATCCAGGAATTCAAATGCTTCAGGTCAAAGTCTAGGTAATTCTGAATTCTAATATCAAGGCAAAAGAGTCTAAATTATTTTCTTAAAATGAAAGTGACCCTGAGGTTTGTAAAATGGAGATAAAGTGAAAATACTCAAAATAATGTTTTCAAAACTCATACATGCATATACCAATATGCCAAAATAAATCTCATTGTGTCATATCACTAATTGTCCCAATTAAAAAAGAAAGAATGACTGAAAACGTCACAAATGTATACAAGATTGGGTGGATTTAAGAAGCTGAATAAAGCCCAAAAAAGAATAAACTGAGGAATTGCATACCAATACATAGCATAGTGAAAATTCCAAAAACTAAAGTCAAATAAAAAATCTTGAAAGAAATGACAAAAAGGAATGCTTCCTCATGGGAGGGTCAATTTGAATAACTACAGATTCCTCATTAGGAACCATGCACACGCAAAGTCTCACAACTCTTTTCAAGTGCTGAAACCCAAATACTGGGAATACCCAGAATTCTATATCCAGCAAAAGTATCCTTCAGAAGTGAAGAATAAATAAAGACAGTCACATATAGAAAAACTAAAACAAAACATCACCAGAAGATTTATACCTTAAGGATGGTGATAGAGAATTTTTTAAATAGAAAAGTGATTTTTAAAAAAATGTCTCCAGAACATTGGAAAGAAGGAAAGCACCTAGCAACCAACAATACAGATATATATATATGGTAAGCTTTTCCTCTCTTGAATTTTCTTAAGTTTTGTTTTATAGTTTAAGCAAAAAGAAAAATAGAACATTTATGTGTTCAAAATATATGTATAGGACATATACAGTATAAATGGGGGAAGGTGAAGGGATATAAAGAGAGGTAATATTTCTATGCTTTATTCAAATTACTGAACTGATAATACCATTAGATTGCAGAAATTATGCATATAAAATATAATACCAAGAGCAAATACTAAAAATACTGTGCAAATAAATATACTCAGTATAGGTAAATCAGAATCACAAGCTAAAAGATATTCAAATAACCTACAGAAACTCAGAAAAACAAGAAAAAAAGAACAAACTAAGACAGCAAACTTAAACCTTAGTATATCAATAATCATATCAAATGTAAATGGTCTAAATATATGAATTAAAAGACATAAATTAGCAGAATATGTTTAAAAATATGACCCAACTTCATGCTGTCTGTTAAAAATGTACTTCAAAGGTCACAACATAAACAGGTTGAGAGTAAAAGGAGAGAAAAAGATATGACCATCCATCAAAGGAACGTAGGAATAGCTACAGTGATACTAGCTAAAATCATCTAAAGATCAAGTAAAACACCAGAGACAAATAGACACTGCACATTCAATCCATCAGGAAGATACAGCAGCCCTAATGTTTATGCACCAAACAATAGAGCTGAACAAAATAAAGCAAAAACTGACAGATTTGTGTTTAGAGTTCTAAGATATATATATAGATAAGATTATATCTATGTTTTTCTATATATTTATATGTGGATATATGTAATCAGCGGTGGAAAACTGGCTGCCTGAAGCTTCATCTGGCCTGCAGCTGGGTTCTAGTTGACTGGCTTACCAGATTTTTTAACTTGATGCCTTTGGGCAAGGTTTGTGCCATCTCTTCCTCTTGTCTGAATGCCACGTCACTCCCAGCTAGAATCTTCTGTTCCTAACACCTGTCAGGACCCTGTAGACATTTGGATTGCAACTTCTGATACTGATACTTAAAACTCTATCTTTAGCTCAAACTACATTCCAAATAGCATTTAAAAATAAACTTTTACCATTAGTTCCACTTTAAAATCTTCCAGGAAACTCGCGCAACATAAGTAACACTAAGCTCATGACTTATCCCATGAATTTTCTCCTCCTGTGGCTCCACTGAATGGCACCACTCAGTATCAAAGCCTTAAGTCATGGAATCATACATGCAACTAGTTGGCAAGTCCTGTCAATTCTACCCATAAGTTTCTCTCAAATGTGTGCCCTCTTCTTCCTCTCCACTACCATATTTTTAACTCGGCATCATCTCCCCCTGGATCATTGCAATGGCCTCTATAGGACACTGCATAACCAGGTCCCTAGTGACCCCTCAGTCTCAACTCTTTGCAACTCAATTTACATCCCAGGTTCAAGTCCAGGAAACTTTCAGATTCTCTGTACCTTGATGGCTTGTTCCCTCTACTTGAAACACCCTTCTTCCCATTTCTCTTATTCCAGAAAAACCTATACTCATTTTCATTTTTCAACTCAGACTTTACCATCTCTAGAAAAAAAATGTCTTTCTTGAGAACTCACATTCTGTCTAGGATAGGTGTTCTCACATCCCTCCTTATCCCCTTCCCTAAATAATTTCCTTGTGGGCAGGAAGATAGTCACCATTTTGACCCAAATACTTTTTAATGTACCCAATACACAATACTCCATCAATAAATTTTAATGAATGGTTCTCTGAATAAAGTTTGTCTCCATCAGACTGGTGCTCAAGAGTCTTTGCAGCCCAGTTCTGTAAGGTTTTGCCAAGAACAAAAAGACACAAGTTCAAGCAGAAAGGTGGCTTTAATGAGAAGGGGCTCAACACAATGGCCTGTGGTACCCAACTGAAAGGAAGCAAAGAGTAATATACATTGTGGGTTGTAATGGGGGGGGGGGTGTTTGGATCTGTACTGGGAGGCAAGGGAGGTTGTATATTGTTGTGAGGAGGGAAGAGATTGGGATCCAGGTTAGTCTGAGACCGGACACTTGTTGGAGCATTCATGTACCTGCGTCACAAGCCACTGAACTAGAGTCAGCTGGGGGCCTAGGGGACCATGTAGGAGGAAGTTTCTCAGTGTGGGAGGCTTTTAGAATTACAAATTCCAATCTCCATTTTCATCCACATCTCTCACTATATTCCTACATAAATCTAATGTACAAAAAATGTGAACATGTAAAAATATCACATTATAGCTTTTGAATGGGAAGTTTGTAAAATTTAATAGTTGCACTCACAAATTGAAATAAATTGCCACAGTAAATGTTGAGTAAGTAGCCACATTGGACTATTTCATGCCTTTCTGACCCTGTAGCTGGGTTTCCTACATCTGTCACTGCTCGTGGTCTTCTCAATGTCTCTTACATCTCTCACCCAACAGATTAAATACTGTCTTCTGAAAACTTGACTAGCTCTATCCAGCCAGAAACAGAAGTGATTATTCCTTTCTCTGAGCTCTTCCACACCTCATATTCTCTGATAGCTATCGAATTTTGCCTTGTTTTGTAGCTTTTGTGTGCATGATTTTTATGCCCTCTCTGGCTATAATCTCCTTCACAGCAGACATATCATTTTTGACCTTTGGATGCCCTCTGGCATCTTGAACTTAGCAGGTTCTTAATGCATATTTTAAATGAATATTAAACAAAATCAGATTGGGGGAGCATTTCAACTAATTACAAATGCATTTGGCATTTGATTATCATCCCCAAAGCCGACTGCTTTGTGATTTGAAAAAACAACACTCCTCCATGGTAATAATGAAGTCTTCATCACCATAATGGTGTCTCCCATTTAATAAATGTTAACATATGTAGAAGGGGGTTTTAAAGTCACTGAAATGAGTAGACACTTCAGTTTCCATTTCTAAAACCAAAGCTACAGAAAACATCTCCATATGGCCCACTTAGATGGTGGAGTGATCGCTTCAGCTTCCCAATGAAAATAAATCAGCAACTTAAAGGTATCTCTTCTAACCCTGAGTAGGTCCCTGGAACTTTCCAGAGATAAAGAGCTGTAATTTAATTTGCCATTGCATAACCCAGTCACGGAAAGCATGAAGGAGCTCACGTTTCCATTCCCTTCATAGTAGACATTTAATTATATGATAATTACTTACAGCTTGCTGCTCAGCTTCTACTTTTATGAAATGTAAATTACACTTCACTCAAAAGTGCAAGATGAGCATTTAAAATACTTCACTAAATAGGTTTAAAGAATTTTCTGACATTTTCCCCCAGGCCAAGAATTAGAAAGGCATGATACATTTAAAGGACGCTTTCATTTAGATACCAGGAGAGAAAAGCTCCGAAGAAAAAAATATACAGTGGGCTGTAAACAAGCTCCGTGGCCTCAGTAAAGCCAGGTCCTCATCGGCAGTCAGCCATTTTATCAGCTGTGCCTACCGGTGGAACTATTAACTCAGTTTCACTGGTGAAGAGAGAAAGAAAATGATAGCAATAATGAGTATGATATCATGGGAATACATTTGGAAATAAATATCAAATGCATTTTGTTTTTATTCTGCAGCATTATTTCCCCCAATATTAAAATTATGGACTCCTAATAGAAGTAAAGTGATTGGAAAAATTATTATTTCCATTGATCTTATGTATTTAAGTTGAAAAGCCTGAGTAACCCAAAGCCAAAGTTGACTGAAAGATATCACAGAACATTTGCCTTACAGCGTGTACGTCACGGCCAGAGGTCCTGCCATTGTTTATTTCCAGCTCCAAGCATAAGAATGATCAGGACTCCTCTCCTGGAGGTTTCTCTGGTGGCTCATCTGAGATTTTGAAAGAAAAAGTTCAAAGAAACTAGGAAACAAACAAAAGAAAGGTCAAGATGAAACTTAAACGTTTAAGTGTGGAATAAATATATAGAAATGTAGCCAAATTATTAATCATAGGTTGATCAAGAAATAACTAGGAATCTAGGGTAAACTACTGCTAATAATAAAAAAAGCATTGTAGAAGATTTCATTCTCCATAAAACCATAGCATGTTAGAGCGAGGAGAGTCATTAAAATGCATCCAGGGTAACTCTCCTTTAGTGCCTCTTATTTTGTCCTATACACTTTATTAAAGTATAACATAAATATAATAATCTTAATTATACATATTAAGTGTTATAAAGTGAGCACACCTGTGTTACTACAATCTAGATCAAAATTTGTCATTTTAACAGAATTTCAAAAGGACCCTCGTGTCCCTCTTGGCCTCATATGTTACGCTCATTTCTGTCACTGTAGGTTTATTTTTCCTGTTTGGACTTGATATAAATGGATTCAGTTATTCACCTGGCCCCTTTTCAACCTTATATCCATGAGATTCATTCATGTTGTTTGATGTTGTAGCATTTTTAATTGATGTGTGATATTCTGTTGCATGTTACACGACAATTCGTTTTTCCACCCCAGTGCTGGTGAACTTTTAGGCTGCTTACAGTTTAGTGCTACTACACATCATGCTACTATGAACTACATATCTTACACATCTTCTGGTGCACATGTGTGCATTTTTGTTGAGTATATGCATAGGAACTGATTTATTAGGAAATGAACCCATTGAACAAAACACATGAAAAATACATGAACACATATGTTAGGTATATTAACATATTTTTAACTTTAATAAAAATTTTTTAAAAACTACTATATGTTAGTATTCTGTCAAAAACAGATGCAAAATGAAAATGAAAAATGTTTAACAACTTAAGAACTTGGTCCAATTAAAATGTGTTGTCTTAGGAACTTAATACATTTCTAAAAAATCATTTCATTTCTTTGTTTTCTTTTTCAAAGAACCTGTTGAGTATTTGAACACTGGATGTATTTGACAATTTAAAAACATCAAATTCATACCTTTTGATGTAGTATAATTAGACTAAGTTCAGATTATCATGCTTATGTAAGAGTACAAATTATTAAACTTTCTTTTACAAATGCATTGATTTTTATAGTTGCCTAAGTATTATACTCACATTATTACACATAACTGCACAGGGGAAGTAGATACTGGGGAGAACCCCAGTATACTGGCCATATATTATCTGTTTCCTCAGCTTTCCTACATCCTGGCTGCCTCTGGGATGTCGAACAACTTAGACTAGTTGATTACCAGAGGTACCTCTTAGCTATCACCCAGAGCTAACTGACTTCTCTTATTACTTCCAGACTTGGATAAATATTATCTTCCAATACGGAATCCCAAGTGGCTTTTTGAAATATATAGACCTATTTTCTAAGAGAATATTTCTGTTTTAAAATTGTTTTGTATTAACTAGAAGGAGGAATAAATAAGTTAAATTGATAAGAAGCATGCCTTTTTAAAGTATGTCTTTTTAAAACATGACTAACCAAGAAAGATACTACGCACAACAACTGAGCAATCCGCACAAGAGAAACATAAACATGACATAACGTGCTATTGAATCTCATTACTTGCCATAGTTCTATCCTATAAGGTCTCAGTGAACACTGAATTAGTTAATATTTGGCTATTGTTCCTGGGAAACACAGGTTTCAATTCCTAACAATCAAAACGTCATTTTCTTTCTTTTTTTTTTCAGAATTTACTTTGTACTTCCTAACCTCTAGTTTATTTTTTCTTTTTAAATTATTTTGTGTAAACACATGAATTCTAAATTTTATAACACATTAGAACCAAGGGTTTGGGGAATCGGAGAGCGTCTATGCCCACCCCTTTTTCTGAGGTTCACCCCTTTCCTATCTGACCATTGCCTTTCTTTCTACCCTGTAATACAAGTTAGGGCCTTTTGATGCTCCATTTCACTGAGCATTATTGACTCAAAGTGGCCTCGTTTTCATTCAAAAGCTTTATATCTGTCTTCTCTTAAGTGCCACATCTTCCTTAACCATTCCTGTATGAATGGGCAGGTAAGTTGTTTCCAGGAGTCCACTACTAGGAATTGTGCCGCTATAAACATGGATATGCATGTGTCTTTTTGGTATGTTGACTTCATTTCTTCTGGGAACACGCCCAGTAGAGCAGTAGCTGGATCAAATGGAATTTCATCTCTCAGCTTCCTAAGGAACCTCCAGACTGCTTTCCATAATGATTGTACCAGCTTGCACTCCCACCAGTGGCAGAGTTCCTTTTTTCCCACACCCTCACCAACAATTGTTGTTTTTTGAGTTCTTGATGTGGGCTGGTCTCACTGGGGTGAGGTGAAACCTCAACGTTGTTTTTATCTACATTTAACTTTCAGTTTTCCAAAGCATTTGTGCCACTTCACACTCTAGTTAACAGTGTATGAGAGTTCATTCCTTAATGATACTCTGTATTGTTGGTATTTTAATGTTGGTTGCCTAAATAGATGTGTAGTGGTACCCCACTGTAGTCTCAACTTTTGTTTCTCTGATAAAAAAATTATGCTTACTATTTTGATACCTTATCTTGTATTATAGTTTGGACCTGGAATGTCTCCCAAAGGCTCATGTTTGGAAGAGATGGTCCCCAGCTGGTGGCACAATTGGGAAGTGCCAAGAGGTATTGAAGGGTGTATTTCATGTTCTCTCTCTCTCTCTCTCTCTCTCTCTCTCTCTCTCTCTCTCTCTCTCTCCTTTCCTACTCCTTCTTCCCTCCCTCCTTTCAGCCCACCATCAGGTGGACAGCTTTGCTCTAACACAACCTCCCTGCCATACTGTTGTGCTTTGCCACAGGCATACAACAGTGAGGCCAAGCGATCACTGACTGAAATCTCTGAAGCCCTGAGCCAAAATAAACGTGTCCTTCTTTAAATTGGTTTTCTCAGTATTTTTATAATGACAGAAATCTGACTGCTACATCTAGTGAAATACCTTTTTGAGTCTTTAAATACTTTTTAAATTGGGCTGCCTTTTCCTTGTGGATCTCTAGGAAACCATCTATGTTCTAGACACCAAGTCTTTGCCAGTTATGTATATCAAAAATATTTTCTCCTACTCTTAATTTCTTTTTCACCTTCATAATGTTGCTTTTAGATGAACAAAAAATTCTTTCTTTCAATGAAGTCTAAAAGAAGGACTCAAATTACAAACATGAGAAATTAAAAAGATAATATAGATGGCATGTGTGTTAAAAAAGATAACAGGATAATATAAAAAATCTATGTCAAGACTTTTGCTATGATAATAGCCTATTCACTATTGATTTTCATCATATTACCCACCACACTATATAAATTTAAAGACTGAAAAATTAGAAAACGGTAGTTAGCCTGTTATTTCTCAAATACAAAAAGACATCATTTATTTAACATTTGTTAACATCTTCTAAATATCAGATATTAGTAAGGGATTGAAGGCATAACAGTGAAAAAGAAAGAATCTGGCTTAACGCTTAAAAATCCTAAATTTATGGGGAAAAAAAACAAACATTACCAATAACCCTAAAAACTCTAAACCATCATGGCAAGGACTATATAGAATGGCTACAAGGTGCTATGCATGTGTAAAAGGAAAAATTAAACTGGGAGAGCTTGAAATTATTTCTGTAAGAGTTACATATAAGCAGAAAAGTGAAGGACAATTTAAAGTTTGCAAGATGAAGGGAGTAGGAGATCAGGGATGATACAGAAAGAAAAATTCAGAAAGAACAAACACACCCCACCCACATGAATGCACACACAGTCTCCTGATCTACTGAGGGCAATATGACCCAGGAATTAAAATGCTGCAGGTCAAAGTCTAGGTAATTCTGAATTCTAACGTCAAGGCAAAAAGAGGCAAAGTAAATTATTTTCTTAAAATGAAAGTGGCCCTGAGTTTGAAAAATGGAGATAAAGTGAAAATACTCAAAATAGTGTTCTCAAAACTCACAGAGCTACTGGAGTTCCACAGATTCTTTAAGCAGAAGATATAGACACTCTTCCTCAACCAAGCCCAGGGAGGTTATGGAACCTCAGAGGAAAACAGCAATGTGGTGGTCGAGGAAGGCCACACCAGGGCTCGCAGCATGGAGAGAAACTTCTGATACTCAACTTGTTCTAGAATCAACAGAGCTGCTTGCCTTCAAGAGATCCCGCAGGCTGGGACAATGAACATACCATGTGTGGTGACCAAGGCGTAGTCTGAAGGCTGGAAGTCTCCCTGGGATTGTCCAAGATACTCAGTACTTACCGTGAACCTGAAGACTTAAGTAGAGACTGATTGAATCATTTTATCAAATTTGATTGGGATGAATAGCCTCTGAGAAGATTAAATCATATGTAGAGAATAAAAGAGCTATTTCTTCCATTCCATATTTTGGAGGTAAATGCATGTCCACTGCAAGATTCCACATTGAGAAACAGCAAAATGGGGCGCACTTCCCAAAGCGCTGTGCGCTGAGCTCCGGGTGTTTTTGCTCGGACCCCTTAGTAGTAAGTAGGAAATAAGCCACTGAAGATGCAAGGCCGGTGCAGATGAGTGAGTGAAATAACCTGACCCTTTCCTGGAACCATTCCAGCCTCCAAACGCCATTCTCTCATGCTTCCATCTCCCCCGCAGGAGAAACACAGAAAGGTTGGTGCCTGGTGAGATTCAGGGCACTGTGCAGCTTGTTGCTTCCCCCTATATGAGAAACAAGACCTAGTCTCATGTGTTCACAGAAAGGCCTCACCTGAATCTACTGCTTCCCGGCAGCGAAAGTAGCTTCCCAAGTGGCCGCTGAAGTTGTAGGAGCACAAGTACACTCCACACTTAGCTGAGAAAGAAGTACCTCCTTGAGTTATGTGGTGTTAGTGAATCTTAATGTCATTAGGTACAAGAATCAGAATTTGCATAGAAATCAGTACAGGGAATTGTTTCTTTCCCGTGCCAGTATTGATTTCCCAGCACCGTTAGCTGCTTAATGCTACTGCTTTTAATTGATTACTCCAGGGGAGTCCTTCAATAGCAGGCTTCTTCAATTGAGATGCCCGGACATTCATTGAATGCGATTCGACAACCCCAATTGACTCTGGAGACCTCTGCCTATCTGTAGCAAAATCACAACAGCCCCACACAGTTTAATAAATTATGTGGCCCTTCCAAATGCAACACTCGGGCTATGGCCCAGTTAAGAAATATGAACCTACCCTGTCTTCTTTACCTGCTGAAAATCAATGATCAAGTCATACATTTATAACAACATCCAAAGTTGGGTGTCTCAGGCTTATTTTAAAAACTCTTCTTGTTTCAACCTCTGTATATGTGGGAAAATTCTTAAATGCTTGAGCTCAGCCTCTTGGCCTTAGTAAATTGTTGAGTGACTCTACCTAGAATCTCCTTTGGGTAACCAGGACTATTGCAGTGTACAGAATTTGGAACACAATTGTTACAACCAAGGACTAAAGAAGTTGAGATGTGGTGAGATAAAAGCATACTGCGGTGAGGATGGCTCTACGAGCACTTTTGTCATTTACCCATTTTCCCACAGGAGCCCCTATTTTCTGACTTTATGTCTTCAATGTTGACCCCAAGAGAAAAGTTACCCAATTCATTAATTCAATCGGATTGACCAATTATAACATGCCTTGGTGAGGGTGATAAATGGAGGTCCAGCCATAAATTCAAATATACAGGAATTTTTTTCTTATATCTCAGACTATTTGAGCCCCATTTCTCCCAAGTATTACATAAATCTCAGTCAGTTCAAGCTCTCCCCACCATCTCTGGGATTGTGGTTGAGGTATCAAAGGATTTGTTCTGTAGGTGCCACCACTGTTCACTCTGGAATTCACTGATTGTCCTGTGTGGCCTTCATGGTCTTTGCACACAGTGCAGGAACATTCCAGTTGCACTCAGTCCTTAGTTAGAAGCACACTCAGATCACTGCTGAGCCTCCTCAACTTTGAGCTTAGAGTCTCTCCAGTCTCGCCGCCTCTTGTATGTATTCAGAGGATACTTGGTTCTTCCAAAACCTCACCAAAATCCAAGCAACTGTGAGGAAGTCTCAAGCCACATCTGCTCAAGCAACACACTCAGCCTGCTCTATGGCTATGGTGCCTGGGGAGATTCAGGGCACTCTGCAGGGGTTGCTGCTTCCTCCTGTATGGGGACATAGCCTCATTTGTTCATGGATTTTCCTGTTCCACTGCCATTCGTTGAGTTTCAGCCCACAAAGGCAGGTTTAAGCCCCTCTGTTAAGGAACACCCCAAGGATTCACTCTGTCTCTGTAATTCTCACTCTTCTCGTATCCCTCGGAAACTTCATTCTGTGTCAAAAGAGGAAAACTAGCTTTAGGTAACTCCATAGCCTCTAAAATCTGTTGTCTATGCCATAAGCCATATTTACTGGATTCTTTAGAACTTAGGCATTTGAAAATCAAAACTTTGATTTCAAAATTTCAAAATAGGCTTTTAAAACTCAAAGACAGAAGTTCTGTGTGTGTGTGTGTGTGTGTGTGTGTGTGTGTGTGTGTGTGTTTTGCCTTTTCTAACACAACACATCTTCTGTTGGGTGATGAATATCCTTGCTGCATGAGGGAAGGGCTATGTGTAAACACACACACTCACCTAGATACTTCATTACAACGTTATTCCAACATGCTACCAAATACTTCAGACTGTGGAAAAAATTAAAGAAGACAAATAAAAAGGCACAGTTCATATGCCAAACAATAAAATAAAATAGTTTCATAGTAGAGACCATTCTTTATATATCTGAGACACATAAAAATGCACCATCATCTGTCAATACTCCAGGGATAGCTTAAATGACACTCTAAAAAAAGCCAAAGAAGAGAGCTGGCAACATGATCCATGGGAGTCAGAGCGAGTTCTATGGATACGATTGACCTGAAAGGAGGAAAGAAAGCAGAGGAGGTAATAGATGAATAATTTCATCTTGAATCTGTTCTCCAGGTAAGTGTCATGCCCTTTATAATAGGTTTTATATGGTATTTTTACTGCTGTCTTGAGATTTAATGGGGAAAAGCCTATGCATATATGCATATCTTTTAAACCCAATATGCCTAAGAGCTGGATTCACTTCTTATTCAATACATACTTATTAAACACCCACTTAGGCTGAGCTCCATGCTAGGCAGCATCAGGGCGATTTGCATATTCTGGAGAAAACCTGGTTCTTACCAAATGGGAGCCATAAAATGGGCGGCATTAAAAAGAGGTTGTTGTCGCATTTGTGGGGACCTTGTGACCACCTGAAGTACTGTTAAAATAGAGTGCAGAACTTCACCTCCAGAGTTTCTGATTCAGGAAGTCTGGGGTACTGTCTGAGAATCCGCATTTTTTACAAGGTCCCAAGATTGGCTTGTGTTGCAGATCTCTGTCTGGCAGAAACCAGTGACATAATAGTCAGGGACTCAACCATTCTACAGTTGGAATTCCACCTCTGGCACTTTCTATTATGCACTCGCATGTGCATGTGTACATGTGCACACACCCACACATACACACACACGCCACTTGTGGCTCATGTACTCTAGCTCGGAGCATATGACCCTTGCACATGGCACATGCCTTTGGGCCAGCCTAGAGGTACTAGCCTGCGGGTATTTATGGATGCGGAGGTCACAAGATGAGGTAAGCAGGAGTTCCAGCACATGGAGAGGAAGGCCAGTGTAAAAAGCAAGAACACCTGTGTGTGGACGGAAGGTGTGCGCCATTGCGGGCGCAGAGAGCAGCAGAGAGCAGCAGAGAGCAGCAGAGAGCACAGAGCGTGAGAGGCGTGAGTGGAAGTCCATAGAGAAAAGCGGCAGTTGGCAGTATGCACTTTCGGTCAGTCTGTCTATGCTGGGATTGGCTTTTCTGCAGTGTGGCTGCCTGTTGAGTCATCAGTAGGCCGGTAAGTGAGCCCTTTACCCACACTTCTGTAAACAGCCCTCACGTATGCTCCTGTAGGTACCTTCTCACCCACACTCCTGTAAGACACCCCAGCAAACTCTTTGGTTCACTGGTTTACTTGCTACTTTGGCCTCTCTGCTGTGCCCTATCTGGGGCGAACAGATGTTGGTGTTCACATTTCCCCAGAAAGATACATTTCCATGACACTTGTCTATTTCAGTGTAGCCTGTTCTGACACTACCTAAGCCCTGGTTCTACTAGTAGTTATCGTCAAAGAGCTAGAACATAAATCAATAATAAACAGCCTGGAATTCAGATCACATCAATTCTTGTTTTGTGAGAACTGGGTGGGGACCATTTGACATTCTTGGGCCCTGGGGATTCTACAGCTTATACCTAGTAAACAAGGTACAGATGCTCCTTCATAACACCTGAGCTCACTTGTTCAGTTCCTTACAAGTCAGCATTCACATTTGGTTGAATTTGTCTGAAGCTTCCTGGTAGATTAATTAGTGAATCTTGTATACATCCTAAACTATGTGCTCTTTCTTGAGTTGTGTCACTGTATTCTCTGTGAGGCAATAAATCTGAGAAATAAGAAATCTTGACTTCTTGGGTGGCTTGAATCCTGAATTAGTTGTTTAGATCTGGTAAACATCTGGCCAGTTCTGTGCTCTTTGCACTCATCAAACTACAGGTAGAGATCAGAGGGTGAAGCAAATAATGGGTTCAAAGATCCTGAGTTTTCTGGATTTCTGTTGCCATGCCGGGGGTGAGATCAGAGGGAAGGAAGGAAGGTAATTGTAGTACACACAGATGGCAGGTTTTTTGGCAAAAGACCCTTCTTCAGTAAAACTGCTATCTGTTACTGTAAAAGCTAAACTGCTCTCAGAGGTGTCA